>QLYP01000274.1:32932-84677 GCA_016647725.1 Nasonia giraulti | reverse complement strand
TATATATATATATATATATATATATATATATATATATATATATATATGAACATAGTATGCCTATAACTATAAATATAGTATACTTGTATACATATTTAAAAAAAAATATATATATTTTTAAGTTCGCTGTGCAAGGGCCCTAAGACGTTAAATATGGAAAGTCTATGGACTATGATCCGCACGAAATTTATACACACACGTGCACAATGTATATATATTATTTTTAAAAAGTTTATTGCAATTTTGTAGGTACAAAAAAATTAGAGAAACGTATGATATTTACTTTAAATGCATAAAAAAATCTTTTCATATAAATTGTGTGGTCTGTAAACTTGAATTAAAATTTTTAAATTATAAAAAGTTTATATAATAAACATAAATTATCTATATATGTACATGTATGTACATAATAATGTTTTGATGAGTGCAAAACAATTGCACTTGACAATAATCTGCAAACAACATCCATACTGAATACAAGTTCAACAATTTTTTAATAAATACAACGTTTTACAACTTTTCAACTTTTTTCAAAAAAATTGTTTATATATATATAAACAATTTTTTAATAAATACAACTTTTCACATCAGTTTTCTGATGATGGCGGCTTTGCTCGTCGAAACGTTAAGAAAAGAAGAAAAAATGTTATAATTTTTTTCTCCTTTTCACCACACCACCTACCTCGGGAAGACCGACATAGCCAAATCAATATTTTGATCACCACCGAGGGATATCATCAGATAGAGGAAAACATATTTTCTCTATAAATAATTTTCAAATATGGCAATTGATTTCCGTGAGGACGTTTTCACACATGGTCAATTATACATAGCAATTCCAAAAGTCCGATCGTGGAAAGGATTACAATTCTTTTTTGGTGATAACTGATGATTTAATGATTGTATGGACTAGAATTCATGAGTAATTTAATTTCGAAAAATCCAAAGGAACTAATGGTCATTAATTATCAGATTGTGGTTTATTATTTTTATTTATATTTTAAATTTTTATTGTGATTATTATGCGTAATTACACTGTGTTATCAAAATCTATTAGTAATGTACCCAAAGTTCTCTCTAGAAAAATGTTTGTAAGTCTAATGGTTAACTTCATAGAGAAAAATAGTTTAACTAATACAGCAGATGGCGCGTTATGGCAAGTACGAAGAAAATGGTTTCAAATTGCAACGAAAATATAATTACTATTTTATATCTATTTATTTATAATTTTAATAATGCGAAGAATATTATTATCTAAGCGGGATACTTCCTATAGGCCACTGAGTCTTTTAGACACAATGAGAAAGACGGGGGAAGCACTGGTTAAACTGCGAATACTAAGTGCTGTACGCAAAGCAGGAGACCTTTCCGATAAACCGTATGGCTTTAGAAAAGGACGATCCACCATAGGGGCCGTTAGAGAGGTAACAGACGCGGTAAAGAGGGTAGAAGAGGTTAGACACGCAACTAGAGACATCGTGATTCTGGTAACGTTAGACGTAAAAAATGCGTTTAACTCGGCAAGATGGACCGACATACTTGCTGCCTTAGAATCATTATGTATGCAGCGATACATTATGCGTCTTACGGAAGATTCTCTGAGGGACCGGGTTATCGAGTATGACACGAAAGAAGGGCGCAGAAGAAGGCCTATAACTGCAGGAGTTGCGCAGGGTTCGATCTTGGGGCCAGACTTCTGGGGTATCTTGTACGATGGGCTTCTGAAACTCGAAATGCCGGGGGACGTGATGCTCGTTGGATACGCCGACGACGTGGCCGCGGTTATAACAGCACGGAATGTGGGCATCGCGCAAGCGAAGTTAAACGCGATCATGAGAAGAGTGCTATGGTGGATGGCGAACCACGGATTGACTTCAGCACTTGATAAGACCGAAATTGTCCTATTGACAAGAAAGCGGATACCGACCATCATACCCAAGAAGGTAGGCAGCGAGACTATAACGACGAAACCATCAGCCAAGAATCTAGGAATAATTCTAGACATGAACTTGAACTACGGGGAGCACCTTGATCGCGTCTGTAAAAAAGCTACGACTAGAATAGCGCAACTTAGCCGACTCATGGCTAACGTCCGTGGGCCTAGGCCAACAGTTAGGCGGCTACTCATGGCGACCACTAACTCTATCCTGTTATATGGAGCAGAGGTGTAGGCCGATACTATGACTATGAATAAGTATCGGAAAAATATTATGGCGGTACAGCAAAGGGGGGGGGGCCTTAGAATAGCATGCTCCTACCGTATGGTCGAAGCCGAGGCATCGATGATAATCGCGGGGGTAATCCCCGTAGATCTTCTTGCGATTGAATGCAAACGGATCTACGAGGCTCGTTTAGCGTCGAATAGCACCTCGATTGCCGCGGAAGAAAGAGAAATAACAATGCGCAATTGGCAGACTAGGTGGACCGATTGTCCAAAGGCTAGATGGACTAGGACCCTTATAAAAGATGTGGGCCCGTGGGTAGACAGGAAATGGGGGGAGGTCAACTTTTACCTTACCCAGTTTTTCTCCGGTCACGGATACTTTAGGAGCTACCTGTTCGCGATGAACAGGGTGGCAACACCGGGGTGTAAGTACTGCGGTGACGAACGGGACGACGTGAGACACACGTTTTTTGACTGCCCTCACTAGGCTGAAAAGCGTAGAGCACTAGAGCTGACGATAGGGGCGTTCACGGCCGAGACTGTAGTCGAAACGATGCTTGACAGCAAGCAGAACTGGGACGAGATAACGGCGTACATGAAGACGGTTCTCCGCGCGAAAAACAATGACGGTTGTTTACAAGACTAGTTGACGGCTAGCACAGTGTTATGTCCTAAGCTATTGAAAGCTGTCACCGGACAGTAACTCTACGGGTTATTTTGCATTCATAAGCACGGACGAGGACAAAGCTTCAGGGCGCGAAACTGAGCGCCGTCGGTGCTTGACTACCTTCACGATCTGTTTAATAGAACGACCTCCAGTAGCCTCCGGAAAATCTTTCGAAATTACACTAGTTTTCTTACGCGCACTGACTTTAGTTAAACACTTTAATGTTGATTCCGTAACTGCCGAGAGATTTGTTGTAAGGACACGTTACTTTGATTGTAATGTCGTTATCGCGAATATGGTCGGCTAACGGGGTCTCTAATTATGAGAGAGAAAGAGAGAAATGCGCGATAGAGTTATACAGCCTATTTAGTTAAAATCACTTACCTTTTTCTTTATCTCTGCAATGGGCCTGCTCTGCTTCCAGCACGTATTCTCAGTGGCTTTGGCTCAGCTTCCGAAGCGGATGGTTTTGATTTGAACGGGGCGACAGGGATCAGGAGCTTTCGGGTTAATTATTCGCTCACGATTTAAATTTTAATGCAATTTATTAAATTTGCCACCGGATTTAGATAACGCTTGCTCGCAACTATCAAAAACTTTCGAATTATTTTAAATTATCGAAAATAAAGAACCACAACGTAAATGTTCTAGTTGTATGATTGCAAGTAAAGTAAGTTTAATGATAGGAATATTCAAGTTATTTTACTAGCCGAATATTCTAAGTCCTTACACTGATCTGAATTTTTATAAGTCCCGAATCGCTAAAATGATTCTAAATCTTCGAACCGTCGAAAATTTTCTAAGTTTTGATACACCGAAATAATTCTAAGTATTGATACACCGGACCGAATTCGGCAGAGCTTGCGCGTAGTGATGATTTTTCGAGCAGACTGACGATCTGAGGACCTTTTGCTGGGCTCTTTTATGCCCTCGTAGTAGAGGTGATCTCCGATTTTTCGTCTCCTCGGCAGGGTGGGTGTTTAGCCAATTAGGAGGCCTAAATGCAGATTCTTGCCTTATTTGAAGCTTTTTACGCATGTGACGTTATAGAGAGGGCCAATCAGAAAATCAGAGTAAGAATCTTTTTCTCTAGTACATCGAGTCCCCTCGTGCTCTTCTCCTATCAAACTCGCCTCTGACTTACCTTCTTTATCTGCAGACTCATAGAAACTTCCTCTGTGCATTTTGAGCCAACTTGCGTGGTGTCCTCTTTGGCGGCTCCTCGAGCTTCTAGCGCGCGTGACTTATGTGTCACTTGCCGATAACGTTGCGCGTTCCGCGGCCTCTATTCATGGCGCATGCATCGCTTTCGGGTATGCGCGGTCCATGATGTACAGTAGGCCTCTTGTTTTTTTCTCTCTACTTGCGTCCGCTGTGTTCCCGCCGTGGAGCCGAGATGTGTGCGTGCATATCGGTGTGGTTCCCTTGATCTCTCGCTGTGGAGTCATGAGGTGTGCGTGCATATTGGTGTGCCTTGCTTAGTTTTGAGCCTCCGATGTAGAAATGCAATGTATGTGTGCGTATCGGTGTGCTTCGCTTCGCCTCTTGCCGTAGAGTCGTAAGGTGTGCGTGCATATTGGTGTTCCTTGCTTAGCTTTGAGCCTCCGCTAGGAGAGTCTCACACACGGGGAGCCTCGCGCGGTTCCTGTCATGGTGCATTAAGCATTTCTCTAATTCTCCGGATAAGCAAAAAAAAAAATTATCTATTACTAAGAATATCTAAGAATATCTATTACTTTATTTTTTACAGCTAATTTTCGTGAAAATTTGGTCCCGATTTGTTAATTTACGTCTAAAAATTATTTAAAATTTTAATGAATATTCTACAATTACAACAATGTATGTACGTCTTTATTTCATTAATGTTTTTTCTCAAGAACATAAGTACTATTTTATTAAAAATACTACCGATTACGACGCATTCTATAGTATTTTATGTTAGAAAATAATAATATTCATACAGAAGCTAAAATAATTATGAACCAATAAATCATTTATTAATCACTAGCAAAAAACGCTCTAATAGAATATATTTACAAAATTGCAGCAATCTGTAAGAATATTAATTTTTTTAGTGAAATACCTTAAGTTTAATGAATCGTTCTACCGAAAGAAAAATTCGATCCGACTTTCTGTTTTTCTAGAAGCTTGAAAATACAAAATACACCGTGGTGGATTTGCGAAGCTTTTGCGCCGACATCCCCTTAATTATTTGACGTGTCATTATTAAATATACTGTTAAAAATTAGATGTCCACTCGATGGTAGTTAATTCTTGTGGAACGTTTTTGAAATGCTCCAATAAGATTGCCAGATTGCTAAATTCTAACCAATCACAAGCACGACTTCAGAAACGTTTCATAAGAATTAATTACCGTCAAGTATAAATGATTATATTCAATACAGCCAACATTCTATAAAAGTAGTTATAGCTACCAGTACACAGGACCGACATTGAAATTATAGAATACTTAAAAAATGTTTTTAAACTCTTTGTAATTATTTGATGAGAGCATTAATTATATTAACAAAATCTAACAAAAAAATTATATTAATTAAACATTTTTTTTATTTACATTTATAAAATAATGTAAATTGTGAGATTATAACGATCATAACATTTATATTCTGTATAAAAATGTAATACATAATACGATATTTACTTTTATATTAAATGATAACGATATCTTCAATCCCTAACGAAAAAGAAAAATGATAACTATTAAAAAAAAACTCTATATTAATAAAAAATCTTCGCAGTCGCCGCTGTTTCAGAAATTAGCTCCCCCTCAATGTGGGTTATTGGGTTAAAATGATGCCTATTTCCACGTTATTTTTAACCCGACTTTCGTTATTGGGTTAATAATGAATGATTTTTACGTAATTTTACTATTTCTGGCTTCCTCTCATTTTGGGTTAATGGCTTGCCTTCATTATAACTTTCCTTAATTTGGACGGCCCATGATATATATTTTACCCTTTTTCGCTACGCTCGCCAATACCTTATTTAGATAAAATATGCTATGATTAATTATTATCTATTAATTTACTAAATATGCAATTCAGAAAGTACTGAAAGATTTCCACACCACCCAAGGGGTACTGCCATGAACATACTGTAAATTTAGTGGAGTATGCTGTTAGTGCATTTTTTAAAAATATTTTGTTAGTAAAGATCAACAATGTGTTTTTTTTAATATCATTACTAACATTTATTACTCTTTATATAAGTCTCTTTACATTTATATTTTCACATTTATTATGTGTTTTTCTTCAATGTTTATTGGACTTATTATTGGAGTAAAATGTTTGTACGGCCGTGTAGACCTCTATAGGTCTGGATACGCCTAAATAAATTAAAAAAAAATGTTTTTTAGTATCAAATTTATTTCATTTTTGTTATTAACGTTCATTAACAAAAAAGTGGTATCCCCAGTAGGCCTATTAGACTCTTATAATTTGCATTATAAATCTTTTGCTTGCATTTAAAATATATTTTAAACATGAAAGATTTTCGAATATCGGATACTATTAAAATTAGAACTGCATTAGAAATATTTTTAACTTATAAATTACTGGCAAGCGAAGCGAGCAAGGGGGTACCCCCCACCCCCTAGTATATATATATATATATATATATATATATATATATATATATATATAATGCGTTTTATAGAATGCTTATTTGATTAACATGTCGTAAAACAAAATTCGTCTATATTTCACAAAGATTCATAAATAATAATATGAGTTGCAGGGGCTGATTATAGAACCAGTACGCTATGCCTTGGACTACTATAAGCGGTTAAATGAAGCTGCTAAGGACGAGCGTCATCAGCGTAAAAGTATGATTGACTTAGATGATCGTATACCTAGTGATTTGAATGATCCTCATAATAGTGGACAGCATCATCTTCAACAAAATTTACATCAGCATCAATCAAATATCAGCTTTTTGAGCTCATCGGGAGTTGAGTCTGAGATAGGTTCTATTGTAAAGTCAGTATCTTCGCATATCATGCGATCAAAGCGCTCTACGACTACACTGCACTCACGTTCACGCTCGATTGAGGATGATGATGCAGGTGCTGTCGATAATACGATATTTGAACAGTCAGCAGATCATGAAAGTAGTGATCCTGAAACTGCTACTGAGGTTGAAATTAGTGAGAAAACCCTAAAATTTAAGATATCTACGGAGGAAAATTGCAGCACTTCAACCCCAGGCCGCAAGTCCTATCCTAACAGTCGCAAAGGTAGTCGCGAAAAATCTAGTCTTGAGTATTACAATCATGATTTTACTAAAGCAATGCGTGAATATGAGCGAGAAAGGCGACGAAGTCAAGCAGAAAATCTTTGTAGCGATATAAATTTACCTATAAGCACACGCTCAAATGATGTGGAATCACAAATCCTTGACGAATTTAAGCGAGATGACCAACATTATGTGGAACTTGTATTCACTGAAGATAACAGAAAAATGGAAGGAAACGGCATTCTTGTGGTGGATACTGCTCAGCACCGACGAAATAATCGTATTAGTAAACGAACATCGAGTATGGATAGTAATGAACTTATGACCAAAACTTGTACTCCAACAGAGATTGTCAAAGACGCGGTACGTATCTACTTTTTATTTTTCTTAAGTCTTAGTTATAATCCCCACTAAAAAAATCGAGCGATTAGTTGCGTGATTTGTCGCACGATTAACCGTGAGACGAATCGCGCGATCCATCCAAAACAAATTTACAAATAAAATAAATTTGTTTTAAATGTAAAATTAGTTAGCGGGGTGGCCTTGTCGAGTGTCCGCTTTTTAGGGCCTAAAGTCGGGGCTCGTTTGGCGAGTCGCGGTCGTCTCGACTCCAGTGTCGAGAGCGCGACGCCCCGAACTCGGGTCGGTGGGGTGGGGTGAGGGGTACCGAGACCAATTGGCCAACCTTCTCCCCGACGCATAACTGAGGTGTGTCCTGGCGTGGTGGCGAAATTGGGCTAATGCGGGCTTCCGCCTCTCGGGCTCAAAAGTAGCCTCCCCGGCAGGATCTCCGTAAAAAAGGACACTGCTGTCGGGCGACTCCCCTGACCGGGGTCAGATCTCGGGGTTCCCCGAGGACGACCTGTAAACTGACCGGAGGCTAAAGGGTAGCCCCCTATTGCATTCGGAAGGAGGCGCAACTGGTACTTTATTTAACCCCCAATCCCTATGTGTGAGCCATCGTGCTAAAGAAACTAGTTGACGGCTGGGGTACTAGCCGGTCACAAACGATGCCTCGGAGAAACCCGGCGAAATCCCAAGTATCTAGACTTACCGTCGCACGCGGGGCTCTGCGACGGCGGACCGTTTATTTTCCTAGCTACTCGTAGGATTAAAATGAATTCTGTACAAAACACTAATAGTAGTAGTAGTAAGGAGAAGGAGGACTTCCGGCCAATCAGCCTAACCTCCTTTGTACTTAAGACCATTGAACGAATGGTCAATAGATACATTCGAGAGAAGGTTTTGGGTGACAAGGGGCTACAAAGAGCAACACGCTTACAGAGTAGGGAGATCTACGGAGACAGCACTCTTTAGGGCAGTATCTATGATTAATAAACAGCTGGAGGCCGAAGGATATGCCGTAGGCGCACAATTGAATATCGAAGGAGCATTCAACCAAATATCGCGAGAGGTGATCAAAAAGGCCATGAACAGGATCGTGATCCTCTCTACAATAGTAGCATGGATTAACCACATGTTGGGAAATCGCAATTTAGAAGCGAGCAAGAGCAGCACGACACTTAAAGGTACGGTGGGGTCTAGATGCTCTCAAGGCGGCGTCCTTTCGCCACTAATATGGTGCCTGGTGGTGGATAAGCTGCTGACCCGATTAAACAACATAGGCTGCACAGCAATAGGATACGCAGACGACATCCTGAAAATGAGACAAACCAAATCTGGAGTCAAATCGCCACGTGTGGCAAAACCAAAGCCTTCGTGGCAACTGACAATGCGAAAAACTGGTCCAAAGTAATCCTTGGACTCAAAAGAGCAAAAACCAAGCTGCTTGTGGAGATCCTTACAGGACACGGCAGCCTGAATGCTCATAGACATGCAATGGGACTAAGTGAAGACCCATTCTGTAGATTCTGCTAATAATTTTGCATTTTAAACAATTTTATTTCATTAAAAAATTGATTTTAGATGAATTGCGCGATTAGTCACGCGATTAATCGTGCGACTAATCACGTCGAAAAAAGTTCGATAAATTAACGCGAATAATCACGCAATTAATCACGCAAATAATCGCGCGATTTTTTTTAGTAGGCATAGCTACTTTATTGACCTAAAAGGCTTAACAAAAGCATCTTTTTACTCTTTATCCACTGAGAAAAATCGACATAGTAGAGATTACTATACACCAGAGTAATTTGAAATATGGCAGTGATTACAAAATTTATAGTAAATGTAACAATATTTTTGTAATCGTTACTATACTTTTTTACTTAAATTTTTAGCCCTCTTCGTCAGGTTGTGATAGCATCGTTTTATAGTTTACTATTCGGATATAGTAAATAATCATCGATTTCTAAACTAAATCATCAAGTTTTGCCCTACTTTTTCTTATTGTTACGTCCTAAGTCGTATGATGACTGTCAAGGGACGAATCATTTAATGGTTATTATATTTATGTGTAAATACGGAAATCAATTCAAACCTCAAAAGAGAGTTGAACGTGTCGGTATTTAGACACTTCCGCGATCGGAAGAACGGCGGAAAATGCCTGTACGGGAAACTGCTTTATTAGAAATGTTATTATTTGTTGCTAATGTTAATTTATTACTGATCTCTCTATATTCTAATTATTTCTATTAGGGTCGAGTTATTCCTTTTTGATATTCGACATGTATGTAATTTTTCATATAATAATTGGGACGTGACTCTACGTCGCGACGTCTTAACAAAGCGATAATTGCATTCATAAACTTAAGAGAGAACGAATGTGGGTTCGGAATATTCTGTTTCGTTAAATCTTAGTATGCAAATAGGACGTTAGTATCTCTACTGCAGTATAAGTTTCGGAGAGAGAGAGATTTTTTTTAGTAATTGCTGTATATAGTGCTTTTAATTTAGTTTGGGTGATAGGTGTGTGTGAGATGGAATGTGCAATGGAATGTGATGTGATGAAGGCGAGATGGGAAGATGCGAGCTGTATGTGGAGAGTGAGAGAGTGTCGACTAGGACTCGATGTTGTCCTGAGCCAAGAAGTGGCGTTTGGCCAGTATTTTAAAAAGTGTGACAGAGTTTGTATTCCGCAGATGAGATGGTAGAGAGTTCCAGAGATATGAGGCGTTGACATGAAATGACTTCCGCAGCGTCTCTGTGGCGAAGGGAGGTATGTCCAGAGGGGTGCTTGCGCAGTCGTTGAGCAGTGCTCTTTTTAAAAAAATTGAGTCTGTACATTAGTGAATGGGCACGTTTACACAATTGTGTGACGTGTTCTTTCCAGGTTAACTTAGAGTCGAGTACCACCCTAGGCTGCGCACCGTTGATTGGTATTCAACCCGGCCTCCCCCTATATTGATATAGGTATTAGCAAAAGTTGGCAAAGCGTTTATGTAGTAGGGAGAGCCCAGGACGATTGCCTGCGTATTGCGAACGTTTAGTTTTAAATGAAGCTGATATCATAGATGTACAACGAGAACAGCAGAGGACCCAGGACGGATCCCTGCGGTACCCCGGTGTTGAGTGGGCGAAAGGTGGAAAGTTCCCCATTGTCACCAATGACAGCCTGCTCTCTGCCTGTTAGGCGAGCCAACGGATGACTTGCTTAGCGAAGCCGAAAGAGGTTAGCTTGCTGAGTAGCTTGACGTGACACACCGTGTCAAACGCCTTACTAAAATCGAAAAGAAGGAGTGTTACCATCTTTTTATTGATACCGAGCCTGACATCGTCGGTCAGCTTAATAAGGCTTGATTGTGTACTGTGTCCGGAGCGGAAACCAGTTTGAAGATTATCAAGGCAGAGCCTCGATTCAAGATGTTCAGAGATTTACCTGTGAACTAGCCACTCCAGTGCTTTGGACAGAAAGCATAGTAGGGAGATCGGACAATGGTCAGTTAATGCTGTTGGAGAACTGACTTTGTTTAACGCGAGTACTAGTGACTTTTTCCAGTCAGAGGAGAAGCATGACTCGCTCAACGACAGGTTGAAAATACGACAGAGGATGGGAGCGAGTATTGGCAGTACCTTATGAATTACAACTTGTGGGACGCCATCATGCCCCTTGCCTGGGAGTCAAAGTGAATGATCGCGGCCTCTACGTCCGATTCCATTATCTCCCTAAAATTGAAATGTTCGGGGGTGTTCTGACCCTCGAGCTTGCGCAGATAATCCTCAACAGCGGAAGTTAGCTGATCGGTGGACACACCGCTGAAATGCTTGTTGAGGTCTTCAATGAAGAAGCGAGAAGGTGGTTTTTCTTTGAAGGTGGTGATTCCAAGTCTCTTCTTTCTCTCCCGTTCTTTCAAGAGGTTACGAAGAGCCGTGGTAAACCACGGGTGACGTTTTGGTCTTGGGGTCACTGTACGTAATGGGGCGAGATGATTTATAGCGTTTGCTAGGTTAGTGTTTAGTAATGTGATGCAGTCGTTTAGTGATGACGTGGCGAGCAATGACCAGTCGCACGCACCGAGGAAGTCCCTTAGCTGATGCCTTTGTAGTTTCTGTAAGTATAAGTTAGAGGTACGTGTCGTGACATCTGTAAGTCGAGTGTGGCTGTTATAAGGTCGTGTCCGTTTATGAAAGGTGTGTCAGTCTTCCAGTGTACACGCAAGCGACCCTGCTCGTCGATTAAGCAGAGGTCAAGCCAGGTGTCAGATTCCGGCTTGTGGTGCGTGGCACCATATGGAACCGACTGAAGAGAGTTTTCATCTATGAAGGCCCTGATGAACTTTGCGTCCTCAGATGTTGAGAGTTGAACGGCATGAAAATCGCCCATGATCAGTTTAGTTGAGTAACAGTGCATGTGTGTGGTGAGGTTTTCGATGAAATCACTGCCCTGGATGAAAGGGGCATGGGGTGGACGATATACAACGCCGACAAAGATTGGAGCGATTCCCTTGGCGGAGATCTCACAGAATAGATACTCCCTGGGCTTCCCTGGCCTGCCCAACCATGTGCCGTCAGATGAGGAGATGATTTTAGCTGTGAGGGTGTTATGTATATAGAGAGCCACACCTCCACCATTCCTGTTTCTGTCACGTCTTAGGAGTGTATAGTTGTCAAATTAAAGGGATACTTTTTATCTTGTCATCCAGCCAGGTTTCAGTTACAGCCATTACGTGAAAGAAGGGACGAGTAGACAAGAAGAGCCTGACCGCCTCAATGTGACCCGTAAGAGAGTTAGCATTAAAGTGGCAGGCCCTTAAGCCCTCGGACAGAGTTACCTTGGAAGATGCAGGTGCAGGCGAAGATAATGAAGATGAAGGTGGTGTGGAGCGAATAATGTGCGTTGTCTCAGTCGTTGTTGCTGTTGTCGTAGTTGTTGTTGTTGTTGCTGCTATTGATTGGTGGTCTCCGGACTAAAAAAGCGTCCTGGTCCTTGTCAGAGTTGATGACGGTGGCCCTGTCCGTGTCCTCCGAGGATCGGATGTATATCGTCCCGTCCCGGACGTAGGACCTGCATCCATGCCTCTTCTTTGCTTCCTGTCTGGCCCTGACGCGCAGCGTGTGTATTTCCGGAGGAAGCAGCTCGTTGACATTGATAAGCCCCTGGTGGTTTGGGGTCCTTGCCTCCTCTAGAATACTCGCGTCGAGCACGGCCGTGTGGAGTGCCCTTTGCCCTTCCTAATCTTGGCTCTGATGGTCGAGCGAGCAAGGGCATGGGATGAAAGGGTGACAGCAATGGGTGGAAGTCTGCTGTCAGCGGCCTTGGTGTCGTCGTCCTCATTCATGCTCCCCTCTGGCGATGTCCCTTTTGAGAACTGTAGGGTCAAGGGCAGACACGACCGAGTAGGCCAGCAGGTCGATGCAGGTCTCTCTCGTGTAGCGCAGCCCTGTTAATACGACAACGTTGCTGTTGGTGGTCCATTGCTGCTGCTTGATTTTCAGCAACTCCTTTCGGAGGCTGGCAATTTCCAAAGGAACGGTGATGGCAGGGGAGACGTTGTCGTTTGTGGTGTTATTCGAGGGTTGCGCAGGAGGGAGTCTTCACGACAGTTCCGATATTTGTGCCCTCAGCTCCGTGATGGTCTGCTCCGCATTTGTCATGCGAGCGTGGAGCTAGGGCAGGTCGTCAAGGGCGCTGAGCCGGTTCTCTAGAAGGGCCAATCTCGCTTCCAACCCGGAAATCGTACAGGCAGCGACATCTCACGAGGCGATGGAAAAACATCAATCCGTACAGCTGATCAGGTCGGTATGGTAAGTGCATAGACCTGTCACACGCTCTACGATAAAATGAGCACAAATGGTGAGAAGGCTAGAGAGGCGTATCAGATCTGCGGGGAATGTGTCAAGGACATCCAGACAAAGGACCCCAAGCGATGTGAAATCTGCAGCCACTTCCTCCATACCCGCAGCGTATCGTTTCACTCGGTGCAAGTTAGGGGCATCGCACTATGGGATATTTCGACTTTTCCTGTTTCAAAATCAAATAAGTCCGAATCCAGTCGGCCGATCAACATGAAATTTTTGGAAGATGATGTTCGAACTATCAGAAATCACAGAAAAATCACCATAAATGTTGATGTTTACTGTATGGTGCATGATAACTCGTTAAAGTTGACGGTTTTTGCAAAAAATCACAAAAGTCACTGTAGATCAATGGAAATTTTTTTTATTTAATGTTTGTAAACGATATTCTTATGTATTTTCCCGCTGAATTCAAAACTGCCCCTTAAATTTTGGAGGATTTTTTTTTCATCCAGAAAATCGGGAAAAACGTGTAGAATCGCCAAAATTTTGCCTTTTATGACTCCGTAGGATTTGTTCTCATTCTATACAGTTATAAAACTCTGCAATTTATGTTTTCTACAATGCTGATGGTAAATATATGTTTGATTACATAAACTGTATAATAAATACGTCATACGACCCACATTTACGCATGAGCGCGCGCGTTTTAGCGCAAAAAAGGAAACAACTCTTTATTTGCAGGGTTTTGGGATTGTATACATCGCGATTCTGATGTTCCTGTATGCATATATATATGCGTGTGTGTGTGCGTGCGCGCGCACTCACCCACATCCGTATATTATATTATATACGTAAATGTTGTGTGTATATATATTTATATCTATGCATATATAATAGATATAGGGGAAGTGTGCCCAGTACGGATACCCTTAGCTATTTTGGGCATAACTTTTAAACAACGCGATGAATATTCGAATTCGAAATTTCTACGTGTTCTCTAGTCCAATTTCTACAAAGAAATCTACGAAATCTCAAAAACATGCTCCCAGTACGGATAATTTTAACAATTTCGGCTGTTCCTATTTACTTACCCTCCACAAAAATGAAAAATTTTCAAGTGAATTTGTTCCTTACATAGCCCTCCATGATTAGGAATTGTCCCGATTGGATGTCCCGTGAATAGTTAATTCGCGACATCAATATTAAAAAGTGCAATTTTCAATCCTCGTAAAATAACTTTTCACACTTTTGAAATGCATATTTACTTATTTTCCTTATAACTTTTTCTGTGATTTATTTAAAATAACGGTACCGAAGTATGTTTATTAGACCACAAATACGTACGAAAAAAACGACCTAAAGTAGCTCCATCTGTTATTGGAAGCTGGAAACATCAAATTATCCATACTAGGCATTATGTATACTGGACACATCCCCCCTAATATATTTAAAAAATATGCACTTACGTAAATATTCATAGTTAATTTCGTCTTCGGATTAGTAATAAAATTGATAAAATATGAGATTAAGGTAAGAGATTAAGTAATTGTATTCGTAGAAATGTTACGAATAGTTTAATTACAAATATAATACAATAAATTGAACTATTATGCTATTATATATACTAAATATTTTGTGATTCAAATTCATCATTTGTGATCATTTCAGTCTCGTCCTTTTTAGAATCACTGCATTCGTCGTCAATTTCTACTTGATCAAATGTTGACTCCAGAAGACTAAAAAATTATATCAATTTTAAAATAAAGGAGACAAGTAACACATTTTTATTTCCAATACTCAATTTTTCTTTATGTAATTCTTAACTTCAGCTGAAATTTTATGTTTGCGCAAAACAGCTATTCTCTTTTTTAGTCCGATGAGAGATATTAAGGGATCACTCATTTCAATCGCTCTGTTGTATAAATCTGTAATACGATTTATTTTTCGTCCCATATTGTACCTCTGATTAATTGGAGTAAAATTCACAAAAAGCTCTAATTTCGAATTATATTATTATCATACGTTTCTATATTTTGATAACAACTTATTGTAAAGAATATCTATAATACACAAACAAACAAAAAATTATTATTTTAAAAGTACTATAATTTAAAGTAACTTTAAGATAACTATTCTTGTAAAACTAACAAATAAAATGTAAAATTTTAACAAATAAATTTATGACAATATCACTCAAATATACAAAGACGGTTACTTAAGTTTCTTATAATATATTAATAGTAGCATTCATTATATTGCAAATACAACCGTTACTTAAAAAAATTATAATTATTGTAATAAATAAAATAGTTGAAATAATATAGAGAAATGTTACTCTTTTAAAAATTTTAAATACACTAATTTTTGGATGCTTTTATGAAAAAAATTATGGCTTTAAATGAGTTTTAAAATATTACTTTACACTTACCTTTATTTTATGTCATGATTACACGTGAAATGTACAATTAATTTAAAAAGTTAATACCACTTATGAAAATCGCGATGTAAGTAAATGTACGTATGAAATATCTTATTATCTCTTTGCTATGCACACATCAACTATCAAAGTTATACTAATACTCATGACACGCCAAAATTACATTATGAACAACATTCTTTCAAAATAATAGGTAAAATTTCAAGAACTGTAGTTCCGACGAAGAAGAAAACAAGTCAGGAATTGGTAAAGTACACAGTTCTAAACAAAGCAAAACAACGCAGTTTCTCGTGTTTATTATTTTGATGTATTAAAATTTTGTAAATTACAATATACCTATAACATGTCGATTAAATTTTTTTTAAGTAAATCTTATTGCCGATTTATATAAATTTCAAAATTTAAATAACACCTCATTTATGCAGATAAATGTGATTGAAAATTGAAGGGGAGGTTATAAAGTTTTGGACAAACTCATTTCTATGTATTGTTTCGCCTCACAGGAACCTAATTATAGATTAATTATTATATTATAAATTTTATTATTTATTTATTTAAAAAATAAATTTTTATATTCTTATATTATTAATAATACATACATAGCATAGATATTAATTCGTTTGCATATACCAAATTTATCAAAACATGACAATATTTGATCAAACTTGAAAATACAACCGAATGACTAACATAATTATTTAAGGGGATATCTGCGACAAAAAATATGAGCCAAAACAATAATTAAATTTAAGAAAAGCAAGGTGTCATGCGTAGTTGTAAGCTAGTTTAAAGTTTTGTAACACCCCTGCAATTTTAAATCACATTTATCTGCATTCATAACGTATTATTTAGAGTTAGAGATGATCGAACGTTCAAGACGACCTAAAATAAAGTTAGATTAGTGATTAGTGGGATAAAACACATAAAAATAAGCTTTTTATCTAATTTTTTGCTTACTTTTGCGAGTCTTATCCGAGTAAAACTTCTTTTTAGAGTATTTTTTGAGGTTATGAAAGAACCGGAGCTACATAGGCCAAAAACAATGGTGGATTCGTGTTCAGCGGGCAAAAATACATAAAAATAAGCTTTTTTCTCATTTTTTCTCTGCTCCAGCAAGTATTAAATAAAGAGTTGTTTCCTTTTTTGCGCTAAAACGCGCGCGCTCATGCGTAAATGTGGGTCGTATGACGTATTTATTATACAGTTTATGTAATCAAACATATATTTACCATCAGCATTGTAAAAAACATAAATTGCAGAGTTTTATAACTGTATAGAATGAGACAAATCCTACGGAGTCATAAAAGGCAAAATTTTGGCGATTCTACACGTTTTTCCCGATTTTCTGGATGAAAAAAAAATCCTCCAAAATTTAAGGGGCAGTTTTGAATTCAGCGGGAAAAATACATAAGAATATCGTTTACAAACATTAAATAAAAAAAAATTCCATTGATCTACAGTGACTTTTGTGATTTTTTGCGAAAACCGTCAACTTTAACGAGTTATCATGCACCATACAGTAAACATCAACATTTATGGTGATTTTTCTGTGATTTCTGATAGTTCGAACATCATCTTCCAAAAATTTCATGTTGATCGGCCGACTGGATTCGGACTTATTTGATTTTGAAACAGGAAAAGTCGAAATATCCCATAGTGCGATGCCCCTAACTTGCACCGAGTGAAACGATACGCTGCGGGTATGGAGGAAGTGGCTGCAGATTTCACATCGCTTGGGGTCCTTTGTCTGGATGTCCTTGACACATTCCCCGCAGATCTGATACGCCTCTCTAGCCTTCTCACCATTTGTGCTCATTTTATCGTAGAGCGTGTGACAGGGCTATGCACTTACCATACCGACCTGATCAGCTGTACGGATTGATGTTTTTCCATCGCCTCGTGAGATGTCGCTGCCTGTACTGTTAAGAGCGAAAAGCAAGCCAAATCAGAAAAGCCAAGCCAAGCCAAGCGTTTTAAGGTTAGGATGAAATGAGAAAACTTGCAGCAGAGTTGACAGAGTGAGTTGAGTGCAGCCTCCAGCGAAAATTAGATCAGGCTGAAGGTTGCATAAAGGAGCGTGCAACAGACTGCGAACAAAAACGCCCGAAGGCAAAAAGCGGCAGAAAATAGTGGTTCTACGAGAGGCACAAGGTAATAGCGTCTTGTACTTACCGGAGAGCTGGATCAAGAGAGAGGGAGGGAGAGAGAGAGAGAGAGAGAGAGAGAGAGAGAGAGAGAGTATGTGGCTAGCTTATAATAAATATTGTGTCGATACCTACCTTTTGTAGTCCTTGCCTCTGTTCTCCTGATGCTCTGCTGCCTGTTCGTCTGTAGCGAAGGCGTCTGAGATACGAATGAATTGTGTGACGAGGGGGTGGCGGAACAAAGATCTCAAATTGATGTCACTCACGATTTAATCCGTAATAATTCAATGTATTCAAATAATCAAACAATGTCGCGTGATCTTCGTAGGACCGCGTCACCGAGGTATTGTAATACCCTCAGCGGAGGATAGCAGTGAGTTCTAACCGAATCGAGCAAGCGAGCAGTTGAAGCAGTCCAGTCGAACGTTTCACTGGCATCTGACTACACTATTATACTTGTATTAATTTCTTGCTCCTTTTTTGTATTAATAAATTTATTCACCGTGAGAAGTTATACCCTGCTTGATTATTATTTTCAACAAGTTTGAATATTTTTTTCTTTTGTTAGATAGTGTGTTAAATGTTCTTTAAGGTTATTTCTATCTTCGTTCTCAATTTTCTTCACAGTAATCTTTGAAATTCTTTTAGGCTGTGGTTTAGAAAACATAGTAGTTTCAGCATATGTTTTTTTATTCACATTACCCTTCTGCCTTTCACTCAGTAAGATTTCTTTTAATAAAACATTCTTTTCTTGCAACTCTTGATTTAATTCTTTAAGCAGTGGATTTTCCTTGGATAAATTATTATGATAGTTTCCCTCTGCATACATTGTTTCATTCAATTGTTCAGCATTATCCTTATTTAGTTCTTTCAATATTTCTTTTTTCAATGTCTCCTTTTGAAATAATTTTATTTGAGCTATTATTACTCTTGCTGATTGATCTAGACTCTTCTCATCAATTTTTGAGGTTAGATTCAAGTCCACGTGTTTATGACATATTGCCAGATTTTCTCCTACGAATTTAACTCCATCAAATTGCTTCAGTTCATTTATGTGCCACACATTATCACAAACAACACACACAACTGTTGTAACTTTTTGCGTTTTATGACATTGATAGTATTTTTCACCGCACTTATTCGGAGGCACACCTCTCCCCGGCGCCATCTTAGCCTTGAATATTTCAGTTATAGTATAGCCGAGTTCGATGGCTTTTCGCAGTTCATCCGCCACCCACGTTCCGCTGAACTCTCGCTGATTCGCATCCGGGTGACAACAATCGCTCTGCCGCATCTCTTCGCAGCATGTACGACACAGTGCGAAGAGAAGCTTGCCGTGCATTTTTATCGGCAAAAGAGGCTGATACAATTTTCTCGGTGGTAAAACCTTACATTTTACCAGCCCATCTATGGCCGAAAAATTGTTGAGATTGTCACCCATCAGCTCATCAGATTCGTTGCCGACGTAAACTTTTGGATGACCGAGCGGAAATCTGCCTCGTTTACAAATGTAAGGATACAGCGAGCATATAACTGTATACAGAATACGCTCGCCTGGCTTAGCATCGTAAACTGCGACGAAATTTTCGGTCCGTCCGCCGAAGAACGCGTCACAAGGATTAAACGTTATTTTGCTGATGAGCAGATGCTCCGACACGTACTTGGCATTTTCGGGGTTTTTATGCTTGACTCAGTCAAACTCGCACTCCCAAATTTCGCGCGTCTCGTAACCGAGCTGTTGAATCTGCGCGATTTTAGCGCGTGTACTCTCGAGCAACGCGTCGAAAGTACGATCTCAGGTATTTGGCTTGTTGCGATTGTTTTTTGAACATTCAGGGCAGACATGCGTATAGCAGCCCTGGTATTCAAAAACAATGGGATTTTCTGCTGGATTGGTAGATGGTAAGAATGGTAAGAATCCATCGACCAAAAATCCCTCGGGAAGCCGATATTCGCGCGCTCTGCCTGCATGCACGATTTCGCGAGCAATCTCTCGCTCGCACTGCAGCAGCCACTCGACGGCTTTTTGGGAGTGCTTGTCGGGCGCCTATACCCGCCGCTGGGGACTATTCCTATAGTCTGTGGCTTTAAGAAAATTTTTCTATAGAGATGTGAGCACGCGGATGCGGTTGTAGTAGCCACTACAAACGGGTCCGTGTCTCCGCCCTCGAGAAAAATTTTTCTCAAAGGCACGCAGAATCGTCACATCCATGCGACAGTAGTCGACGATTTCCTTGCTGAAATCGAATAATGCGTTCGCTGCACGCATCTCGCTATGCCACAGCAAGAACTGCTAGTGCTCGCTCGACGACATAGTGTCGGGCGAATAATAGTGCGCATCCGGAATGGCGCCACGGTATTCGGCGTTAGCCGAGGTGTCAAAAAGGTGCGGAAAACAGCCTTTTTTCGTAGTCTCACCTAAACCGAATGTAGCAGGCAACGCGGCCAACTCCACTTGAAAATAGCTGAGACTATTTATGAACTTTATGCGTCCATACCGGATGCACAGTATTTTCTGACCATTCAATATGATGCTTGGCGCGCAATTTATTTTACGTTCGACAAGCCGTCGTAAAACGAATTGCGCATCGTACCCTCGTGCGTTGTGCGCGATGCATATCATATTTTCAAAGTCCGTTTTGTCGCGTACTACAAGCTGTAGCAGCTGACCAACAGGATCTTAGGTAAACACATGCTCGCGCACACCGCACGAGGGACACCATTCTAAAATGTTGTCAGAACTTATGCACTCCGTGCAGATTTGCTGCGCAACGCAGATATTCGGGACGTGCATCTTTATGCTTTCATCGCCTCGATACGATGCTTCTTGCATCGTTTCTAGATCGTAGAAAACATAAAGATATTTTTTCGCTGATGCATCATTTTTGTTCAGCTGTATAAAACGGTGTTGATTATAACCGTGTGTCGACTTACAATTTTTGCCGCACTCGTGCTTATCGCACAATCGCTTGTGCTTCGCTTTGTATGATCCCGCAACCGAATGGTTGCGAAAACATACATCGCAAAGCTTCGTTCTCGCTACAGAGTGGCGAGACGAAGCAGCGCGAACACAGCTGTCTACAGTTGTGAATCTCGATATTACTATAGCCGCGATTGCAAAATATTCGCTAGAGATTGAAACACCGACGCGATCGCTCCCGCTTTTGATTAGAGTTAGCAAATACTCGTAAATGTCGCGTATTGCTAACTCAACCCAGCTGAGCATGTTGGTCCCACGCGGCGGTGTTTTAATCCGTAGTGTCAGAGGGCGAGCGTCTGTACGGAATTTCCGTACGCGATGCACCGTATTCACGATAATTTCGAAGCGACGATAACGCTCATCGTCAGGAGCTTCCTCCTCCTCCTCCTGATTCGAATCAGAAGCTGCAGCAGAACCGCTTACAATAATATTGTTCGGCGACGGTGCCTCTTCGCCCGAGGTATCGCTGTACTGTCATCGATGATCGGGTTACACGCATCGTAGAACCCGACCTCCTGCAGCATCGATAATGTAGGGCTCAGTACTGTTGAAGAGCCCGCCGCCGAGTCCAATGATATTGCCGGCGATGATGGACCCTCTTCCTCGCTGCTGCTGCTGACATTATCGTCGTCGACTGCAAAGAAGCGAGCCTTCATTCTTCCGCACGACCGTTGTAGCATTGAATGATATCGCTGAACAACTCGGCCATCTCGAACGCAGTCATAGAAAATAACTCATCTGCTAATTTTTCAAGTAAGTTGTTTAACCAACGTACTTCCTGCGCACGACCGTTATTTACGATTCGTATCGCAGCAGTTTGAAAAACCATAGCCGCGTTATTTTCTGGACTAGGAAATTTAAGTGCGCTTCGCGCACTCCTTATCATGTCTTAGTTGACATTTAAATTTTGCTGCCTGCTTAGCACCAACAGATTGAAGCGTTTGTAGGTTATGTAATAAAATCCGTATTTCTGATTCGCGTTCCTTAATTCTTGTAACAGGCGACCGATTCTCAATTAAATGCTTCACAACAAAGCCCATCACTTTTTTAAGAGAGGATCTGCATCCGGACAAGGCTCCATGCATTCGTTCAGACGACGTCTGATAACTTAAAAAATTATTATTGTTAGTAATAATAATTTTTCAAGAAAATTTAAAAGTTAAAAAAAATTTCTCTTACTTTACTTACTTTACTTACCAAACTCGGGAGCTGGCTCGTAGCGGAACGAGAGCAGAATCATCGCAGCCTCCATCGTTTGCTTGCTACCTCTCAGCGGTGCTGGAGCGCCCGCTCTGTAGAAAGCCTGCTCGTAGACGCCAGGCCGATCATCACCGTGATCGCTTACCTCAATCTCGCTCTCAGCATCATCCTCCATGGGCTCCTCCATAGGAGCTTGTATCTCCTCCTGTTCCTCCTGCTCCTGCTCCTCCTCCTCCTCATCATCATCATTCTCCTCCTCGGATGAAGTGGCTCGCTGTGGTGAAAGAGGTGACGACACAACAAACAGCGTTGCGTCGCTGTCGCTCTCCTCAGCGTCCTCCTGCAGGGTAATTCGAGCTACAAGAAGAAAAAAAAATAAAGTACTATTATTTCTTTTTTAAACTGATTGTAGGGAACACTGTAAACACTTACCATGTTCCTCGATCATATGCCTCAGACAGTACACATTGTTACAATTGCCAATTTGGAGATATGAATAATAATGAATATCATTATCATTGCTGAGCTGACTGATCCAAATCTGACCAGTTTCTCCATAAATCGATTCCATGTGCTTTCAGCGATGTTTATTAATGTATTTTCGGTTAATAGGTTGACTATTAGACCTCCTTGAACTGTTTCTTCACCTTGCATTCCTCTGACTATCGTATTGAGTAAGGATGCTCTTTCCATCGGAAACATTATGTGTTGCTGTAGTTTCTGAAGATCTTCTTGTGAATATATTTCACTGGTTGTCAGTGAATTCAATTTTTCCGGCTAACACGTAATTTTGGTTGACGGTTTCAAAGTTTTGATGATGTTATTACTTTTTCTTGGCGCAGGCATGAGATTTATCCAGTTATCGCTAATTTTAAAATATTGAGGTACGATAGAGTTGCAGTTTATCTGTGTACCTTTCCTTAACAGTATATGGGTTTTTAGCGTGAGAAACAGTGTTTTGTTCCCTGATGAGACTGTCAGTTGTGTATAGCAATAGTCAGTATGCTGAATTTTTACTTCTACAGCCGTACACTTAATTATGTGTATAGCCTCTCATGCTAATCTGGCAATATACCCAGGTTTTTGCATTATATTGTAGGCAAATTTATCGGGTGAGATGGATGCGAGAGATAGGAAATTCTTGTACGCTTGTATCTCCTGATATGGCCGCTTGATTGCTTAAACTGCAAAATACTTTGTTTGCTTTGCCAAATATCAAATCTCTTTTGTTTAATCTCGTCTCTACTTCTATTGCTTTTTGTATAGCATCACCTAAATCCCTCGTCGCTCCTAATTCTAAACGTATCTCCTGCCGTAATCCTTCTATAAAGGCTAACAGAGTTTCTGCATCTATTTTAGTTTCGAATCTTTGTTTTTCTTCTGCTGTATATGCTTCCACTTCCTTACTGTCCTTTACTTGTAATACTAATTCTTGCAATCTGTTAGCAAAACTGAGTACCGTCTCGTCTGGATTTTGTAAACTTTCTGCTATTTTTCCATAAAGAGTTGTCATTTTATCGGTTGACGGATAAATTTGTCACACAGCTTTGATAAAATCTTGAATATTATTAATTTGTACATTTAACATAGCCCTATATACATCGCCTTTTAGTTTCATTTTTAGTATCGGAATTAAATTTGCTTGATCGGTCTCTGATAGCATATTCTTTGCATGTTTTAATTTTTCTACGTATTCGTTAACCGACATGCATTTTCCGTCGAATTCTGGTATTAGGTTCGCTATATATTTTAGCGATAACCGCAACTGCTGTGGCGCTTGTTGTTGTTGTTGTTGATTGGTTGGCCCGCCACCCACCATGGTGTTATCTAATATGCTGTCCAAATTGAAATTGAAGTCGAATTTGCTCTGTGAATTATTTAAATTGCCGATTAGGCTTGGTTGCTCGTTAAAACCTTCGATGTCTATCAACGATATGTCCTGCTTCAAACTATTATCAAATTTCCAATCTCCTACTTTTCTAATCGCTGTCAGCGGTGTTCCTGGTGTTACTGGCGCTACTCTTTTTTCTTCTTTAGATATTACACTTGATTCTTGTTTATTAGGCATAGTTGGTATGTTAATAGTTAAATGGGCTTTGTTTAGTTTTGAAATCGTTTTTTTTATTGCCCCTGTGTAATTTTCTTTATTTCTCTGTTCTAAATTTGGTTCTTGCTCTATTTTTTCTATATTTTCAACTATTGTTTTATTAATTGCTTTAGTATTGGATACTGATTCTTCGTCCCTTCTTTGTATAGCTATATTGTTTCCTGGCGGTGATCGAATCACTTCGTTACTTCTCGCAAATGGTGTTTGGTCGTTAGGGCTTATTATCTGATTCTGTAATGTCGGATTATTCCGAACCACGCTCCTTGTTAATTTTTGCTCTGGTAGATTTTTCTGATTGTCACTCACTTGGTGCTCTCATTTTAGTTATATTTTCATTTATTATAAAATTTTATTCAGCCTGGATTTTGGGTTTTAAATTGCGTCTAAATAACTCGAATGTACTTTTGCTGTTCTAATTCTGCTACAATACGCGACCTACTTTTCGCATTGTTTTTGCAAACTCCACAAGTTTTGGTCAGTTCATTCGCCGCGGCTTTACGCGTGATACAGCAATTTGGCTCGCGTCTGCTATACTAATGTTATTTGTACGGTTTTTAGGCTTTCAACTGATTTTTCGTAATTCTACAATCCAAAATCTATTTATTTTTTTTTTATTCAATTCAGTCATAGAAAATTAAATAACTCGTCAAATTTGTTGCCGATTAATTTAGCTTTTTCGCTTAATAATTTCCGTACAAATATTTTCCTACCGCCTCTTTTGTGATTATTCTTTTTTACTTTATTTATTACACTAATGTTATCCTTCATTGAATGAAATACGTGCTTTTATAACGATAAATAAATTACTATTTACACCGAAGGTTAGAAAATGCACGATATTAATTGCTATACGTTTCGAATATTTTGAATTGACCTGGTTTTTAAACTAACCTAAACGCAGCAGATTTGAAACGCTGCTTTCAATCACCTTGCTGACGCTGCGAGGTGAGCGCAAGCAGTAGGTCACTCGCCCCGATTTTCTTTTTGTGGACTCGCGATTTTATTTTCTGTTATGCTGATTGCTTTTGCACTTTTTATATTTAATTCATTTACGTTCATTTACATATAATCTCGTAAATCATCAACCGTATTTTTAAGGCTACAAGTTTTTCGTGCTTTTACGTGCTTTTTGGAAAAGAGTAATCGCTCTTTAAGCAGATCAAAGGATAAGTCGCTTTTCAGCGAGCTTCAGGATTGATAAGATTGACCGCTATTTAGCAGATCTAGGGAAAAGTTGCTACTAAGCAAACTTGAGGAAAGGGTTACACACGCACAACACAAAGATTTGATTTATATGGCTTTAAACACTGTCGCTTTTCGTATTTACTTATTTTTCCAGTGCTTTCTTAATTACTTTAATTGCATTTGTATATGTTGTATGTTCTTATTAGAACCACTGTTATTATCATTTACAAACTCTGCTTACAAACGTCTAGCGTTCGATTCGTACCGGAACCAATGTTAAGTCTTAGCTAGGCCCTGTAATTATCAGAATATATTGTACTTACTTTGTGGTTGTTCACGGGATGACTTCTGCTCCACTCCAGCTGCTGTGGCTGCTCAGGATAGTCCGCCAATCGTGTGCGAAGAGAATCGGGATCCGTCAAACGTGTATAAGGAGGTTTAAATAATGTACTCTCGTTGAGAATTGAGTTTTAGCGTATTTATTGAGTTTTACCGATGCTTACAAGACCGAGTAAGATTTAAGCTACTGCTAGCTCTGTCGACAGCCCGGAGCGTCGTAGCAGAGTGCAGGTCTGAATTCTCACTGACAAAAGTGGATTCAACGTATGCTCGTTGAATTCCCTGCTCTACTTAATATTCGGACGCAGCTATATTTGGCAATACATTTTTGTTCAATCGCAATCATGCTTTTATTCGGTCGCAGCACTACGTCACAATATAATCAACAATTATTTCACAGTTTATTTTTGAACCTTAATGTAGTCTTGTCCCACACAATTTTTAATGTAGTCTTGTCCCATACACACATCGCGTGCACCGCGTTCCATCAAGAAACTGCCGACGATTTGTACGCACATCCGATGAATGCACACGTACCACTCGCGGGTACACTTCCTCTGCACAGGTAGGTGACGAACCTTGAGCGCCTTGGCTACGCGCAGGATCGCATCGCGAACTTCGTTCGTAGCACTAGACATTTCTGCGACACGTGGTAAGCTGCCTCTCTCAATGACATGCATTTCTAGAGACTGATGACTGCGCTAGCGTACGGAGGAGTTTTGTAGACGACTCAGGGCTGATATAAAAATATCATGCCCTTCATTTTTTTATTATTTCATTACCTTGTAAGATGAGTCATTTTATTGTTCGACTCGTACGCGTTTTTTGGTAAATAAATATTGTGCCAGAATTTCTCTTTTCATGCGTGCAAAACCCCCACTCTCATCAATGATCCCCAAAGCCAAAATTTAGAGTAAGCTTCGCGGCCACGTGTAGTAGAGTTATATATGCACGCGTTCATTTCGATGCGAATCATTCGTCAAGCGACCGGCAAAGCAGGAACTCGATCATGGGACAGGAGCAGAGCAAAGAGCAAAAGAAAGGTTCTACGTGGGAGGAGGGACAGCCTCTCATCAGAAGCAAGGAGCCAAGGAAGCAGAACAATCAGTCGTCATTCTCAACCAACACTTTCTCGTATCCAGAGAAAAGCGATTATAATAATCTGTCTAGAATATCCTCCTCCTCCTCCTCGTCACAGAATCAAAAATCTTTTTCCAAAAACACCTTTTCGTGCCCAGAAAAAAGACGAAAAAAAGAGGAGAGGAAGAGAGAAAGAGAAGCGGATCCAGGACAGCAGCGGCGGGAGAGAGAGAGAGAGAGAGAGAGAGAGAGAGAGAGAGAGAGCTGTAACTAGGCAGTGTGCACTGAAATATCTTGAAATGAAAAGCCTTATAATGACTACGAAAAAAATATAAGTATTCATTTCTGTATTGCTTCATTTTTATGAAATTGAAATATTAATTCATTTTATCTTTTTCAGCTGACCTTGGTTAAAAAAACGTGCTTGGTTACATTTGGAGGTTAGACTGGTAATTTCCTATCAGATTTAACTTGAAGGTTCAACACAGTAACCAACAGAACAGATAAGTATAAAGTGTTACTATTATCGAGGATAAAATAATCTATTTATCCCTTTTTTTAAAAAATTCATGAAATGTCTTTTTTTTGTTTGCAGGTAAGAAAAGCTGTACGAAACCCAGAGGTATAAGTGAATATACCTCATAATTGCTGAGAGTCAAGGTCTATGTGCGTGGAACATAGAAACATTGGTCCCAAGGTTCTGGTAAGCACTATTTTAAGTTCCACTTTTAACAATTTTCATAAACTTTAAAGTTGATTTTCTCTAAATGTTGTTTTCACTGATTTCAGCTCACTGTCCGTAGGATTCCAAGTAAACAAATGGTTCTTTTGGGCTCAAACTCAAGGAATATACTTGATATACCTGTAGTTTCGTATGAATGCAGGGATTTTTATTTGAATGTTTAGAAAATGTTTTATACACAAAAAGGTTCCAGAATAAGCGAACAAAAATTAGTTTTTTGATCGCTAAATCATTTCTAAACAATCAAATTCCCTACATTCATACCAAAACTACAGATGTATCAAGTATCCTCCTTGAGTTTGAGCCCAAAAGAATCATTTGTTTACTTGGAATCCTAGGGGCAGTGAAATAGTATACAAATCCTTGAACCGAGTGACACAATGAACCAGTAGCAATAATGAAGGTTTTAGCATGGTAAAATTAAAGGTATATATATCTATAAAAATTTCAAATGATTTACTTCAATTTTATGAATTTTTCTTAGAGTTCTTTTTTTGGGGGGTTTAAAGGTGTTGTGCCCCCTTAATACATTCTTTGTTTTAGCTACTATCAGCGCAGCACATGAATTTAGTGACAGACAGAGATAGTAAGTAAGAAAGAGAGATCGGCAACTAGCGATGTTACCACTGGACACTTCGCACTATAGTCAAAACATGACAACGGTGTCAAGGGTCAGCGCGTTTTGCGCGCCAGTCTGGTTTCGACCACGATGTAGTCGCGAGTCTCGCTTCGCCTGCGATCATAGATAGTCTTGTCTCTGCTCTAGTTACGCGCGCTAATCGATATACGCATCGAAATTATTGTATCAGGAATAACAAGAGATTAACTGTATTTTGCGTGCAAGTTCAGGCTGCAGGTCAACCTGCGTGTAAGTACTGGCTCTCTTTCTTACTGTGGATATTTGTGCGATAGTCCTTGTCTCTCTTTCCCTCGAACATCCCGTGCGTAGTAGTTACTTTTCGTCCTGGACGAACGTTTCTCATATGATTCATTTTTAATAAACGTTAGTATTGAGTTTTAAACCGACGTTGTACCTATCCAAGAATCTTGCCGCCTCCGCGGGTCCACATGATCGTATGGACATATCTGACTTGGCTAAGCCGTGCCTTCTGCATGCACGGCGCTATAGCCATCTGCTAAAATTATAACAGACGTGGCTTTTCTTGCCACGGATGAACGGCCCAGATTTTTGGATATTAAGTTCATTTAAATAATCCGGGTGGCCGTTAAATGTATTATTGTGATTGTTAAATAAACTTTATTAACACAAAACTAACACAAATTGACTATATCTAGAACGCTTACATCAGTTTTGCTGACTTTTGCGTCTTCAGAATTAAATCTTTTGAGCATTGCATCAGTACGAACAAAATTGGTGCATAGAAAATATCCTCGCTACACCTGCGTTCAAAATAGGCAAACTTAATAAAGCAAATGCTAGGTGGCATATGTTTTTAAATTTTCTATCGCCAGCAACATTTTTTACTTTATAAACTTCAAGCCAATATTGATTACGTTTTTGCAGACTTATTCCTAATCTATGCAATATATTCCATTGCCGAATTGGTTTGTCCTCATCGGCACAAATGTGTTGGAAAAATTCAGCGAATTCCATTATATTAGGCCTTATCTGCGAAGACGCTTTTTCCTGAGGAAAAAGAGAAAGCGTTTTGAGAATGCGAATATTGGACGGCAATATTTTTTGCAATTGCTAATTCAATAAGAAAGTCCTTACATCTAGTTTTAACGTAGTCAATCGTCTCTTTCATTAATGCTGCTTGTTTCTGTTTAAATTCATAACCAAAAAAAATATAATATAGAGGCATAAGAGAGTGTGAAAATTGAGCAGGTACTACAATCTTTTGCACTATAGAATAAGACAAGTCGTTTGAATCGCTAAAAAGTTAGATAGAATCAGCCTTATCTGATTGAAATTGCATGTTTAAATCGTCAGAATCGTAAGAATAGCTTTTTCACGAACTAACCACCGAGTATCGCTAAGCTTGACAATTTTTTTTTTGGTTCACTCTTCATAATTATTTCATATAATTCTGCATACTTAATTTGGGGTTTCGTACTATGTGTAAACCAGTTGTGAGTTTCTAGCTTCATATAGTCGAGATGCTTCGATAACGTCTTGCAAGCTTTTTCAGCTTGCAACCAAATGCAGCGAATGACAGATGCATTTAATCACGACTATACAAGATTTAATGTCATGTAAATGCATATTTAATGAATGTTTTCTACCTACATTTACGCTTGCTCCGTCGACACACAAGCCTAAGAACTTATTGATTTGTAAACCATCGGTTTCTAGCTGTGTCATAATTAATTGCACTAGCAATAGCGTCCGAAATTCTTAAATGCATCTCTATTAGTCGATAAAACATCATAACCATTTTTGACTTTTTAAGATTTAGATACCTTGTCACTAGACACAAAAGCTATTTTTTCATCTACTGCCGTAGATTCATCTACAATTAATGAGTAGAATGATTCATCTACGCCTGTCAACAAATCTTTAAGAATACAAAAGGAAAGGTTATTTTTTATTAACGCAGTACACCTTGATCTGATTAATTAAATCTCGTTGGGAACTTTAGAGTCAGAGTCTAGTTTTTTGAATTTAACCGATAAGTGATCCACAGTTTTGATCGAGGTGAGTTCTGCAATAAAAAAAGGAAGTATCTATTCAACAATTTTTCTCTGTTGCGACAATACAGGCTTCGTAAATTTGAACTTTCACTTCGTCCTTGTCTCTCCGAACAGCTACCTCATGCTTTTTTGTTTCAGAATCCTGCAGTAAATTTTTACGGTGAGCTGCTAAAAATGTTGGGCAAACTTTGCAATATGCTCCTTTAACACTAGGATTACGGGGTGCCTTTGTCAGCCAGCCTACGAGTTTTTCATTTGTTACTTTCAACAATAGATGACTCGCAATTTAATCTAAAAAACTAAATAAAACGTATACCTGCTAAGCAGCTTTCATTCTCCTACTTCTGAGTATACTTCTGAGTGTACGATTTCGATTAATTTTTTTATTTTTTTGTTACATCTTGTTTACGATAAAAGTAAATTCAAATTCAAGTACTTTTTACATAACGAAGAAACTGACTAGAGTGGTCAAGCCTTGCTCTAACAGTAGAACAAAAGAAACATAGAAGCAAATTACTAGTAGGAGGGAGACAGAACGTATCAAAATCCGAATCGTGACTTGTCACATAATCAGTGTACAGTATTTCGAGCGCGATCTCTATACGAGCGAATTGTAAATATACGCGGGTTAAATGGATTAAATGTGTCATCCTTGACTCGCTGTACTTGAGGTAGATGGACTTAATTTATATTTTATAGAGAAAACTCGCTTTGCTTGAGCTAGGTGGGTGGTGGTAGGTTTTGGAGCTTACATAGTTTCGCAGTTGAAGTTTCTGCTGTCCTTGGGGTAGGCGGATTTACCTCTAAAAAATACATCTAAAAATTGTTTACCTAGTTTACCCCTAGACTTCATAAAAACTTCTAGATCTAGGAAGAATCCTCCTAATCTGGCAACACTGCCGCTAGCTTACCGCGCGCCGCAATCGTGATTAGACGCACGTAGTGACAATACGCAGTAACCCTCACGCGACCGAGAAGCGAGCACCTCAAGGCGACTACAGAAATACAAGAAGCAACTCAGGTCCCAAAAGGCAAGTCATCAGTATAGACTTTCCGTCAGCCACCCGAGGTGCCTCTCTAGTACCTGGTGGGCCCTGCAACCTTCCGAGCACGCGCATCGTGATAGTCCAGGTGAGCCGGTTGAAAGTGCGCGCGCGTGCGAATGACTTTGCGTAATCGACGTTTCTCGCCACAGAAACATCCTCGAGCGGATGAATTTATGGCGAGCGTCACGAGGCGACTTCGAGTGCGCTGAGTATATTTGTAGTAGCAACATCAAGATCAGTGACTGAATAAATTCAACCGTTTTGATATTTGAATTTGAGTTTGTTTATTTGCATGAGATTCAGTGTTTGTGTACTGTCCTGCCCGCCATCCGACAGCGCCGACCTTCTGGCGTGTGCGCCAGCGTTAAGTAAAAAGGCAGTGTCACGAGGAGTTGCACGTCTCCTTCGTCAGCGGAGGTTTCCTGTTACAATATATATGTATATATTCCATGCCAACCCATGAAGCCCCCAATTAAATATACCCCCAAATAAACAGAACAAAATTTGTAGGCCTCTAAGTGCCCTCAGAGCAAAGTTATAGCCAAATAAAAATTGAATGTTTGATTTTAATGCTATCTTTAATTGCTTTTGAAAGCATGTTAGAAGCAATTTTAGTAAAAATGAGTAAGCACACTGTAGGCAAAATTCGATTTCTCCTAGCAGCGTAACGTGCACGAAATGTCTGATTTTTACACTAGTTTGCTAAATGCAGATTTCACGCACTCCGTTTCGCTATATCTGAATTTCGCGCACGCTCATCTGCTAAGAACGCATATCCGCACACTCGTGTCAAAAAATAGTATACGATATTTGTGCGCATAAATGATCATCACACTCGCTTTTTTGTCTCCCTCGCTACTCTCGGGCGAAAATCACATACTCCGCGCACTCGTATGTACTATTTTACCCACATAGCTTGTTTTACATTGCTATATAAGAATTTAAGCTTTACGAGCTTATTGTCAACTTAAGTGGAGCCAATTTAGAGATTCCAAGGATGATAGTGTTCCTTATGTCAGTGCAGCTATTCTTACCGTCTATTCTTAGCCATTTGTACAGACAACTGTGATAGTAAAAATTGAACTTTCCGTATATCTAATTATCTATAATGGGTTTAAGGGCTTTTTACTTGAGTAAATTCAGTGAAAATCCAGTTTTCTGACCTTTGCACGCTATTATGACTACATTTGTGGAAAGAATTTTCTAATCTTTTATCAATTTAAATGACAAAAAATACACATAATTTACCTGTCATCCTTGTTTTTCAAAATTTTACTAATTTATAAAATTATTTCAATAAGCAATGCAAATTTTTATATTTTACTCTAAAAGCATTACATTTGTTGGTTATAGGTTCGATGTTGCTGTGATGACAAATTCAGTCCGAACAATCACAAATCCTTCCTTTCTCGCTTACGTAATCTGACAGATCGTTTGAGCATGAGTTTTGATACGAAGGAACCACCAATTGGTAAATGTGAAATGTATACAACAGTCAAAGATCTTAATAAAAGCATTACAATAAATAACAATAGTAAATGCGATAAAAGTTTATTTAGTCAACCAGTTCGTTCAAATAACATTATTACTACATGTAAGAAATGTAATTTATCTAAGCTACATAAAAAAAAAGAACTAAGAGAATCAGTAGGCAAGGGAATGGTAGATCATTCATCAAATAATTCAGATGAGGCGCGCTTAATGACACTGCCAAAAGTCAAGCGCTCACAGGATAATAAAAATAAGAGTTGGAGAACTGTTTTTGCTAAAGAAAAGAGGCCTTCAATGTCATTAGAAACTTTGCCAGCTGAAGATACAATTTTAGAAATACAACCATCTAGCGTTACAAGACACCGAAGAAATTTATCAAATCCTGAGGGTAAAGACTATTCTTTAGGATCAAATAACCAGAGTTTGCAATCAAAGCGAGATCCAACGCAGAACATTAACTTTAGGGAGATAGATATTCGACCTACCATGCCCGAGATTTTCGTCGATCCTATAAATGCTAGTTGTTCAAGTGCAGTCGAAGATATTGGTAACTATATTATTAATAGATTTAATTATATAAATTAATATAGGAGAATTTACATTCCCGGAATTTACCATACAATTTTATTCAATCCAAACATATTTCAACGAAAAGGAAAAAACATTAGAAATAATTAATAGTTTTTTTAATTAATTAAAATATAAGTTTTCACTCACTTTAACTTCACAAATCTCTATCTTTTTATCATGATTCTTATTTCTTCTTCAAAAAGTTATGAAATCTCAGAAGTAATTGTAAAGTTTTTGCAACTCACAAATGTACCTCAAATCTCAAATTTCTGCAAATATACGTCAATAAAAGTAGTAAAATTGTTACTTGTGAAGGTTCGATACTTTTGTTTCTTATAGCGAGACTACCTTACAAGTTATGCAAAAATAACGGGGCCATTAATAATATAATAAGCCATCGGCGATTACCGCTGATGCTGTATAGGAATTCTAATAAGGTAGACTATAATTCTGAAAAAGTATACATTATTTTAAAATACACTTTTTTATAAAGTAAAAAAATAAAATCTGCAGGTAATAGACCTTGCATCAAACTAGTATACATACTAGTATGGCGATACGTTAACTACATAAACCTACCAGTATACGTAGGGGAGAGGGAGATAGGTTTCTCAAATAGGGATTTAGGTAATTAAAATGTGCGTAATTCTATTACACATGTTCGTATGTGCACATGTATGCGTGTGTGTAATGTGTTTAATGTGGCAAGCTCAGCGTAAGTGACCCTCCGACACCAGATCCCTACACGCGTCATCATTAAACAGTATTTTTGTGGTCCATTCAAACTATTACACGCTGTAGTATCGCGGACTAGGAAGTGTCCGCGACTACATTGCTTGCCCTTACCTTATGTGGCTTATGGTGTAGACGGCAAGTGTATGTTTTCCTTCTATTCTCTTCTTAAAGGTTTTAGGTTGTTTTATAAATGTTATTGATTATTAATAATGATTATAGACTAATTAATTGTTATTGTTTTTGTTTTATTGGACACAACCCAGAACTCGGCAGATGTTACAGTTTCGTATAATTTGGTTATTATAATATTGTTGTTATTGCGGTTTGCGGTAGCTTATTTGTAATTTTGTTTGACGCTTGTATAAGTAAACTTAACTTACAATATTTTCATATATTTGCTCTCTATCGTGACCTGAATACTGGAGACTCCTTCGCGGTACGTCAGATGATGATTAGTCTTAAGGGCATGCCACAGTCCTGTTTTATCGACCCATCGATTCCATTTTTCGGCGAAACGGCTGCTCAGAATAAATTTTCTTTTTGGGAATCGCATTCTGATGACCCATTAAAGGGCGGACGACCGCTTTTATGTGATTTTTCGTCAATAAAGTGAAATCCGTGCTAAATAGAAATCGATAATTTCATGAAAACACGTGGCGGCGGTTGCTAAGGAGATAGTAGATAGACTATAGGCATACGGAAACACACGGGTTCTAGAACACCCCCCCTCTCACATGTTCTAGTATGCCTGTAGTATTCTCTACTATTCTTTTGAAAAAAATTTTTTTTTTACAAATGTTTGCATAACTAATAGAGTAATTTTATAAGTTTGACAGTGTGAAGTGCGCAGGCAGTATTGTAGATTGGATTATGATTTGTACATACTGTGACGCACTTAAAATATGGTTTTGATGGATAGCCATACTGTTGAATGTTGTAGACGGAAAATTTGAATCGTTGAAGCCATTTCTGTTTTAATGCACCGATGACAAAAATTTTTTATGCGTCATGTAAAGCGTCAGCGGAGCAAGTTTCCAATTTGAGAGTAGTCATGTCTATCTGTTTTCCACCTAAAGCCATTATAATCATGTTTAAGCCAATTGTTTTCGCTTTGCATTTTGTCTGAGAGTTTTTTCCATGATAAGGGATTTATGAATGTTAGAAAAACAGGTTTCATCACTATTTTCCTTGAGAGGTATGATTGCTATTTCCTTTAGAATATAATCTACTTCGGTTTGCTTGAAACCAGTCATGTCTACTGCATACTTCATTTTTCGTGCAGCCTAGACAAGCTTCTTGACATCCCCACTGATAGGATTGTACTTAACGACACAATCGTGTAAGATTAGGCAGTATGCTGAAGTGTTAGCAGGAAAATCTTTTTAAGCCTCAAACTCCAGACGTACATCGACAGGAGCGCTCTTGAGAGATTCGTTTTGTCATGAACAGTCAATAACTACGAGTGGTGCTAAGTTGAGAAACGAAGACCTTATCAGCAGCGGTTGCGGATCTATTCCATAGTAGGATACATATCGTAGAGAATGGCAAACTGATTTTTAGATATGTCGAGATTCATATTGTTGTATGGATAATATTGTGAATTCAAGAAAAGTTTCACATTACTCAAATCACAATGATCTAATTGACTGGCTTTTGCAGTTCTCGATGATTTTCTCTTCGTTTGTAGTCCAAGAGTCACAAAACGAGGTTTTTCCAATTGATTTGATGTTTTCACTGTCCAGACGTGTTTATTAGTGCTTGGGAGAAGAGGCTATTCAAATAACTCCCAAGAACGGAAACACATGGAGATAGGATTATCTTTACCAATGTAATTCAATAGCTGGATTTTTTGTTTATCAGATGCAACAACATATGACATTAACCACTCTATCTTTGTTACTTTTACTTCGTAATCTTCATAAGTAGTTACACCAGCTGCTACAGTACCTTCCTGAATCATTACGTTCAAGTCGCTTCTCGATCTTGTGAAAATGAGCTCATGCTTCATATTAACTATAATTTTTTTATAGTCTTCTGCAAAACCCAAGATCATACTCAGTGGAATCGCAACGTCAAAATTTCCCGTGTCATCTACGACCGATTTGATATCGTCTTGAATACCGAGCTAGCCTGCATTTTCCAGCATATCATTCTGATTCAAATTAAATGAAATCAATCCTTTCATAAGACTACTCAGACCAACATTTTTATTTTTATCTATCGCCACAGCAATAATCTCATGACGAATTTCATCAAACAGATGACCAATGACATTGTTGACAAATTTAGTTTTAGCAAGTGCTGCTGATCCACCTTTTACTTGCAATTTTCCACATATGTGGATAGAGCTGCGCGATGGTAAGACATATAGATCTTGATGTTGGATAGAAATACGAATTTCATCGCTGTTGTCAAAGCTTAATGATGAGTATGGTTGATGTGCTTCGTAATGAGCAATAGACTCATCGAATACGACACATGATTGAATGCTTAGAATTTCGTCAATTTTTCTGGAAGTAGCAAAGAATTACACATGTGAATTTTTTTCACATCTTAGACTTTTCAGAAACTGAATGCTCTTGCGTGTTAACGGTTTGAGTTTCTTCGGTCGATTGATGACTGGTTCACATGGTCGCTGACTTATATATGATCCAGAATTGTAAACGATACCCATTATACAGATTTGATGTGGAGTCTAAAAGTGATTTCCTCTCTTCAAAAATTCACCAAATTTCCATCCTGATCGACGATTCAAATTTGTAGATGATCTATGCACTTGACACTGAGCGGTAGATATATAACGTGTGACGGAACTTCTATGATTTTATATCCTGGAGGTACTCTGTGAAAGAACTCAATATTTTCACTGGTAAATCAGAGCTGTGTTAAATGTTCTTTTCGAGAGTGCAAGGAGCAAAGCGAAGGAGACGGCCTATGGAATCGTGAGGTGTGAGATCTATCGAATGACTGCAGAAAATTTCACTTCTAAGAGCATTATTGTTAGCTTACAAAGGGAATTCAATTTCTTTGGATTTCAATGTTACTTGTAGAAATTGATGAATAGCATTAAGCTCATAACTGCCAGTAGGAATACTAATAACAGTATCTTCGTTTAAATGCAGTTTATTATTTGAATAGTCAACATTGGGAATAGAGTTAAATGATAAAAGTTCAACTAAACCCGAGACAAAATTTTTATCCTGCGGTAGTTCAATCAAAGGAAAATATTGCGCTTCTAGGACAGATGAATTTCCTGATAGACTCAGAGTGAATCTATCGTTCATGACTGATCGGAAGATAATGATTCCATTTGTCTGTGAGCACCTCTTTTATAGTCTCCCAGCTAAGAAATAGTCAAAATTTTGATATCTTTTATAGTTGTATTTCACTTCCTTTACGTTAAAATACAATACAAGATCTTTGGGAGGTTTGAAATCGCCAAAACTAACAAAATAAATCACTTCAGGACCACGTTTGCTATAGCAAACCCAGTGAGTACCTCTATTTTGAAAGTCATCCAAGTTTACCACTGCTGTTTCATTATGCAATGGGCCATCGGGAGGTAGATTATTTCTCATGAACACACAACGAAAATATGAGATTTTCATCATATGAGCATATTTGTTTAGATCGTAGTCAGCCAGTGCACGATTGGGCAAAGTTAAATCAAAGTTTTGTTCTACTGACTTCATGACCACGACGTATATGAGGTTTCATAAATAATCCCATTCCACTCTTATAGGGCTTGAGGTGAAGACCTTTGCCTAAAGCAATAGCTTCCATGGTCTTATTATGCCTCTTACTTTCTTCATGATTTTTCTGCGCAGCTTTAGCATCATTAACTTCTTTAGTTATTCCAGCAGCACCTCCTGCTAGAGCACCGGTGGCACTTAGTCCTGCGAACAATGAAATAAGAAATGGAAGGACTCTACCGATTTTCTTAGCTACAGTAACAAACTTATTAAATTTCAGTCCCATTCCAGTTTTTCCTTTTAATTTCATAGCATTGCTAACAGCAAATGCAAAAGCTTTTTCACCAAGACTAGCATCCCTGTAGCATCTATGTCATGTTTTTTACATGCCTGATCAAGCGGATTAATACCAGGATCTCCTCTTTTCATTTTCTTTTTTAATTTGGTTCCGAAACCGCAGTATAGAACGAAATAGAACTTTATTCGCGAGGTAAAGTTTAATTCAATGAGGCAAAATTTAGAACCGATTAAGAAACGGGCAGAGCTTTCGCACGGTCCAAGAATTTTATAAAAATTGTCCTCTCGGCTTACGCTTTAAATTTATATATTCTCCGATTCTTGTAACCGTCTTTTTCTAATTTTCCAGAGGGGTGAGTACTTAGCCAATTAGAGGCTTAGACGTCGATTTCCTTCTCTCTCTGTTTGAATTTTGAAGTAGTGCGGACCAATCAGAATTTTATTATTAGTCGATAAGAATTTCTCCTCTTCTAGCAACGCGGCTGATCCTCTTCTCGCCTTCCGACGTGTCCCCGCGCTCTATTATCTGAGTTATTGCAACTTTTACGACCTGCACTGCGCTCGGTCCATGCGTATGTCGACGACTTCTTAGCTTGGGAACACGTACTCTTGTTGTGTAATAATATTATATTTTTATAATATTCTATGTAAAGCATACGAATGTCGTGTGAGTGTTGCTCTTCTTGCGAATGTGTGAGCAAATTTCTTATTGTGACTTCTCGATTTCTTCTCCTAGCTGCTTCCTTCTACTCTCTGTGTACTTGTCGGATATTGGTGTGCAAGCATCGTGCTTATCGCTGCTTTGTTGCGGTGTTTAATTAATAAGATCCTTCTGGAGTGTTCTTTTTGTTGCTGGCGAATTATGATTCAAATTTGGGTTCGGATTCGAATTCGGACTCGGACTGTGATGAATGCTCTGCGCTCTTTAAAATTTATATTGAAATTCTTTTTATATGTTCACGAATTCAATTCTATTAGCGATTGTTCTAATATTCTTAATTTAATGAATCCTATTGTTTTTTAATTTAATTATATTCCTCGTATTGCCGTCTTAAGTTTAGATAACTTTTTCTGCCTTTCAATGCCGAGTTTCTTATTGCTTCTCGGAATCGAGGCGCCTAATCTCTGTCGGTTCCTATGGAGAAGGGCATTTATTTTTAACATTTTAATTTGTCTCTCCATTTAAATGTTGCTAGTTTATTTTTAAGCATTTGTTTTTTTTATAAACAATTTTATGTGTAAAAAGTGAGCATTTCACACTTTCATCGAGTTCAGCTACGACCTTCGTACCATATCTTGTCTGCACCTTTTTCAATGCTGTCACCATATACTTGTGTTCTTTTTCCAAGTTTGATACTTTTTTTCTTGGCAGAAAGTTGCGTTCAGCAATCTTATTGAGTGTAGAGAGATCCATTCTCAAAATAAAATAAAAATAAAAATTCATGTTGGAGACATTTTTTCAATGATGCAACTTGAGAGAGAAACACAGAGAGAGAAAGAGAGAGAGAGAGAGAGAGAGAGAAAGAAAACTTACTTATAAGGTTAGATTAGTCTTGGATTCTTTTCACAAGGTTGGTTGTTCTCGTTTGCTTCGATTTCTGCAGGATGAAGGTGCTCTTCGTCCTGCTGCATCCGTTGATATAGCCCACTACCCTCCACAATTCTACCCCTTTCATTGCCTCTTGCAATATATCACTAACCCTCTCCTGTTTAGAACGCATCTTATCCAATGGTGGATCCCAGTCTTGCCTCTTACCATATGGGTGTCTGGGTCCTAGGGTTAAAATAAATATCTATATCTATATCTTGCATGATCTATTATATCATTCGTTTTCATACTTTCTTATTACTTTCTTGTTACTTTTTTGATACGTTTTTGATACTTTTTTGATACTTTTTTGATACTTTTTTGATACTTTTTTGATACTTTTTTGATACTTTTTTGATACTATTTGATACTTTTTGATACTTTTGTGATACTATTTGATACTTTTTGATACTTTTGAATATCTTTAGAATCTGTAAAATAGGAGTAGGGTAATACTTAAAGGGGGTAGGGTGACAGTTACAGTGAGTGGGCCTATTAAAACGGTGTGTATCGGACATCGGTGGGTGGCTCGCAACTACCTTGCAATTGCGCTGACTAGCTGTTAAACAGGCGCTGTTTTCGTCACAATATCAAATCATATAATTTTTCATGAAAGAATTCGAACCTCAATATTCTTAAATTACCAAAAAGTCTTCATAAACCACGTGCCAATAAGACCCTCCAGACAGGCTATATTGTTTTGAAGCCAGGGAAATCGCTGTAGCCTTTTTTATATGAGCGCCTGCTCACGTGCCAGATCCTCCGCGACTTTGAGTCGCATCTCCTTTTCGTTTTCCGAGAGTTGAGCGGGCATAACAAAGCGACTGCTCCAAAAAATGTCGCATAACTGGGGACGCAACAGCATACTCTTCTTCAAGAGTGTTCACGAATTGCTGAAATTTGTGAAGCAGCTCTTTTTCGGATTGGAGCACAAGACTGAAGCGGTAATGTCTCTCGAACATATACTGGATCTAGCAGCTGGCATATTTCGCTGAACCGATCACGAAGCTCCAGATTATTCACACTAGCGAGATCGGCCGGAACCACTACCTTTTAATCAATAACTTTTCATCGTCCTTGCAGTTTGCTTGAGTGATCCTGAAAATATGATGTTTAGTTATAAAGATTAATGGTATAAAATTCATAAAATAATATCTCATATTTGTATAAAATTTTTACCTTTTCGTAGAAGACTATTTGTTATCAAATCAAATGCCGCAGAGAGCTTCTGGAAGGCTGATATGATGCTTTTGCTGATGGAAAACTCGTCACTTGCTACTTTTCACTATATTGGAAAAAATCGAGGACTGACTTACCATCGCATGTGCCGGAACTATTTATGCAGACAAACCAAAGCTTCCCTCTCCAACTCATTTTCCAAAAGTCCTACGATTTGTGCAAATTTCCCTCACGAATTTTCAAAACACATCCCATAGAAACTTTTTTCCCTCCCAAAATTTTATCAAACTCCTCCCTTGCGGAATAATTTCAATTTAAAAGCCCTTTCTTGGACCTTTGTGAATCTTGACTGTGAGAATGCGAGATTTTCCTCTTCGCGCGAGAAAAGATCTTTAAGGGGAATCTCACTCTGAATTTACTTAGCTTGTATAGAAAAATTGATGCATATCTGTGCGAGAGACATCTATGCACACAGTCAGTAAAATATATTGACCAGCCTTCGCGTTCACCTACAAAACCCATCAGATATCTCTGCATATGATTTTTAAACAGGAGGTTAAACACAAACGGAAATCGCGCAGTATTGTTCCTGGGAAAGTGCGAGGGATAGTACCTGTGCAATTCTTAGTCAAAAAACAGTTGACGCTAGAAGTTGTATATATCTGCGTGAGATAGTTTGTATACCTAGCCGAGAGTGATTCACACGCAGACTGTAGTATGCATAATGTCTCCAATACAATGTGTAAAGGCAAGGGAAAATACCCGTGTGAGGGTTGCAGTCTCTACCTGTGCGAGGATCGCAATAAAAGTCTAAAATACAAGATTTTTCTGTAGGATAAAGGGGGACTGGCATTTTCCTTTCTTCTTAGAAAAGCAAAAATCTAGCAATGATCAGTGCAGGTTGTAAAAACACTTGCTGGGCTCTAAAGAAGGGCTCTATATGGACACGCTACAGTATCTTAAAGAGAGGAAATACAGAGAAGGGGCATGAACCCACCACAAAATTTTTTTTCGGGACACGGAGAAGGGAAGTTTGGGACTTATACATACTACGGTTATTGGCTCACATTATGAGTTGGGGTAAATTCTCGATCTCTTGGAGAGGGAAGGGAGGGATCGACAATCCCTCCATCTAAAATACACACCTCAGATTCTGGAAAACTTTGAGAAGGGAGGGAGTGATGGCCTCGTGGTCCGCTTTTGCCGAGCAATACGCGGAGTTTCGTACTCCGGGGTGGCCGCAGACGTACAGCGGCGTCCCTTCTCCCGCTTCTTCTCTCGGTACGCCTGCTGTTGTCGCGCCTGGCTCTTCGTGAATTCTTCGTCCAGGCGTTCTCGGTTTAGTACACGCTCCAGTTCTCTTGCTCGGGCAATTACCTCCTTCTTCTCCTTCTCAAGCTTTTTTTGCTTGAGGCGCATAGCCTCGAAGCGCTTGCAAGCCTCCTGCTCGCGGCGTTGTTTGTCACGACGGTGGATCTCTTGGGCTCGCCGAGTTGCCCGGATCGACGCCTGCTCCTCTCGACGATCGTGGATGCGCGCGGCCCATCTCGCGGCTTGGGAAGGCTCGTCGCCGCCAGCCCGACGTATAAATTCGTCGAACCGACGGAACGCGGCCATCTCCCACCTCTCCATCTCCTCGACGTTCCACATCAGCTCCTCGAGCTCTTCTTCGAGGGCGTCCCAGGGGTGGTCGGCTGATGAAGCGGTGGTCGTGCTGAAGGGCGAGGGGCTTGGTCGTCTGCCCCGCGCATCTTCATCCGACGATGGCGTTGTTACTGTACGCGCGGGGCTCTCTCCACCCTGCGCACCTTCGTCCGACTATGGTGTCACGCCCGAGCGCGTGGGGCTCTCAGCATCCCTTACGCCTTCATCCGAGAACAGTACCTCTACAGTATCCGCAGGGCTCTCTTCTCCTTTGCCCCGAACCTCCTGCGTGCTGGCCACTTTGATGACGGTCTCGTCCAGCAGCCCTTCATCTTCGCTGGCGTCTTTGTTGTTTTCGCTGGCGCCTCCCAGGCGCACAGCATCGGCGTAGTCCCACAGGTGCTGCGGCTCCAACCGGGCCGTCCAGGTGTCAGTGGTGGCTAGGAGTCTCTGCCTGCGAGCATCGCCTGTCTGGGCGCGAAGCTCTTCGAGCCGCTTCTCGTCCATTCTCCGGTATTGGCGCTGATAGACCTTCTGATATTAGCTGTTAGGGCAAAAGGGGATAGGAAAAGTAAATGGTGTGATTACCGTGATGCTTGTTATGAAGATGATGATCGATTCGCAATGCGGCGCTGCGCGCGAGTTTGTCGTGGCGACACGCTTGCTTTTTCTATTCGCATACGATTCTTAGCGCCTCGCGGTCGCTCAGGTTTACGTTTGTCGGGCTCCGTGCCGCCGGCGGGCGCGTCACGCGGTACGGGATCTTTAATGCGCTTGGTGTCGTTCGCGCGCCGATTTTGTTTCTTTGGCGGACGTCTGCGCGGGCGTCGGGGGTCTTCTACCTTCCCTCGCTTCTTCTCGCTCCCCTGGCGATTGGCTTCCGATGCCGTTGCAACTCGGCCAGGCTCCTGCTCTATCGCATCGCCTCCCCCCGGCGCTACAATCTCAACCTCAAGCTCTTGCTCGAGTGCGCTCGCTTCAGGCAGGTAGCACGTCGCCTCTTCGCTCGCGTCATCCCTCAGCGGTTGAGCAGCTGTCTCGTCTTCTCCATCATCTTCGAGGATTTTTGCTTTCCACTCCTCGGGACCGTAGTACTTCTTGAGTTCTTCGGCGAACACTAGATCTTCTATTTTACCTTCGGCATTTTCTAGTCTGAAAGTATTTGACCCGACTTGCGCGATGATGGTATACGGGCCGATGAAAGGCAGTGTAAACTTTGCCGCTACGCCTCCCGCTGCAGACAAGAGCGTATGGCATCGCTTCCACACTAATTTGCCAACCTTGAATTCTTCAGGCCGGCGTCGCTTGTCAAAGTGCCGTTTCTACCACTCGCTGATCCCTTCTCGTACGTCGCTATATCTCCTTTCACCGTCCGATTTACCCTCTCTACAAGGTTTGCATGAGGGTGATACGGCGGGTTGAATGAATGCCGAATGCCTTGTGCCGTCAAATACTCATCTATCAGTTTATTTTTGCTGCTTTCCCGTTAGCTTTTTGTAGAAGCACGCACTCGATCCATCGAGTAAAAAGATCTTGAAAAATCAGAGCGTATTCGTGTCCGTGCGCTGTCTTCGGCATGGGATCCATGATGTCCCCTGCCATCATCTGCCACGGTTTCTGAACTATCCGCTTTCCCATTAGACCGAGACGCGGCCTCTGCTCGACCTTGCTCCGCTGGCACAGCTGACAACGTTGCACGTATATCGATACGTCTCTGTACATGCGTGGCCGGTTATATAGTTCTGCCACACTTTTATAGGTCTTTTCGCGGCCGAAGAGCCCTGCCGTCGACTGATCATGGCATTCTTTTAATACTTTGTCGCGTTGTTCTTCGGGCACTACAAGCTTTCATGCCTCTTCATCTTTTCCGAGCGCGTCTGCGATGTCTGGATCCACTTTGTACTTGTACACTCGCCCCCCATAATTTCCCAATCCGGAAAATTTGTAGGATTGTCGCTGACCTCTTTAAGTTTCGCGTTATACCATTGGTCTTGCGACGGTGGATCCTGGCTTATCGCCGCTATCTGAGGCTCTGTCTCTTCGTACATTCGAGACAGGGCATCTGGCACGTGATGGTCTGCGCCTTTACGACGTTCAATCGTGTATCTGTGACCTTGCAACTTTAGCGCCTAGCGCGCGAATCTACCGGTAGGATTCTTTAAATTACAGAGTCCGTTATCACTTTAAAGTGGTAATCCTCTATGTATTGGCGGAATTTTCTCACCGCTAATATCACCGCCAAGCATTCTCTCTCGCTTACGGTATAGTTCTGCTCTGCAGGCGTGAGCACTCGGCTTGCGAATTCGGGTAGTTGCTCCTTTCTGTCGACTTCTTGCGTCAACATCACACTGATTCCCGTGTCGCCCGCATCTGTCTGAATCAAAAATTCTCGTTCGAAGACTGGGCTGTGGAGTACTGGCGCTTGTTCTTCGCCCCATATATACGACTGATCTTTACATGTCAATCGTGTTAGCGGTAGTGCTAGCGTTGCGTAGTTATCTAAAAACTGTCGATGCCACGATGCCATACCGTGAAAGCGTCGCAACTGTTTAAAATTTTTCGGTATCGGGTAATCTATTATCGGTGCAATTTTCTCGGGATCTGGCCTGAAGCCGTTTCTATTTACCAACACGCCGAGATACTTGACTTTTTCTCTTCAGAAAAGGCTCTTCTCGCGGTTTACTGTTAACCCCGCGTCCTTTATCCGTCTCAGTACACGATCGAGTACGCTCATATGCTCCTCGAACGTTTTCGTAGCAATTATCGCGTCATTTAGATACGCGAACGCGTGTAGTTGCAGTTCGGGCGTAATCATTTTATTCATAAGGCGCTGAAATGTTGCTGCGGCCTTAGATAATCCGAATGAAAGCCGCGTGAACTGGAACAGTCCCAACACGGGCACCGTAAACGTCGTGTATTGTTTACTCTCCTCGCTCAGTGGAATTTGGTGATACGCGCTACTGAGATCTATGGTGAATATGTAGCGCGCCTGCTGCAATTTTCGTAATATTGCATTCATATGCGATAACGGGTATGCGTTGCAGTGCGTGGCTGCGTTGATTTTCTTGAAGTTGACACAGATACTTCCCGTTCGCCTTCTGCACCATTACCACTGGGCTCGAGAATGCACTATTTGATGGTTCTATAATTCCCGCCACGAGCATAGTTCTCACTTACTCATCATCTCTTCTTCTAACTTCCTCGAGACCGGAAAATATTTTTTTTTTCATCGGCCTCGTCGACTGCATCTCGATCGTATGCTCCATCCAGCTCGTGCAGCCGATTTCTCCGGAGTCTTGACTAATTATCTTATCTAGGTGTACATCGGCCAAGCCCATCGAAGCTAATTTCGGCGATCCTCCTTCGATTGCCGTCAACTATAAATCTATGTATTTTTGATCTTCTTTAAAATACATTTTTGAAGTCACCAAGTCTAACACGGCCTTGAAGGTTAACGTGAAGTTTACTCCGACTATGCAGTCCGTAGGAAGATCCGGAACGATTGCAACTCGTACTTCAGACTGCCGACTTCGAATGGTAGCCATACGTAGCCTACGATGGTAGTGTAGCGAGCTTCGAGCCGCGGCCGTGGTTTGGCACTACTTGCCTCTTCAGTGCGCTTTTCTTGTGGATTGCTTTTGTCGCACAGGATTGTACTTATTCTTGTGCTACTCTCCCGACTTTTCAGGATCTTCTTTATCGCCTCGTCTGGCTTGTCGTCTATCCTGCCTGTCTCATCACCTTTTCCGTCGACAGACGCTGCCAACAGGGACTTTCTGCGCTGTCGTCTCTTTACTGAGACCCACCGCTGTTGCGGCGCCAAGCTTTTCTCCCGTTTTGCGCGGATTTACGCTTGTCGTGTGCCTTTTGGCACACGTATTTCAGGAGAACTTTCTCGCGGGGCAGCTTTCGCCCCTTGCCTTCTTGCTGTTCTTGGAGGTCGTGCCGGAGTTCTTCGAGCGTGCGCCGGTCTCCTCTACGCGCTCGCTTTCTCGCTTCCCTCCGGGCAATCTCTTTTTATGTGGCCCTTCTTGTGGCATTTGTAGCATGTCTGACTCTTCTCGCTGCTGTTCTGCTGCTTGTCTGGCTGGTGTTTCCCGTGATGCAGTTTTCCTTCGCCTTTCAGTTCTTTCTTGAAGGCCCTTAACCGCTTGTCCAGCATTTTGCTGAACATCGTTGCTAGCTGTTCGTTGGAGCGGATGGGCGTCTCTACTGCCACTGCTGCCACTTTTGTAGGTGTTGCTGTCGCTGACTGTGCTACTGTTGGCGATCTATACGCCAGGTTGGAATATAGCGTGTCTGCGGGGGCTGGAGGTGCTCTGTAGTCCGCTAGCTACTACCGTTTCTGCTTCCGTTGCCAGCTCTCGAAAGCTATCCCAGTCAAAGCAGTTTCTGCGAGGTGTCAGTTGCTGTAATTCAGGTCGCAGATTTTTCTGTAGAATGTCTAGCGCCTTGTCGACAATTTGAGGCGGTTTAATCTCCTTCATCATCCTCAAGAGGAAAGTCACATAGTCGCGCACGGGTCCGTGTGCGCCCTGATATCTCTTTTCTACGTCGGCGGCTAGGCGTTGTTGTAGCCGCCTGTTAGTTTCGTACAAGCGCAGTACTGCGCTGTGAAAATCATCCCATCTCTGCCACTTGTCTTTATTGTTATGATACCACTTGGCTGCTAGATCCGTAAACACATAAGGCAGTGCAGCTAGTTTTTCTTTCTCTGACATCTGCGCGCTCGTCATGTTGTGCTCCAACTGACTCAAAAATCTTTTCTGTGCTCGTGCCTGCGAATCGCATGTCTCATCTGCCAGACGTTTTTCGGAGTTGCAGGCGTGCTTGTCGTCACGTCTTCGGCAAAAGTAACTCTTGCTGGCGCGTGGCTTGCTGCGCTGTTTACCTGGATGCTGGAGGCTCTCGTGTCCCCCAGTGATGCTTGTACCTGTTCGCGCAGCTCGTTCATTGAGCATTGCAGATTTTCCAGACGCTCCATCATGTCTGGTGGCATGACGTATTCTTTGCCGTCTATTCCTGTGATTGTTTCAGCCTTTTCTTGTTTGACTGCCTCTACTGGTGTTGCTTGTTTCGGGGGTTCTACTCTCTCTTCCTCGCCGACTTCTGGTCTACTCAATATTCTCTGTAGTCGATCGCACATGATGTAATCCTCGAGCACGCCTTCCAACGGGTGCAGGGCGGCCGCTCGTAGTTTGTCGATATTGCTCGCAGACTGAGCGTATAAAATTCCTGTGCATCGATATCTGTTCAGGCTTTACATCTACCGGATCCAGGTACAGTGACGGTTCGAAATCATTCGGGCTGTATTCGCCCGTCGCCACCTCTGGACTCGTTCGACCTTGACACCTGCGTCTCCATCTCGACGCAGGTCTAAATTAACCAGTGCGGTGTGCACTCCTTCCTCCCCCAAATCTGATAGCCAGTCAGCAACCTCTCCTTCTTTATCTTCGAGCATCTTGTCGTCTTTATTCTGATGTTATTAACTGTTATAATCTATCTTCTTTAATCTGATTTTTCTTCGATTATTGCGCGCGCTCTTACAATGCTATTTACGTCCGGCGTGCGCGCACCTATTCGAAATCCCTAACCTGCGAGACTCGATTCCACTTTCGCTCGGTTTTAGATTTCGTTCGATTTTGTGCCGCCAGTTACTCTCTATCCATCTATTTCGCATATAAAAATAAATAAAAATAAATGTACAGGTGTAGTCCCTGCAACTTTGTGCCGTTGCAGACGATTTTGCTATTGAAAAAAAATTTTTAATTTGAATTAAAATTTTTTTTGGCGGCACTGCCACTCCTGTTCTCATATACAGGGATTTTGCTAGAATGGTAGAAAAATTTGCGAAAGCCTATCTATGCGCTGCACGCACGACTGTTATATTCGTTGATATTCGTTTACGGAGCGGTATCAATCCGCTTTCCGCGCGACTCCGAGCACCGGTAAGCACGAAGTATCAGTTGCGAACCGCGCGGCTCGCCGCTTGATGCAGCGAGTATATCTATATAGTGTGGCACGCGCGACTCTCGGCTCTCGCCGCGCGCTCTGCTCGGCTTTCCTTCCGCGGTCGCCTTAGGCCTGTCTCCGGTACGGCGCGATTCGGCTATCTCGTAATGCGTGCGCTATACTCTGAACTTCTGTATTTGAGCTATACACTACTCATGAGCCTGCCACTCGGCTCACGCAAATCTAATGCCGAGTCGCTCTCCTTTCCGGAGTCTCTCTCTCTCTCTCTCTCTCTCTCTCTCTCTCTCTCTCTCTCGCACTCATACTGTACACAGTTCGAGCTCTACGCTGCTCGACGACAGTTCGCGCGGCGTAAACACGTTTTGTTTACGCCTGCGCCGCTCGCTCGCTGCGTCCTCTCGCCCGCTACGATGTTTGCGCGCTGTTACCAGCAGCGCTTCGAATTCGAATTTTAAGCTGGTGATTCTACGTTATTTTATTCAACCGTTTTTCGCGATTTTCCCGACGCTGCTGTACGCAGTTAGGTGCCAGTTGTAATGACGCATTAGAAAACCCCGTTACAATATTTTATTTATTTATTTATTTATTTATGACCATATACATAAACATTTTAAAGGCTTCCTATAGAGGCAAAGAAGTTGCTTGTACATAGGTATGGCACAATAATTATACAGATAATTTAAAAACTAAAAACTAAATGTAATCTTTTCATTCTGTTCTTTCTTCTACTTATAACGAAAGTTTAACTAGTGTCTCTAATTCATTTCATACTATTAGATTTCTCATGAAATCTTTTAATTTATTTTTTATAGTTACTATTCTAACTGTTAACTCTTTGAAATCATTAGAGAGTAAATTGAAAATTTTCACAGCTTTGTAGTAGTTGCTTTTCTTACTTATAGATTTATTAATTTTTGGCAATGACATACTCTTTTTTCCAGTAGTTATCGTATTTTTACTATAAATATCCCTTAGTTTCCCATAGTGATATGTTATTGCTTCAATTTAAAACAATTTCCTGACCGTTAGTAAGGAATTTTGTGTTTCAAAATGATTTTTGTTAATAATTTGTAATAACTTTATTTGTACTCTTTGTATCAAATAAATACAATTGTTATATGCCCCATTCCATAATTGACTAGGCCCTGGAAGAATGCATAATAGATCATTATTAAGGTTGTTCTATCCATCATACTTTTAATTTTTGCAATGACAAAAATTAAATATCTTGTTCTTTTTACAATAGGGTCAATATGTATATTCCATTTCATATTGTAATCAAAATGTAACCCCAAATATTTATCGCTTTCAACCCTATTTATGAAGTTGCCTCCAATTTTAATATTTATATCCTCTGGAACACTATCACAGTAGTTGCCATAGGTTATGTATACAGTTTTATTTATATTTAACGATACTTAATTTAACATCAGCTATTTAGCAACCTTGCTAAGATAATTCATCTTGTCTTGTGCTGCCGACCACGAGACATCACTCGAGATGATGACTGTGTCCTCTGCATAAGACATTATAGATTCTATTAGCATATCTATCAGTAGGTGATTTACATATAGGATAAAAAATAAAGGACCTAAAATGGTTCCTTGAGGAACACCTGTGGAAATATCTTTGTATTCACTTTTGAAATTATCAATCTTAACGCATTTGTGCTTAAAACCCAAAAATGGCCAAAATTGACATGTTTGGCTCTCTACAATTTTGGTAAAAATTAATTGAAAAATCTGAAAAAATTCAGGTGCATTGAAAACTGTTTCTGGAACAAATTTACCGTGGGTTAAAGAAAAAAAAATGTTTGATCTTCGAGTTGACAGAGAACCACACACACACACACACACACACACATATATATATATATATATATATATATATACTAGGGGGGGTACCCCCCTGCTCACTCCGCTCGCCAACCCCCAAATTTTGGTTTTTATTATATTGTATTGATAAATAATAAATTGAGTATAAAAATGTAAATATTTATTTATATAAAAGTATTGTAAATAATTTAAAAAGGACAGTTCATCTATAGATAGTCAATTTAGATAGTAGATTTTTTTTTAATTTAATCTTGAAATCATATTTTAACTCTCGTTTTTATTGTCTGATATATTCTGAAATTAATGTAAATAAATCAATTTGGTATTCAAATAGAAATTCATTTTTTTACTTAGTATATGTCTTTTTAAGACATCCAATCTATAATAGTTTTTCCCACAGATATAGCAAATATATGTTTTTTCCTTGTGTTTCAATTCGTGGCGTATTAAATTACTTTGTCTTACAAAAGATAAATCACACGTTTTACATTTATGATTCTTAATCGCGTTTGTATGTATTTCTATCATATGCCGAGAATAATGTTTTTTATTTTTTAAAATAAGACCACAATTATTACACGTTAGAATTTTATAACTTGATATGTTCCAAATTTGTGAAATAATTATCTAACATCCCTTAGTCAAATCAGCTATGTGCGACGATAGAACACTGATTCCTTTGGTTTACTATAAAGTATTAGTTTGTAAGTAAAATTTATGATTGATTTGTTTATCAACATTAATTTATTTATATATTCTGAAATAAACCTATTTATTTATGAAAAATATAATTATATCATTATCTGCTGATGTGTTTCTGGCATAATAACATTTCAATATTATAAAACAGTAAATCTTAATCAGCTGCCTGATTTGCGATAGGGATACGACTTTCGAAGTACAACCCATATACTATTTATCTTTCTCTCTTTTTGTGCTTTAATTGGCTATCCGCTATTCCACGCTACTTGAAACGTTTGAAATTCAAATAGAAATCAAAACATCACAACAGTTTTATCTAAAATTATATAAAATAGATTAAGAGTTTGATTAATTTTTATTTTTGAAATATTTTAAGAAATATACAAACTAAACATCAATAATATCAAAACTCAAAATAGAACAGATTAGAATGCTATGAATGAAGTTACAAATGTACATATATATATATATGTACATTTGTATATATACATATATACATGTTATAGATACCAGATCAAAAACAACCTTTTCATTACTCTGATTGATTTACCTTAGTTTGATTAATTAACTACAAATTTTATCTTATTAAGATAGCAGTAATATGTAAGTTAATATATTAATTACATACATTATTTTAAACTATTGTTATGATAACAGATTTTTGTTATAAAATAATTAGTTTTTAAGTAAATCCCAGTGAACAAAACTTTTTATTTTGTTATTATTTTTAATAAGACATATTTAAGTTATAGAAGATAAATAAGATAAATGTTTATTTTGTTTTATAATTATTTATAACTATAAGTATTAGGAGATAATCGGACTATCTTTATGAAAATAACATACAGATTAAGCTAAAATCATTTTTACTAACATTTACAACAAACTTAATTAAGTAATG
>QLYP01000274.1:12939-32922 GCA_016647725.1 Nasonia giraulti | reverse complement strand
TTTAGTCATTATTAGCTGATGTGCGGACATTGATTCCTTTAGTCATTATAAGCTGATGTGCGGCAATAGGACATTGATTTTTTTAATCATTATTAGCTTATATGCGGCCACAAAGCATATATTCCTTTTGTGATTATTAACTGCTGTGCAAGAATAGCTAAATATTGATTCTTTTAGTCATTATTAGTTGATGTGCGAGAACAGAGTATTAATTTTTTTAACCATTATTAACAAGTTCTGTTTATAAAATATCCCGCATATATGTCTCTGAACAGATTTAAAATTTCCCACCTTTTTTCTTAAAATTGATTGCATACAGGTGGGAAATAATCATAATTTTACAATTTTGAATAAATTTATGCGTAAAATTTGCAGTACCACAGGTATCCGTATATTGATAGGTAAATACAGGTACTTATCTTTGATTGATTCTCACAGCGGGGACGTATTTGTAACAATGCCCGCGAAATGTAACAATACTTGCACATACACTGTAAGTTAAGTAAATAGAAAGTAGCATTTATTTTAATATTAGCGAATGATACGTTAGCCGTCGTTTAACAGCTTTAATAAATTTTTAAAATCTACTTCTGCTGATAGAAAATACACCATCATTTCTAGTGGCGCAATTAGTATACACTAACTTCTGCTCAGTTATTCTGTCCAAATTATGTTCAGAATAATTCGCGTTCTGGGACCGATTCTGCGTAGAATCTGCTAAAAATTCTGAAATAATGCTCAAAATACTTCAAAACGTATTTTTTTTTAAAGTTATTTGTTTTTTTACTATTTAAGAACTAATTTTAAATTATAACAAATTGAATTATAACTATTTAAGGAATTTCAACAGTCAGTAGAGCAGAATATTTATTTGGATATTTAGTTGGATTTAAGATCTTTGAGATTTTTGAGTAGGGGATTAATCGAGTTGTAAGCAAATCAATGTGTGCTTATTCTAACCTTCTAACCTTGACAAAATTTTTAGCAGATTCTGCCCGAGCACCGTCGCCTGTATGATAATTTTCTGGGCAAAATCATAAATTCTCCCCGCCGAACTTATTATTAGGAAAAGAAAATTTACCAGATTCTGGGCAATAAAGCCTTAATTTTATACAAGGGTGTGTTTGTATATTATGCAAATAGTTTAAATATATATTTGACAGGGAGCAGTATCAAATAGAATGAGTTGAAATTGATGATGTAGAAAACGAAAATGATTTGGATGCGCAACTTAATTATGAACTAGAAGAATACCTTAGATCTGAAAAAGAATATAATCAATATCTATTCAAATCAATGTTAAAATGGGACCAAGAACAATTAGAAAATTTAAATTCTGAAATACTAATTTATGAAAAAAATTCTGATGGTGTAATACAACAATTTTCACTGCTAGATGAAATTCCCAATAATATGACAATCAAAATACAAAAAATATTGAAGCTTCGAAAACAAAAATGTGATGATTCTTTTCCAAAAGAAGTACTGAATAATCAAGAACTTAATGCATCACATTCATTTTACAAAATCTTAGTTATTCCATGTCAGTAAAAAGTCATCGTAACAAAACTTATTAGAAAGTAATTTTAAAAATACTAATGAATTGATTATATAAATATTCTTTTAAATAAATTTATTTATTTTTTCAGAGAAAATAAACGACAAGAAACAAAATATATAATTACTATTTATCGCATTAATTATATACTTTTAGAAAAGATTTTTATTTTTATAACATTTACATTGTATATCTTACAAATTTAAAGTTTTTGATAATCTATAAATTGTTAATCATTTTTGAAAATAAATATTTATTAAAAACATAATAGTACTTATCGATATATACTCATAAGAACGTTGGATTTTAGTGCATGAGACGCTCAGACCTAAGCAAATAAAAATAGTTATATACATTTAACAGCAATTTTCTTACTATTAAGATCTAATTTTTATGATAATTGACATACTTATAGATTACAACGTACTAACACGACTTCAAACTAATTCAAAAAATTTAATTAATAAGAAGAAGATTAATTTTTTTATTTTAATTTATTCAAATTATTCTTTTATCGAGTGATATGTATTTATATATCTCCCAAAAAAACTTTTTTCAAAAGTGAAAATCTTGGCAAGAAAAAGACTAATAAACGTAGTGAAATCTCTAAATATTAAAATGTCAAGTAAATGTTTTTTGCTATACGCATTAAGATATCATTTTTTGGGAAAACTAATTGTAACTTTAATTTTATATCTTAATGCGTATAGCAAAAAACATTTACTTGACATTTTAATATTTAGAGATTTCACTACGTTTATTAGTCTTTATCTTGCTAAGGTTTTCACTTTTGAAAAAAGTTTTTTTGGGAGATTCCACATCTTTTATAAAGCATATCCTCCTTGCTATTGCACTTCATGAAATCTTGATCTATTCGAATGCCAAATGAGCTACTATTGCTTTAGACATTGATCGCATTGCGCATATAATCGTATAGCATTATTATATGCATATAATCGCGTGTGTCGCCGAGTAGTAGACGAATGTCGGTAAAGTAGACCACTTTAACCACTGGTGTATAATACCTAATATAATACTTACCGGAAGTCACATGACTTTTCAACTTGCAATATTAAGTTAATAACTTAATATTTTTGGATGAATCTTTTTAATCATGAAAGATTAGGTTAATATATTCAAGTAGATACCAACAGATTGCGCATACGCGTAATAGTAATGATTTAAATGCTCTCGATATTTTTTTAAGGTTAAGAAAACCCAATTTCAAAGTATATAGGGTTGCGCCGTCGACAAATCGTACTTCGTACTTTTTCTTGCCAGCGCGGCGCTGTCGCGCCCCTTGATAGTACGAACATATTACAAACTTAACAACAATAATTTTCACTTATAAAGTTTATTATTGCAATAAATTTTATATTTCTTTTAGTTTCCTATCTATGGTATTAATGAAAACTGAAAAATATGCGCCCACTACCGACACAATCTTGGAAAACTGAAGATTTTTTCACTTCATCGGTGCTACAATCGATTTAGTTATCTACTCCAAGCAGATGAATGAAGTGATTAGTAAAATTCTATGAATTGTAGAGGTTTTTCGGATCTGTATAATGTTTATGTCAAAGCATATTTAGATACCGTTGAAAGTAACTTTACTTTTGGAAATATTTGTCAACCTTCTAAGTTCAAATTATTACTAAATGGACAACAAGATTCTGGTCATTATGACGTTATTCTTGAATTTATTAACGATCATTCGAAATCTCAAGTTTTAGTGTCTGATGAAAAAACATGTAATCTAAAACGCAAATCTTTAGATGATTTCAGAGAAAATCTTTCACGTAAAAAACTTACGTCGCACACATCTCAAACAAAACTTCGTAATAATGTTAAAAGAGTGAAAAAACATGTAAAAGATTTCTCAGATTTCGGAGAAATGAGTTATAAATGTAAATTTTGTTCAGCTGTATTTTGGCAAGAAGAAAGAAGTAAATCTACTTGTTGCCATAATGGAAAAGTTAGGTTATCACCTTTAAGCCCATACAACAAAGATCTTAAAGACTTATTACTTAATGATAACCATTGCAGACTATTAATAAGGTATTACAATAACTTATTCTGTTTTGCGACTTTTAGTGCTAACGTGAAAAACGAAAATCAAAAGGCTATTTATAATTTAAAAATTCAAGGTCAAGTTTGTCACATCACACCTTCTTTATTAATACCAATAAATAATGAACCTACATGTGGACAACTTTATATTTATGATGACATAACTTCTATAGAGAAAAGACTTAAAGCTAATGAAAAATTGACTAAACAGCATATAGAGATTTTGACAAATATTTTAAATAAAAATCCATAAGCCAAGAATTTTAGATGTTTAAATCAATTATCTAATATACAGAATTTACCAAATTACAAGTTATTTTTTATTCGTAAAACAGATAAACAAAAGAATAGGTATAACGAACCATTAACCGCAGAATGTGGCGCAATTATTGTTTCCAAGTCAATGATTCCTGACGATTATTATCTTTGTGTTTATCCCAAAAATAACGTAAATTGTGAATATAAAAATATTTATTTGAACAAATTGTCACATTACGTAGATCCTATGGTGTTTCCGTTGATGTTTCCATCGGGTGATTTAGGATGGAGTATTGGATACAATAAAAAGTCAAATTATACAAAAAACAGTTATAATATTGAAGATCTCACTTCTGAGCCCAAACCCAAAAGAAGCTTAGAAAATCTGACTCTTTTACAATACTATGCGTATAGGCTTTCATATAGATCTATTAGTACAAACTTCTCTCCAGTATTATATAGTGGTAGATTAACTCAACAATACTTTTTACAAGCACTCATTATGATAGAAAGTAATAGAATGAATTTCTTCCGAAATAATCAAAAACAGCTTAGAATAGAATGTTATAAAGGCTTATATGACCATGTTTATAACTCAGCTTCAAATAACTCTCAAAATTTTGAAAAAAAAGAAAGGTTAGGAAATTTATTCATTTTACCCGCAACATACATAGGTAGTCCTCGGTACATGCAACAACATTATCAAGATGCTATGGTAATAGCAAGATCAAAAACGAAACCTGATTTATTAATTACTATGACGTGCAATCTTAAATGGGTAGAATTGAAAAGAGTTTTAGAAAATTTTCCAAAAGGAACTACTCCAAATGATATTCCAAATATTACTGTTAGATTATTTTATACAAAATTTAAGTCTTTTCTAGATGATATTGTAAAAAATGAAATTTTTGGGAAAGTAATAGCTTATGTCTTTACAATAGAATTTCAAAAGAGAGGATTACCACACGCTCATATTGTAGTTACGCTACATCCAAAAAACAAGCTCATGACACCTCAATCTATTGACAAATACATTTTTGTTGAAATTCCTGATAATTCAGATAAAGGTTAAAAAAATTAGTAATTAAACATATGTTACATGGACCACATACAAATAAATCTCCTTGCATCATCAAAAATAAGACTATTTGTAAAAAAAAATTTCCAAAACCATTCCGCGATATCACCATTTTTAACGAAAATGGTTATCCTGAATATCGAAGAAGAAATAACATTACACAAAACTATACTTATCGAATTAAAAAAATTAGAAAAATTATTCCAGTTGACAACACAATGATTATTCCTTATAATAACTTTTTATTGAAAAAGTATAAGTGTCATATTAATGTCGAATATTGTGAATCAATTCAAAGTATTAAACACATATTCGATTATATTCACAAAGGTGGAGATAGAGTATTATGTAAGATGAAAAAAATTGAAAATCCAAATAATTCTAGCGAAGAAACTCCCATAGTACATGATGAACTCACTCAGTATTAGATGGTAGATATTTAAGCCCAATGGAAGCTGCTTGGCGTCTACAAGGATATCCTCTTTGTGGTAAAATACCCGCTGTAGAACGTTTAGGAATCCATACAAAAGATCGACAACATACAGTTTACGAAGAAAATAAAGAATTGCAAGCCTTAAACAATAAAGAAACTACTTTAACAGCATGGTTTAAATTAAATAAAATTGATTATTTGGCAAAAACACTTAAATATGTTGAACTGCCTGAATATTATAGATTTAATAAAAAATCAAAATCTTGGATAAAACGTTCACGTTCTTCTCAATACAATACTATTGCTCGACTTAATATCGTATCACCAAAAGATACTGAGAGATTTTTTTTTAAATTAATACTAAATCGAGCAAGAGGTCCAACTTCATTTGAAGATTTGAAAAATCATAAAGATATAGAGTATCAAACATATAAAGACGCAGCACTTGCAATGGGCTTAATAGAAGATGATTCACATATTTTTATTATTTTTGAAGAAGCTTGTCACATCATGTTACCATTTCAATTACGTAATTTTTTTGCATGGTTTATTTTAGCAGAAAACACAGGGTAATACAATTTGGAACAAATTTAATAATTATTTCACCGAAGATTTTAATACAAACAAAGAGAATAATGCTCTATCTCATATTCAAATTATATTAGAGAATGAAGAAAAATCTTGCAAAGATTTCAGTTTACCAGAACCAAATAGTATTATTAATGATGATGCAACATCTGTAGATAATGTCTTACAAAGTGCCGATATCTTTAAATGTATATTTGATCAATTGACCGATGATCAAAAGGCAATTTTTGAAGAGTTAGTTGACAATGAACACAAAATTTATTTAATTGATGGACCTGGAGGTTCGGGAAAAACGTTTTTATATGAAACATTAATTTATTATTACATGTCATTAAACAAAAAAGTTTTATCAATGGCATGGACTGGTATCGCGTCTATTTTGTTACCTAGGGGGTTGACAAGTCATCAAACCTTCAGATTGCCTTTAGATTTAAATAATATTGAAAGTGCTTTGTTGAAATTAGAGTTTGACAAAAAAAAAGATTAAGAGAGGCAGATTTAATAATTTGGGATGACGCTTCAATGATACCTAAAAAAGCTTTAGAAATTATTAATCGTACTTTACAAGATGTATGTCGTAACGATATTCCTTTTGCGGGAAAATTAATAGTATTAGGAGGAGATTTCAGACAAATTCTTCCAGTAATTAAACATGGATACCGAAACTCTATCATAGAAGAAACATTTAAATATTCAACTTTGTGGCCTCTTTTTAAAATTTTGAAGCTGAGGATGAAACAGAGGAAAATATTCATTTAAATTATCCAGTTGAAATGTTGAATAATATCAGAGAAGGTCTTCCACCACATAAACTTAATTTGAAAGTAAATGCAATAGTGATGTTAATTAGAAATTTAAGTATTACATATGGTTTATGTAATGGCACTCGTTTAAAGATGACCAAATTACATGAGTATAACATTGAAGCAGAAATAATTACAGGCGAAAACATTGGACAGAAAGTTTTTATACCGAGAATAACACTAAACACCGAAAATTCATCTTCGTTTCCATTTACTCTTTTTAGAAAACAATTCCCAATCATATTAGCGTTTGCCATAACGATAAATAAATCACGCCTCCGCGGGCCCCCGTGCTCAAGGGCGAGCACGTACAGCATACTGCGCTACGGGCCAGGCTTCGTATAGTCTTCAAGAAGCCTGCTACGAGCTGCTGCATCAATTCCTCTCGATACTCTTTAGATCAGTATACCCGTTACTGATCTTTTATACACGGTATTAAGCACCGTTATATTTGGCGCCCATACGTTTCGGGACTATTTAATTGGAAAATGATTGAATAGTTAAACTATTCAATTGTAACAGTAACTGCGTAGTTTTCGCGAGCGCGAGAGGAATTTTCGAGAGCGAGCGCGTGTGTTTACAAGTCCGGATTATAAGCGCCCGAGTTGCTCCGCTAAGCGCGCGCGACCCTACGTGTTTAAACTCGCGAGAGTCAGGTAGCGGCTAAACGTAAACAGGGAGAACACTTTCCAGCGCTCTAAAATTTTATCGTTGTGAAAATTTAAGCGTGGAATTTTAGAATATTTGAAATTCGAATTTTCGACTGTACTACAGAATATTCCGCCGAGCAGCCGTACCTTACGTGTATTGCCGTCGCGCTTGATACGGCTACAGCAAACGGCGTGTGCTACAGAGCTTATATATACTCTGTCACTATTACGTTTTATCGTTTATATTAATTTTGTTTATTTATTTAATTGTTTAAAATTAATTGACCCTCGTTATATTTGTTGCATTTTGTGCGTGCGTTCCCTTCTCACGTCCAACTGTACCCTCGACAAATCGATCCAAATTTTTTTTTTTTAGTAAATTAGGAATTGCGTGAATTTTTTTTAATTGCATTGGGATTTTTTTTTTAAATTGACATGAACATTTTTAAATTTTGGAAAAAAAAATTTTTTTTTTCAAAAACGTTAAGAAGCATTAAAATAAATTCGAAAAATGGCGTCAAGTTGGACTATCGCTGATTTGACGATTTTTAAAGAATACGTAGATGTTAGAATACGTGACTGGATTCAGAATTTGTCGAGTATAGAAGTGGACGATGCGATAGAACACTTAGAACTACATACAAATGGTACGCTATTTGAGCGAGCGAATAGACTGCTAAGAAGACTCCATGGCAACTACAGCGCCGAAGATTTTAAAATAGATAGCAATTCAGAAGAAGATATAGCTAGAAGAGATGATTTATGCTTGACTTTCAGTCACCAAGCTTCCCAGAAGAATTGAGAAATGACGTCCTTGGAGTAATTGAGGCAGAGGAAGAACTTGAAAATAGCCTGCAAAACAACGCGCAGCTACCGTCAAGCTCGCCACATGATAAACAAAAGGCTAGGGACAGGTCACTTACAATGACTATCGACTTAAGCCAACAAACACGCAGGGAAGCTGACTTAATAAACTTGGAAACACCACGAGGGCCGACGCTCCATAGCTCTGCACCAGCGCACGTGGCTACCACAGCAGTTACTACTACAATTACATCAGTGCCTACAGGCGCACATTATAGCAGATCAGCTGGCGCACAAGTTAAGCTACCACAACGCCGCAGGGCATATCCAAGACAAGTCAAAATATGGATCCGCCATTAGTCCGCACAGTTTTGCCAAGCGGCGAGGTCCCATTCATCCAGGTGGCGGTAGCTACTGAACTACGAAGAGCTTGAATATCGGAGGCTGAACTGCAGAAAAATCAATTGGAGATGAATAATTACATCTCCGAGCAAGCAGAAAAAGCCCAGACTCAATCATCAAAAATTGTTGACTTAGAAAATATAATACAAGATCTTCAACAACAGCTAAAGAATGTAGTCTCTAATGCGCAACAACAAGTAGCTGAAGATGCGCTACGCAATAGAGCAAACCGTAGCGCGAAAAGCGTCCAATTTCAAGATACGTTTGACTTAAATTATTACGATATCTCGGGTCAAAACAGTAAGCAAAATTTAAACGAAATAAAACCTCTAAACGCACACGCCCCGATATTTCACTCCACAGCTAAGCGTTGTTGATTGAATGCTCCTACAGTAACACGTGCATTCCTACCTAGGTTTTCTCCCACAGGCGCTCAGCAGCGTTCGTGCGAGAACCAAGAATCTTGGTAAAACTGTTCGAGAATGGGGGTTAAAATTCTCAGGCGACAAAGGAGTGAGTATCGAAGAATTTTTGGAGCAAGTCGAGGAGAATAGACGCTTAGATAACATTCCCGACGAGGAGCTTTTAGACTCCATGGTCCCCATGTTCGAGAAACCTGCACTATTCTGGTATCGTACTTTGAGGCCTTCGTGGCAAACGTACCAAGATTTCAAGAGAGCTGCTCTCAATAACTATAGCAGGACGAAAAGGAATAAGCGAAGTCTGGTGGTCGAAGCTCATCTACGCACACAAGGTGCAGACGAGCCAGTGAGGGACTATATAGTCTCCCTCCTCACGGTTTTAAGCCGATTCGACCAGCCATGGGATCCGCAGGACCAAGTAAATCTAGTCATCGACAATATGCTCCCGAAGCCTAAAAAGAAGATGATTTACCGAGGAAGACTTACCAATAATCAAAAACTCCTCGACAAAGCTCAAGAAGCAGAAGACGACGAAGACGTTCAGTGGAGGCCGCCGCCTCCAGCCGAGCAGAGCATGCTGCCGGAAACAGCTTATAGGCCTGCTAATAAAGCCGTCAAAGCCAAGCCGGCCAGTGTTGCCTCGTTGGACGCGAAGTTATCGTCTCTGACAGAAGAAGATCTGGAGAAGCAATTTGAGAAGTTTTTCCGGAAGAAGACCCAAGAGCTAAGCTCTCCCAGCCGCAACACGTCAAGCGCAGGGAAAAATTCTCCACAAAAGGAATCTTTCTCGACCGAAGAGGAAACGCCACCTAAACAAGGAACGGGTGACAGCCATCGAGCGTCAACTCGCGGTGGCGGCCGAGGTCATGGAGGAAAACGTAGTAGAGGCGGCTGGCAGCGGGGGGGTAATCGAACAGAGTCGATTACTCCCAAGTCTGATAAAAATAGGGACAAACCGGCAGGACCTGAAGGCGATAGAATTCTCTGCTGGAATTGCAGCTGGCCAGGGTACACTAAGTTCTCCTGCCCAGAATGTGCAAAAGAATTGTCAAAAAACGAGAAAGAGAGCGAGTAGACAAGATCCCTACCGCTCTAGAGAATCTGCGGACCTTCAACACTAAAAGCGTAACAGGAATAGCGCAAACACTACACGGCACGGCGAGTGACTCATCGCTAGCTATGAGTAGCTCGACCGATGTGGAGGCGTCTTGGGATGGAGGTACTGTAGCTAGCGCTTTAGTAGAGAAGTACCCACGGTGGTGGCTAGCCGTAGGGGTTGGCCAATACAAATTAAGAGGACTCTACGACACTGGAGCCTCGCGCACAGTCCTCGGCCTCATAGGCATATCGCTCGCTGCTTCATTAAATTTGTGAGTACAACCTCATGTGGGCCCCGGGGCTAGAGCAGTCGACGGTCATTACGTCCCCATAGTGGGTAGCGTCAGATTGCCCTTCACTGTAGGAGGGATAACTCATTCAATCGATGTTCTTATTTTGAACGAAATCGATATTGAATGCACCTTGGGTGCAGACTTCGTTCGCGCATTTTCGGCGATGCTTGACCCAGTAGCAAATAAGCTACTGCTCCAAGGCACAGATGTGGAGATACCGGCCGTACTCACGTCTATGCGTGCTGAGGAGCTTTTGTCGCTCGCCTCTCTCGGAATTGAAGCAATTACCGATGAGCAACGCTTAGAAATCGATGACCTAATGAAAGAATTGCTACCCGATCCTTCCTGTGAGCAACTAAGCTGCACAGATTGGATTCATCATGATATTGACGTTGGCAGTGCTCGCCCAATTAAACAGCGGTATTACCTGTTTCAAAAATTTTAGAGGACGAGATGCATAAGCAAGTGCACAAGATGCTCCGTGCCGGAATAATTAGGAGGTCCCGAAGTAATTGGTCCAGTCCAGTGGTTATGGTACGGAAGTCCGACGGCAGTTTTCGCTTCTGCGTCGACTACCGTAAGGTTAATGCTGTGTCAAAAATAGCTGCGTACCCACTTCCTTATATGGACATAATACTGCGGAAAATACAGCACGCTAGATATATAACGGCGTTGGACTGCTTAGGAGCATTTTTACAAATACCTCTTACCGAGCGATCCATCCCGATCACTGCCTTCACCATACCTGGACTTTGTTTGTTTGAATTCGTCAGGATGCCATACGGACTTGCAGGAGGGCTGGCTACATTTCAGATGTTGGCTGACAGATTGATCACCCCAGAAATAGAGCTGCATGCTTTCGCATATCTAGACGACATTATTATTGCGACTGATACTTTCTCAGATCACATAAAGTGGCTGACTTTGATCCTGAAGCGGATAAACGAAGCTGATCTGACAATAAATCGCAAAAAGTCTAAAATTTGCATGTCCGAAGTGCGATATCTCGGTGTGCTCGTGAATCGCGAGGACTGTCGCCCAGATCCAGAACGAGTTCAACCTATTGTTGAGTACCCGGCTCCCAAGGATTTAAAGCAGTTGCGCAGATTTCTCGGGATGGTCTCGTGGTACCGAAAATTTTTAGAAGATTTTGCCACACTATGTGAACCGCTCACGGCGCTCACCCGCAAGAACATTAAATACGAGTGGAAAGATGAACAATGGGCAGCTTTCGAACAAGGAAAAGCTTTAATTGCGACCGCCCCAGTTTTAGCAAGGCCTGACTTCAGCGCTCCATTCATCATCGCATGTGATGCCAGCGATACAGGGCTTGGTAGCGTTCTCTTGCAGCGCATTGACGGCGAGGACCGCGTGCTCTGCTTTGCGAGCCGCGTCTTGTCTGCTACAGAGCGAAGGCTATCGGTAACTGAGAGGGAATGTCTCAGCGTAATTTGGTCCATCGAGAAATTCCGACCTTACATTGAGGGTTACCATTTCACTGTAGTAACAGATCACCATAGCTTAGTGTGGCTTCAAAATTTAAAACATCCGAATGCAAAATTAGGTCGTTGGTCTCTGCGTCTTCAGTCGTATGATTTCGATATTGTGCACCGTAAAGGGAAGGACAATGTTGTCCCCGACGCACTTTCTCGCATGTATGAGACCGACGAGGACGAAACGGCTGTAATAGCATCACTCTCCGTGGATGAGTCTATCAAGGACCCCTGGTACTTGAAAAAGGCGAAGCAAGTCGTCGAAGACCACACAGCACATCCCTTTTGGAAGATCTCCGGCGGACGGCTTTACCATTACCGCCCTGATCCGACAGTAGATGACTTACTGGGACAAGATGAAGATGCTTGGAAGCTCGTAGTACCGCGTGAACAGTGCGAGAGGACCCTTGCAGAGTGCCACGACGAGCCTGTCTCCGGACATCTCGGAATATTTAAGACTCATCAAAGGGTGGCGCTCCGGTACTACTGGCCAAATATGTACAAAGACACAGCTCATTTTGTACGAAATTGCCAAATTTGCCAGCAAGTCAAGGTTGAGCAACTTGCTCCCGCAGGACTCATGGGCAAACACTTGGTTACACGCCCTTGGGAGATAGTCGCAGTCGCTTTGTCTCTCTCTCTTGCCTTGTGCCGCTACTGTATTTGGCTGTCTTTTTACAATACACAAACATAAGTCTGAACTTTGTGATTTTACGCCTGACTCTCTGCCTTTTCCCCGCGCTCACCCCTCTCGGATATGCGTTTACTTCATTCGCGATTAAGCTACGCAGCATAAGCACTCACGACGCCTCCGCGGGCTCCCGTGCTCAAGGACGAGCACGTACAGCATACTGCGCTACGGGCCAGGCTTCGTATAGCCTTCAAGAAGCCTGCTACGATCTGCTGCATGAATTCCTCTCGATACTCTTTAGATCAGTATACCCGTTACTGATCTTTTATACACGGTATTAAGCACCGTTATAGATTATTTAACATATTTACTTAAAAAAAGTTTCCATTGAGATTTCGTCCTGTTAAAAAATATAGAAAAAAAATCAAGATTTATTATCAAGTAACTACGTATTTAAATTTCTTTTTTCAATATGAATACGTAAAATTAATTAACTGATAAAAATTAATAAAAGTTAATTTTTCTTAATTATATCATATTTTACTAATTCAAAGGCGAAAAATTTAATTTAAGTACAAAACTGATTTGATAACAAATTGATTAATATCCATTATTTTTAACAAGATATTATTTAGATTAAATACATAAATTAAAAATATTAAAATGATTATAAAGATTGTAAACTTTTTTTAAGTAAATATGTTTCTGCAAGATGGAGGATGGTATTAGGTGGAGTCTTAGGGGAGAAGGACTGGTATCTAAGACTCCCGTAGTTATATGGCTCTAGGCGATGATTCCACAGTTTTTTTATTAAATTATTATATAAAAAATTCAAACTGTTAACAATAGATAATTTCTAACTTGATATATATCCAAATCAATAGTATAATTTTATTTACTAAATAAATCTATTGTTCATAGTAGCCTTTATTTTATATAATTATATCATGTCTTATAATTACGTAAACTAATTGGCGAATTTTTTAAATAATAATTTAAGAAAAACAAAAACTCAACGCGCCTGAAAGACATTGTATATCCATATTATAATGTGCTTCTGACAGTATCTCTTGGGTGGTGTTGAAATCTGTCGTTATTATCTTCTCAATTTAAACTTTAACCCATCGTTATACCATTTTTCCAATAAAGGAAATTTTGTCGATCTTCTTAATTTGATTATAACACATTATTATACCATTATTAAAAAATTGGAACTTTTAAAATCTTTTTGACTAAGTTTTATAATAATCATTTTAATATTAATAAAATTGATTTAAGAGCGGTCAATGGAAGGGATGTGGAGGGGCTTGCGGAGGGGGTGTGGAGGGGCTAGTGGAGGGACCAGCGGAGTGGTTGCGGAGGGGGCGAAGGGGCAAAGAGCTCCAAAAATAACGTAAATTTTGAAACGATTTCACGTGAAAATGCGGTGGGGCTACGGAGGGGCTGCGGAGGGGGGCCGAGGGGCACGGAGGGGCGCGGAGGGGCGCGGAGGGGTTATTGACATAAATTTACACATGATCTATATAATATAGGAAGATATATATACATATATATATTAAGCTAAGATAATAGCTTACATAGTATACATCAACAGTACGCATACTAGCAAGCCTTGTAGAGAAACTAGTACTTAAAACTAAAGATAATTTCCTTATCCTTTACAACAACACTATTTACATTTTCTTTTCTTACACTTTAACAAATTTAATACTATTTGAAAAAATAAGTTTTGGTTTTAATCCAAATCTTGAGTATACTTTTTGCCGCGGTTTTGCTTATATTTAATTTCTTGAGCTCATTTGGTAGTAAATTATAAGTTATAATGGTTTTTTTTTTTGTTTATCCGGAGAGTTGGAGAAATGCTTAATGCACCATGACAGGAGCCGTGCGAGGCTCCCCATGTGTGAGACTCTCCTGGCGCGGAACAACGCCAGGCATACTCACTAAAACTCCACCTCTCATTGGGCCGCGAAAACCCCCCGGTAACCGCTTTCGCATTCCTTCGGGGGGTCACCTGTCTTAAGCTGTGCTAGCCGTCAACTAGTCTTGTAAACAACCGTCATTGTTTTTCGCGCGGAGAACCGTCTCCACGTGTGCCATTATCTCGTCCCAGTTCTGCTTGCTGTCAAGCATCGTTTCAACTACAGTCTCGGGCGTGAACGTCCCTATCGTTAGCTCCAGTGCTCTACGCTTTTTAGCCCAGTGAAGGCAGTCAAAAAACGTGTGTCTCACGTCATCCCGTTCGTCACCGCAGTACTTACATCCCGGTGTTGCCACCCTGTTCATCGCGAACAGGTAGCTCCTAAAGTATCCGTGACCGGAGAAAAACTGGGTAAGGTTAAAGTTGACCACCCCCCATTTCCTGTCCACTCACGGGCCCACAGCTTTTATAAGGATCCTAATCCATCTAGCCTTTGGACAATCGGTCCACCTAGTCTGCCAATTGCGAATTGTTATTTCTCTTTCTTCCGCGGCAATCGAGGTGCTATTCGACGCTAAAAGAGCCTCGTAGATCCATTTGCGTTCAATCGCAAGATCTACGGGGATTACGCCCGCGATTACCATCGATGCCTCGGCCGCGACCATACGGTAGGAGCATGCTATTCTAAGGGCTCCCCTTCGCTGTACCGTCATAATCTTTTTCCGGTACTTATTCATAGTCATAGCGTCGGCCCACACCTCTGCTCCATATAAAAGGATAGAGTTAGTGGTCGCCATGAGTAGCCGCCTAACTGTTGGCCTAGGCCCACGGACGTTAGCCATGAGTCGTTAGTAGAGTTATTCCTAGATACTTGGCTGATGGTTTCGTCGTTATAGTCTCGCTGCCTACCTTCATGGGTATGATGGTCGGTATCCGCTTTCCTGTCAATAGGACAATTTAGGTCTTATCAAGTGCTAAAGTCAATCCGTGCTTCGCCATCCACCATAGCACTCTGCTCATGATCGCGTTTAATTTCGCTTGCGCGATGCCCACATTCTGTGCTGTTATAACCGCGGCCACGTCGCACAATGGGATATTTCGACTTTTCCTGTTTCAAAATCAAATAAGTCCGAATCCAGTCGGTCGATCAACATGAAAATTTAAAATTGCAGGGGGATTACAAAACTTTAAACTAGCTTACAACTACGCATGACACCTTGCTTTTATTAAATTTAATTATTGTTTTGGCTCATAATTATTATTAAATAATTATGTTAGTCATTCGGTTGTATTTTCAAGTTTGATCAAATATTCTCATGTTTTGATAAATTTGGTATACGCAAACGAATTAATATTTATGCTATGTATGTATTATTAATAATATAAGAATATGAACATTTATTTTTTAAATAAATAAATAATAAAATCTATAATATAATAATTAATCTATCATTAGGTTCCTATGAGGCGAAACAATACATAGAAATGAGTTTGTCCAAAACTTTATAACCTCCCCTGCAATTTTCAATCACATTTATCTGCATAAATGAGGTGTTATTTAAATTTTGAAATTTATATAAATCGGCAATAAGATTTATTAAAAAAAAAAATTTAATCGACATGTAATAGGTATATTGTAATTTACAAAGTTTTAATACATCAAAATAATAAACACGAGAAACTGCGTTGTTTTGTTTGTTTAGAACTGTGTACTTTACCGATTCCTGCCTTGTTTTCTTCTTCGTCAGAACTACAGTTCTTGAAATTTTACCTATTATTTTGAAAGAATGTTGTTCATAATGTAATTTTTGCGTGTCATGAGTATTAGTATAAGTTTGACAGTTGATGTGTGCATAGCAAAGAGATAATAAGATAGTTCATACGTACATTTACTTACATCGCGATTTTCATAAGTGGTGTTATCTTTTTTAATTAATTGTACATTTCACGTGTAATTATGACATAAAATAAAGGTAAGTGTAAACTAATATTTTAAAACTCATTTAAAGCCATAATTTTTTTCATAATAGCATCCAAAAATTAGTGTATTTAAAATTTTTAAAAGAGTAACATTTCTGTATAATATTTCAACTATTTTATTTATCACAATAATTATAATTTTTTAAGTATCTGTTGTATTTGCAATATAATGAATGCTACTATTAACATATTATAAGAAACTTAAGTAACCGTCTTTGTATATTTGAGTGATATTGTCATAAATTTATTTGTTAAAATTTTACATTTTATTTGTTAGTTTTACAAGAATAGTTATCTTAAAGTTACTTTAAATTATAGTACTTTTAAAATAATAATTTTTGTTTGTTTGTGTATTATAGATATTCTTTACAATAAGTTCAGTTATCAAAATATAGAAACCCGTATGATAATAATATAATTCGAAATTAGAGCTTTTTGTGAATTTTATTCCAATTAATCAGAGGTACAATATGGGGCGAAAAAGGAAGAATAATAGGAATTCTAACGTAAAAGGAAGGCCAAAAAAAGGCGGTCGACTTAGCATTAACAGTGGTCGAAAAAGAAGTACGTTAAAAAATGCATCAGAATCAACTTTGCGTAGACGAACTCATAATCTGCTCAGTGATCCCAACTATAATGAGACAGTAATATCTATCGCAAAAAATATGATCAACTTGAAAAGTAACAACAGACAGGATGAACAAAACGAAATAAATGATCCTCGAGAAAGGCATACGTCCAGTTCGGCCTTAGCTTTCTTAATTACAAACGAGTACACAAGACGGCAATATGAAGCAATAATTGCTGGCACAAAAGCATTAGGCTGCGATATTTATCCGTGTTATACCATTGTCATGAAAGAAAAGAAAAACTGTTATCCACGTAAATATAAAATAATAAATGATATCGAGGTCTGCGTTAGTTTACAAGAGCTACTCAATATTACTGGTGAGCGATTGTGCAAAGCAATAATACACGACTGGCCTGATGAAACATATCGTAACTTGCAGATGCGTGTATCAATAGGATTTGATATTTCTTCGTGTCATAAAAATCCTCAGCAAAAGTTCGAAAATATAGAGTATGAAAATAAAAACGCTCAAGTATCACTCTTTGTTACTTGTATTGGAGTGATTCAACTTTAGTGTTTGCAATTGGATAAACCCAATTCCCATGAGTATAAGATTTTTTAGACCTGTGAGACTTTGTTATGAGAAAGAAACCCCTGAAAATAGAAAAAAAGAGTACGCACGATTACTTACAGAAATAAAGTTTCTTTCTTAGTATGTCTTCAATATGAAGTTTTCCCTATTTTATTCGACGGCAAATGTTTGAATACGATTACTGACAATCCGTCTTCGTCAAGATGCCCATGTTGTAATCTCACAACGACTGCATTTGATGACTTAAAAAATAAATTTACACCAAAGGAAAATTCATTAAATTATGGATTATGTATTCTACATTGTGAGATTAAAGCCTTTGAACACTTAATGAATATAAGTTACCGCAAACCTTTCAAACACTAGGAGAGAACTGACAAAGATAAAGGTGCGAACTATTACTTATTTTTAACAATATATGATTACTTATTCATTTGTCCAAGAAAAAAGAAATTATTTTACAATTTAAGTAATTATTATAGTTAATTATTTAGACGATAAATGTTCTAAATTTTCTACTTTACAGTTTTAATATGGCCTTTATGCACTTTTTAAATCGGTATTTTGACAATATTTTATTTTGTTAGCTATATCAGATTTTATTTACGCTTTTATAATTATATATGTAAGAATGAATGGTATCTTTTAAAATAAAAAAAAATATAGAAATTATTAATTACAAATTAATTACTTTAAGTAATTTTAATAAATAAATATTAAAACAAAATAATAATTATAATATACTAAAGAGAATCGAACTCAAGCATGTACTTGATTTAATTACAGAATGCAATATAAATTTGTAAGATAAATAATTGTTAATTTAAGTAGGTTATTTACTACAAAATATTTTAATTTTTTAGATAAATACAAAGACAGGGAAAATGTTGTCAAAGAAAAATTGTATGTAAAATTTCATATTAGAGCGAATCAACTTATCCAAGGTACAGGGATGGAAACATTTTCTTTGGATACGTATAAATTATAGTATACGCTATACCCGTGGGCAAAAATGAATCCAACTACACACAAACTTTTGGTACTCGGGTGTCAGATTGCTAGAAATTTCCCTCTTCCTATGGCATACTTTGCAGAAGATAGGCTAGAATCATGGCACAAGTACTATAGGTCAAACACACAAGATCATTGTCATCAAAATTCTCGAATAAATCGTATTAGAGATTTATACAGCAGAGCGATTGAAATGAGTGATCCTTTAATATCCCTCATCGAAATAAAAAAGAGAATAGCTGTTTTACGCAAACATAAAATTTCAGCTGAAGTTAAGAATTACATAAAGAAAAAGTGAGTATTGGAAATAAAAATGTGTTACTTGTCTCCTTTATTTTAAAATTGATATAATTTTTTAGTCTTCTTGAGTCAACATTTGATCAAGTAGAAATTGACGACGAATGCAGTGAATCTGAAAAAGACGAGACTGAAATGATCACAAATGATGAATTTGAATCACAAAATATTTATTATATATAATAGCATAATAGTTCAATTTATTGTATTATATTTGTAATTAAACTATTCGTAACATTTCTACGAATACAATTACTTAATCTCTTACCTTAATCTCATATTTTATCTATTTTATTACTAATCCGAAGACGAAATTAACTATGAATATTTACGTAAGTGCATATTTTTTAAATAGATTAGGGGGGTATACTCAGTATACATAATGCCTAGTATGGATAATTTGATGTTTCCAGCTTCCAATAACAGATAGAGCTACTTTAGGTCGGTTTTTTCGTATGTATTTGTGGTCTAATAAACATACTTCGGTACCGTTATTTTAAATTAATCACAGAAGAAGTTATAAAGAAAATATGCATTTCAAAAGTGAGGAAAGTTATTTTACGAGGATTGAAAATTGCACTTTTTAATATTGATGTCGCGAATTAACTATTCACGGGACATCGAATCAGGACAATTCCTAATCATGGAGGGCTATGTAAGGAACAAATTCACTTGAAAATTTTTCATTTTTGTGGAGGGTAAGTAAATAGGTACAGACGAAATTGTTAAAATTATCCATACTGGGAGCATGTTTTCGAGATTTCGTAGATTTCCTTGTAGAAATTGGACTAGAGAACGCGTAGAAATTTCGAATTCGAATATTCATTGCATTGTTTAAAAGTTATGCTCAAAATAGCTAAGGGTATCCGTACTGGGCACACTTCCCCAATATCTATTATATATGCATTGATATAAATATATATACACACAACATGTAGGTACATTATTAGGTGCGCACGCACACACACTCGTATATATATATATATATATATATATATATATATATATATATATATATATATATATATAT
>QLYP01000273.1:144254-163996 GCA_016647725.1 Nasonia giraulti | reverse complement strand
AACGGTAGGTCATAAGGAGTTTTATCAAATTTTTCATAGTAGACCGGATAACGGCGACACTCTGCTTTATTTAATCAAGTTCTTTGGAACATGATAATAAAGACAATAAAAATATTTGTCGCTAATAACAGTATTTCTTGAAATTTTTTCCGAATCAATTGCAGTAGACCGTATTAAGGCGCACTATTAACTCTTCATAATCAAGTATTTTAATCGAGGTATAAGCTACCGCATCAAATTCGTTAACAACAGTAATTCATAAAGAGTTTTTTTAACTAATGGCAGTAGACCGAATAATGACAACACTATTTGCTTTATTTAATCAGTTACCTTGGACCATTATAATGAAGACCATAACAATAGTTGACGCTCATAACAGTAGTTCAGAAGATTGTTTCCAAATTAATCGCAGTAGACCGGATAAAGGCGACACTATTAGGTTTACTTAATTAGGCACCTTGAATTAAGGTGTAAGCTACCGTAACAATATTCGTTACTAAGAACGGTAGTTAATAAAGAGTTTTTCTGGACTAATAGCAGTAGACCGGATAAAGGCGACACTATAAGCTTTATTAAATGAGATAACATAAAACCGTATAATAACGGCTGTAACAATACTTGTCACTAATAACGGTAGTTTCTTAGAATTTTCTAAATTAATTGTAGTAGACCTGATATAGACGTTACAATGAGCTTTTTCTTAAATTGAGTTATCAATTGTTTACTTACAAGGAAACCTGGCAGCTTCCGGAGCCTGGGTAATCAATCTTACTCAAAATTTGTTTGGAAGCTTATTTCGCGAAACAATTAAGATGTCTTTAAAAATTCTTTTTCGCGGACCTTGGTTAATTAACAGTAATACATTGCGTAAAGATTATACTCAAAACTTTAACAAACCTAGTGCTTACCATCCTAATCATCACAAGATTATTGTTGTACACGAATTAGGTAGAAGCGAATCCACACAAATTGATTTGTCTATATCGTTACAATAGCTATATAAGAAAAATTGAGCGTGTGCAAAAAAGAGCACTTAGTATTTTTATGTATTAATTGAAAATTGATTATAGCAAAACTAAGTAGTTTGTGTTATATTAGGGTAACGATTCTACACTTTTTTAAAACGTATATTCTAGTTTAAACGATTGTTGTCATAAAAATTAGAAAAATCTTAAGCTAGTGTTCTTACGCCTTCTATTTGACCCTGAAAGCAGGTTCTTTTTCTATGCAGCTATCATGAAATCAAATAGTAAGGCGGTTTTATTTAATATAAATACGTCTTATTAAAATTTAAATTTCAGCTGAATAGCTACAGCTGTTGACGCCACCTTTAGATTCCATAAAACTTAGATCATCATTTTTTACTTGAGGAATTGATTGATCTAATTGTTCATTAGACTGTTCTGTTTCATAATTATCTTGTGTTTTATTCTGTGTTTCATTACGCCTCGGTAATTCACTATCTCCCACCTGCTTAGCAACGTCAGTAGATTCATTATTTGCAGTTTCCTGAAGAATTGATTGTTCATTCAACTGGTCCATCTCTAAATTTTCTTGGGTTTCATAACCTTCCGGTAATTGTGCATCTCGTAACTTCTTTGCAATGGCAATATCTCTAGGAAGTTGATTTTGTCGATAGTTTTGAATGTGTATTTTTGGAGTGTGGCCTAGGAATCCTGCCATCTGCTCAACTTCTTGATCATTAAAACCGTCTTCCATACGTTTAGTGGCAACTTGCTTTCGGAACTTTGTGCCTCTTAAGGTGTCAGGATCTGCAGCTCCTGATAACACAGCAAAGTCACCTATGATCTTGCAAGCTGAGGGAAAAGTAAAAACCCTTGAAACATCATTTATATTTGAAAATAGATAAGGATTTTCTGCGTAAAGCTTCGCTCTGGCCCTCATACTGCGTAGTAAGTCCAAATATTTCTTTATTTTAGTATTAAAGATTATTGGAACGGGTTTCGTTCTTTTCCCTCGCACCTGTATCCTACAATCTTCACCTTCAATTTCCATGGAATCTTGGAATCATGGACTTTTTTCAGACTCAAAGCTGTGTTTGTTTGATAATTTTCTTTTTCTGTTGGGCACGTACTCGTGTATCGACTGTGAAAAACTCACTTTAGTCTTTGACGTAGAGTGTTTTACTGCTTGGTTTGATTCTGAAATAGATTCTTCTGACTCATTGAAGTCTGATTCATCTGCGCTCGTTGAATCATCAGGTTTATATTGAGAGCCAGATGTAACTGACTCTTCTTCAGTGATGTCTTTTGCGTTTGATTCAGCGATACCTAAAGTTATAATGTAACAAAATAAATATTAGGTCAATTACAAAGATCATTGCAATAAAATATCTTAAGAAACTTTAGTAAAAACAGCTTACCTTTCTTGGATGTATCAGGAGATTTTTTTGTCAGTCCACTTTCCTGCAAGATATCGGAGGTAGATGCCGTATTGCGCAGTTTACTTTTGACCTGTCTAAAACGAGTTTTACAAATACTCGCATCCCCAAATCTTATATCTGACTTACTGTGTTTTGACACGTTAATGAGTGTGTCATTCTGCAATTGTTTTTCTTTTTATTAGACATATCATCCCTTGATAAATCTGGATCACTTTGTTGAGGCTCATGAAAAGATGTTTTTCGTTTGCGGTTTTTCGCGCTTGTACTAGGCACATTTGGAGTAGATCCATCTGATTGGGATTCGAAATCTGTGCTTGAATCATCAGTTTGATGTTCAGAGCTAGATGAGCTAAATAACTCTGCTTCACTGATATCTTCAGCCTCTGATTCATCCATATCTGATGTCAATCGAATGTAACAAATATATTTTCATACATAAATAAGTTTGAGTCAATTAGTACATTACGATACTAGTGGAATAAGTCGCACTTTACGGCACGGCGTGTATAAGCGCCCAAGCGCAGCGAGTGCGCTTAACGCCGAGCCATGAAGGACGACTTATTTTATGTGTATAGTAGGATATTTTATAGCACTGACTATAAAAAGAAGATAGAATAAATCCTCTGCTTCGCTTATCCGTGGAATAAGTAGCCCTTTTTTGCAGCATGAAGTTAGCGCACGAGCGTAGCGAGTACGATTATCACGGTGCAAAAAAGGGCTACTTATTCCACGGATAAGCGTGGCATAAGTGAGGATTTATTCCACGCAGTGCTATAAAATAAAAAAATAAATAAATATTTAGTAGCAAAAATATCTCACCTTTCTCAGTTTTATTCCTTTTCCATTTTGCTTTTCTGTAATTCCTAGTTTTTTAGGATTCATAGTGTAGAAAAAATTATACGTTTACTGATAAAGTATTTTTCTACTTTTGAACGTTTTTACTTATACTTGCAGTGCTTGATGAGACCTATCCCTTGTATTTAAGAGGAGCCAATCGTGCGACATATGCACTCCCCAATCCTAGCTGAATCCTGCTAAATACGTTCAAAAGCAAGTTATCATTAAAATCAAGAGCATAAATCTTAAGGTAATCTAAATATTTTAGGAGGATAACTTAAGTTAACTAGCTTTTAATTAAGAAAAAAGAATCTACTTTATGATGCTAACATGCAAAGATATTATTTTTATTTATTTTTTACAAAAATTTAGATCAATTATATATAAAGTAAAGAATTTGAAGAGTGTCAATAAAGTTCTAACATTCAACTCAGTCATAAAATTTTAACTGAGCGTTTTTAAGCCTCATAAGATTGAATACTGGAAACATGGTTAACAGTAACTATATTTGGGGCATTAAAACAAGATTAGAATGAAAGTATAAAAAAATGTGTCCAGTGTAGCCATTCATAGCGTATTCAAAATATTATACCCATTAACCAAAAATACTAAACAGTGATAAAACTTAAGGGAGTCCCATAGTCAATTCAAATTAATAACAAATAATAAAAGCAAAATTACATTGAACCACGACGTAGTTGTCCTACGTAATATAATTATTTAGCATTTTACAAAGTTTGAATTACGTGATTTTGAAATCTTATTCAAACTTTATTCTGTGATAACATATATACTTTAAACTTTGTAAAATAATAAATAATTACATTACGTAGGGCAACTATTTCGTGGTTCATCGTAATTTTGCTTTTATTATTTGTTATAAGCAAATTAGTTAGTTTTGTTGTCTGCTATTGTGTCAAATTTAAATCTGAATTGACTATGGGACCCCCTTAAGGAGGTTCACCACTAAAATAATTTTTCTTAGGAAATTAATGAAACTTTGCACATTGCTTCTTAATGGTTTTGTCCATACACGACTAAAATTTCATATCGATCTAACGTCTAGAAGCTGAGATATTAGACCTCAAATTTCAAGCGTTTAACACACGATCTCTATGCTGGGCCCGCGCGAAACGTACATTTTTATTGATAGCAGCCAAACGCTTCTTACGATCTTGTTGAAAAATTAAGTAAGGTTAAAGACGATATTACGAATCCTTTCAGACCTCGTGAGAAATGATTTTACGTTTAGTTCCTGAGTTATTGTAATCTAAAGTAGGCTATTTTCGGTGTGTACGTGTGAGTCTCTCGCTCGCCGATGCGGCTCGCCTAACGATGTGTGCGTGTAGCGGGTAGAGGCGCGTCAAACATTTTCTGCGCTGCGCAGAGGGGGACGCCATTTATCAAGAACGTAGCAGCAAACCAAACTTTTGGCAGGGATGTCGGTGGTAAACCTCCTTAACTGGATTTCGGAGCCACGCTGATAGGTTCAAATGTTCAACCCTCCCTTACCTTAAAATTTTGGTTAGTCTTAAATAATAAATATAACACTTGTTTATCGCATATAAACGCAGTGTCCCTGAGATGCATATTATAAAAATGTACATTCACAAACGCTTATGTATAATTACACAGAATTTTGACAAATAATAAGAACTAAGATGCGAACTGAATCGTTACTGAAACGCAGAAATGGTAACACGATCGTCAACTTTACCGCTGATCTCTAGCAATATATCCTAAAATAAAATTATTTGATTGTTAAATCAACAAAAACTCGGTGTTCCGAGGTCCACTACATTATTATGTAGCATACAAATTGTGATGTATTCTATATATAATAAACAACCCAAAGAAAGAGATCAAGGTGCTATATAATGCTAACTAAATCCAAAATTTTAAATTGATTATTGCCTTTTTACTCCAGTTATCGCATCACACGTAGAAAAACGACTTTTTTCAGTTTTTGATGTTTTTCTCAGGATATGCCCCATGAATTGACTTAAAATTTAAGTGGAATATAGTCGTAATAACTTTCAATAATCATGTTTTTTTTTTTTAAAGATTTAACATTTAGTTTTCAAGTTAAAACAATTTTACAAAATTCCGCTTTATGGTTTATAATAAAAAAACGACGAATGATAATAAAAATTTTCCGCGGTAGAAAAATAGGTAATTCTATTCTCTTTCAGGTACATATTAAGCAATTTACTTTTATCAACTTTTCCAATGACTTTATTATAAAAAACTGAAATCTCAAAACTAAAAAATCACTATAAAAAAAATGAGTAAACAAAATGTAAAAAAAGGTCTTGTTTCCCACTATGTTCTAGTAAAAACAAAGAAAATAAGACTTGGTGGGTTAAAATCCACTAAGTAGAAGCTGAGATACAGGCGTATACATCCTAACACACACACACACACACACGCGCGCGCACGCAGACACACACATACATCCGTACGGACATTTTCCAAAAACACCATTTTTCGACTTAAAATGCATCAAAACACACTTCCCACACGTTTTTACACTAACTCCAAAAATTACTATAACAAGGCTTCCTTAGGAAGGAAGCAAAAGTAAAAATGTACTAAATATTGCGACGTGTAGCAGTATCAGCTACACGCGCACGCATATCGTCGGTATACGGGTCCCGTGTGATCTGCTACAGTGTGTACACTGCCGCAGCGCACCGGAACACCATCTCCGACTCCCGTAAATCGGGGACTGCTGCAGTAATCCGCACTGCAGCAGGGCATGATAGCGTCAATCGCCGCGAGAAAACCATAACACCTGACGAGCCACTGTCTCTCCTGTCACCGGACAGAAGAGACAGTGGCTCCACGTGCGGCTATACGAGGAGATGGCGTCGTCGCCCCGCGCCGGCGGGGATCACCCGTGCACCCGGTCGTTGCTGTACCTACGCAGCTCGGTAATCGCGCCGAGGTAGACAACAGGAGTCGAGAGAACCACGGTGAACGAGACCGAGAGTGCTCGCGAGGTAACACGAGGCGTGAGTGACGCGCGCGCACACTCCCCGCGCATCAGCTGCGGTGCTGATCTAGCGCAGCCAGTAAGCGCGAGAGAAACAGATAATAACTTGGACAGATGGATACGTGCGCTCGAGAGAGAGAGAGAGAGAGAGAGAGAGAGAGAGAGAGAGAGAGAAACAGAGAGAGAGAGAGAGTCGCGGGCGCAGACGTATGGCGGGGGTTCACGACTCGCACCACTAGCGTACACTACTATAGCGACATGCGACCGCACACGCGAGATTCCAGCTAACCGCGCCGAGTCCAGTGCACCACGACTGCACGGTGACTTTAGCGTTAGTTGACACACAACAGCTCTCTCTCTCTCTCTCTCTCTCTCTCTCTCTCTCTCTCTCTCTCTCTAATGGCTGATTCATAATCAGCGCGCTTATCGCGAGTTTGACGCCGGGAGTGTTGGAGTCACGGAAACAGCTATAGGGGGCGCAGCCCACCGTTCTTCCGGGACGCGCAGAGGATCAAGCCACGAGGAGACTTTCTCCTCGTCCACTTTGTCGTCAGCTCTGGAGCCGAGCAGTTGGAGAAGCCAGAGGAACACTGAGTCGTATGTATACGTCGTTGAGTTCGGCGCGAGTCGCGAGTTCGGGAAATACGCGAGTGTTCGCTAGAATTGCGCCTGCTCTCCGAGTGTTATAGCGTTGAGAGCCATGCGAGATAAGCTCACGATTAGAGCCCACTAAAATCGACGACGCGATCGCGGAGTACGGACGGCTAGGGGTACGACGGATGAATCGGGTCTCGAGTGGAGTCACTGAAGCCATTGAATCGAGAACATCGAGTACCTCGTATCTCGCGAATTGAAAGGAGAGTAGCGACTTGTATACGAGAAACCACCTGAGTAGCGCCGGCGTCAAGCCATTCCGCAAAAGGATTCCCTATTCCTATTATCGTGCCGCAACGGGCCTCCGGGTTCCAGTTGTTGAAGAGAGTAGTCGCGTCAAATTAAATGTTGTTTCGTGTAAAGTGATAAGTCGCGTTTCGAAGCACGGATCAAGTCGGGTATTATTGAAGGTGATTCGAGTCTTCGCGACTAACTGTGCCGTAACTTATAGATTAAAATAGACCGTTGTTTCTCCGAAAACGCGGAGAACGGAAATAGTTATCAATCGCGAATAACAATTAACCCGTGGGGAACTCTGTAGTCAGATCAATAATCTGACGGGGGTTTCAGAATACACGGAGAATTTATATCTAACATAAAAGAACATATTGTGTAATAATTCATTAAATTATCTGTCACACCAGGCCATTCCTGTCCTTTAACCTAACGTGTGTCCCCCTCTGAAGATATAAGTGTCTGGAGTAGGTAGTTCGTAATAAAGTAAGAGTAATCTGACAATTTGCGCGGAAATAGAAAGCCGTTAAAAAGTGCAACATCACAATATATAATAATGACAGTATAAGATTTGTAAGTATTAATAACTTGATTAAAAAAAATATAGACCGGATTGTAACGATCGTTTTAGCTTCAATGTGTTAAGTAACTACTACTAATACTAATACTTTTAATTTTTTTCAAGTTTTTTTTAATTTTGTTTAACAATATTGATACAATAGTGCGAATAATCTTCGAGAAATATTGCTGTAATAGACATATTGTTTTTTGGAAATGCAATCCAATAATGGAGACTACCTTGTTAAAAATATTTACATCAAATTTTATGTAAAGATTTGGAACTTTTACATGTAAAGTTTTATGGGAATAAACAAAATTGTAAGACTTCGGATACATATTCGCCTAGTCGGACCTTTCCCGTACTCCCGTTTAAACATATTTCAATTAATTTTACAAATTTTTTCAGTACACCAAGAAGCAATAGAATTTGATAGATTTTGTTTGACAGAATCATATGATTTCTTAAAGCCTACAAATAAGTGATGTATTTTATTAACCGAGAAACCCAAGAAAAACTGCGAAAGAAATATGGTCGAAGCTAACAATAAAAAGGTCCCGCAAAAGCAGTCTTGCTAAACCAGTTGATGTCGTTGAAAATGGAAAATGTCGAAAATGCGCGCGAACATTCTCAACGTTTCGTTGATATTGTGGATAAGTTAGCGGAACTGGAAGTTCGGATTCACAAAATCCTACAGATCCTCATGCTTCTGCGAAGATTACCGGAGAAAGTTCCGAGTATTTGCGTTGCGCGATAACGCGATGAGCTGCCTCCTTGGAAACGCTCCGAATCAAAATCGTCGAGGAATGCGAGGCACCTAAAAAGGCTAGTCGGATTACAGCTGAACATGCTATGTTCGTAAGCAACACGAAAGGCAAGCGAACGAGTAGAAAACCAAGTAAACAGCTGAAAGGAAAGAAAAATGTCACGACCAAAAGATGATTCCAAAATGAAGTGTTTTAAGTGCAACTTGATCGAACATCGAACATGCTAGAAACTGCGAATTTTTGAAAAAGCATAATGAGGACTCTACAGCAAATCAAGACGAAAGAGGAAGTCTCTCTCGATGGACGAGATAGAAGAGAAAGGCACCGTGTTAATGCTTGTTAATACGAACGACACAGAAAAAATGTTCCAGCTGAAAAACACCCTCTACGTCCCCGACTTGCGGACGAACCTTGTCTCGATCGGCAAGATTACCGACAAAGTGCATAAAGTAATTTTCGAGCAGACAAAGGCTGAAATCGTCAATGGCAAGGGGACGTTTTGCTAACCACGGATCGCTAAAGGGCCTTCTATTATCTTCAAGGCTTCAACAGTGTCGAGTGCAAAAAGATTTCCAAAACGAAAAGTTCCACGGGTTCGCAGCGCTTTTCTTAAGGCCTCAGAGCGTGTGACAAGCTTGGGCGACATAGTTCACTTTGACGTGTGCAGCCCAATGCGCGTACAGTCGCATAGAAAGAAGCGATATTTCGTCACCTTCATTTGTGATCATTCTGGATGATGCGAAATAAGGTCCATTGGCCAAAAGGATCAAATTCTCAGTGAATTCGAAAGCTATAGAGCACTCGGCAGCACTCAGAAGGGAAAGGCGATAAAATGCCTAACATTCGACAACGGCTGGGAGTAATATAATCCTGAACAAAACGGCGTCGCGGAGAGGCGAAATTGGACGTTGATGAATATGGCCAGATGTCTAGTGATACAGTCGGCACTGCCGTCAACCTTCTAGACCGAAGTCATAAATACAGCAATATATCTTGAATAGGTTACCGATGAGCCGATTAAACGGGAAAACTCCTCACGAGGCTTGATTCGGAGAGCCCCCGAACGTAGCTGGTTTCCAGCGCTTTGGGAATGAAGTATTCATCTTGGACATATCTCCTGGGAAGAGTAAACTCGAATCACGATCAAAAAGAGGAATCTTCCTCGGATACAGTCAAGAATCAAAAACATACCGAATGAGAGGGAGGTCGAATCGTCACGAGACGTAAAGTTTTCGGAACAGCCTCTCAGCCCTTCCTAAAACAAGTACGAAGATTTCATCGACCGAGACATTCAACAGCCAGCAAGCCCAAAAGCGAGTTCCCGAGGAGCACGAAGAACGCGGAAAGCGGGAAGAAGTGCCAGCTCCGACAGTAGATGACGCCGACGAATCGTAGCCCGAACTCGAAGATTTTCAAGGATTCCCTCCAGTCGTTAGTGCCCTTTCCACATAGCAGCATGCATTTGCATAAGGCTGCGTTTGGATGCGGTCGACTGCGTCGAAATCGCTAGTAATTATTTATGTTGCCAATACAAAACAGTTACTATACGTACGGCAAGGTATCGAATGAACGAACGATTTGTGTTGACAACGTCAAAAATCAGTAGCGATTTCAACGCAGCCGCTCGCGGCCGAACGCAGGAAGCATGTAGGAAAAGTAAGCGAGTTGCAGAGCAGCGAGCCAAACATCAGGGCAATCAGCAGACGAACAAGACCAATACAGAGCTTGCTTATTTGATCGAGGTGTCTGTCTCGCAAGCAATGGCCAGTTCCGAGTCAGATGAGCGGATGGAAGCCATGGCAAGCGAGATGATGAAGTTAATATTTAAACATCGCTAACAGCGAAACGCTTTGTTTTTTACATGAGGCACTCGCCTATCTTCTAAACTTAACAAAACATAATAAATATGGCAGAAAATGAATCTACCAAAAGCAGCTAAATATTACAAGCATGTCGCTAGAGCGCAACAAGCCCTTAACAGCACGTACCAAAGGAGCATAGGACGTAAACTTTTCGAATTGATGTTCGGGGTAAGAGTTAATTGCCAAAGAGTTAAGAGAGCGTTTTAAAGAAGAGCGAGATGAAGCCCCATAGCCGCCAAGAAGATGATCGAAAAGGTTCGACAAGAGACCAAAAAGACTTAGGACAAAGGACGGGTGCAAGCGCGGAACGACAAAGTCGGAGACCTTGTAGCGATAAAGTGCACGCAGCTGGGACCAGGACTAATATTCAAGTTGAAGTTCCTAGGGCCTTATTAGGTAACGATCAAATATCTGAAAGACCGATATACGGTCATAAACGTCGACGACGAAGCAGATGGACCGAAGGAGACTAAATGTTCAACTGACGACATGAAGTATATGTCGGGGTGCATATAAAAGATACAACAATAAACTTTATAATATAATAAACAATTTTAGCAAGCATATGGAAACGAATATATATATATATATATATATATATATATATATATATATATATATATATGATTTCGATAGAAAAACAATATTGCGCAAAATATAACAAATTATAATGCAAGTTGATGGATAAACGTAGTTAACAAAAAAGTGCTTAGTGCTACATACAGTTAATATTTATTGCGATTTCGCATTTCTTAATTTTATATTGGTTAATGGAGTGCTAAATACTAGTCAACAATTTATTACTCGCTAAAGCTAAATACTACTTAATAGTTTATAAGTCAATTTAATCAATTATCTAGAAGGTAGTCAAATAGGGCAACTTTGAATGACGAAATAGATGGCTTCAATCGAATGTTGCAGGGAATGGAATCCCATAGGTTCATAGCCTGAATACTGAACCCCCTAAAATAAGTCGTGGTAATGGCGGTTGGTATATTAAATGCCGAGGAGTGATTCCTCTCAGATCTTCGGATATCGCTACTTAATGGCGATGGAAATGGGGTAAGATAAGAAGGCTTTGATGTTTTTAAGATCTGATAAGTAGTTACAGCCAAAAAATTCTTCCTACGCTTATCTGGTGGGAGCCACCCCAGTTTAGCAATATACACTGATAATCTGGCGTCACGCGGTAAACGAAATATAAATCGGACTAATGTATTAAAGAGTCGCAATAGTTTGAGGTCTAGGTATCCTGTGAGATCACAAAACACATTGCACGCATAGTCAAAATGCGGGAGGATTAATGCTGCAACTAGTTGTTTTTTTAGACTACTAGACAAATAGTATGTCCTAAACCGCAGACGATTCAGCACACCATGGACCCGAGAGCAGATGGATGAGACATGGCTATTCCATGATAGATCGTCAGTAATCTTAACACCTACGTCTTTCACTGATTTGGTGAATGGAATTGGCGTGCCATTAATGATGATCTGAGGTAAAGAGTTTAAATCGACTCGCATGAGATTTTGCACAGAGCCAAAGACTACTCCCACAATTTTTTTAGCGTTTAGCTGTATCCCATTATCGTTGGCCCATTTAGCTACTCCGTTTGCGTCATGGGCAATACGCGCAATGCACTCCGGTAAATCATCACGTTTGCATTGCAAGTAAATTTGAAAGTCGTCCGCGAAGAGCATACAAGACTCTCTACAATGAATCAATGACTATGGTGTTAGCGAAAATAAGAAACGCCACGGGCCCTGGGTTGGAGCCTTGGGGAATGCCAGATGTTAGATTTAAAAATTACGTTGGCAAGCCATTTAGGTCCAAGATTGATTGCGATCGCCCAGACAGATATGAGTGGAACCATCTAATGACAGTTTCAGAGAAGTTCATCTCCCTCATCCGTCTTAATAAGACTGTGTGGTTGATGGAATCCAAAGCTGTCCAAAAATCGAACAAAATAAGAATGGTGACTAAACCTTTCTCTATGCCAATTCTAATGTCCTCGACTATTTTTATTAATGCAGATTGCGTGTTAAAGTATTTTCGGAACCCAGATTGGTAGCAAGTGAGCAGACTATTCGATTCGAGAAAGTACATTAACTGCATTGTCATGAGTTTATCGAAGATCATGGCAAAATGCGGCAAATTAGCTATAGTCCGTGTATCCAAGGAGGTCAATGGTTTTACAATTTTGTATAATGGAATAATGAGCGACTTTTTCCAGTCTGAGGGGTAAATTCCTGAATGTAGAGAGTCATTATAGATGTCAGTCATCGTTTTTATAACAAAGCAAAGGACATCCTTTAAGTAGTATAGTGATAAGTCGTCGCTGCTGCGCCCTTTAGCTTTTCCTAAATATTCGGTTGCAGTTTGAAGCACTGTAGTGTAATCGAGAGGTGCGAATTCAAAAATAGGTAAGCTATCGACCAGAGAGGTTACCAAGATATTTAGAGAGAGAGATAGAGAGAGAGAGGGGGGGGAGAGAGAGCTAGATGCGAGAGGAATGCAAGGGACTGTTGTGCGCGTGAAGGGGCGATGGATTAAAACCATAAAGCGAACGGCCCAAGCGAGAGGTTTTACGAGTGAGAGCCGAGCAAACGTTTATTCGCTAGTGGCGCCATGCGAAATAAACGCATTCAAATGGGATGGGTCCCGAAGTTTTTGTAGCGGCCGTTAGTGGAACTTTGGGACCCATCCCATTTGAATGCGTGTATTTAGCATGGAGCCACTATCTATTGCGCACATAGCGAATATAGTCCAGTCGAATTAGATATTGAAGATAACAAAGTTAAATCCTGAAATGTTTTTGCACTTTATGACGGGAAAGAGTATGTAGAATGATACTGTCAAAAAACTAACGTTCAGGGAATGGTGATAAGTTGTCAAATTAACGAATAAGTGGCAAAATTACGTATTTTTGGAACGAAGTTCCTTATCGCACGTTACGCGCTTGGCGGATGGTGGCTAGGCCGAAAAAAGTGTAAGACTTAACTGTAGCAAAAACGACACGCTAAAAACGACACGACACTTTTTTTGCTATAGTACTCAGCACGGAATAGAATAATATGCCTCTCTCTCTCTCTCTCTCTCTCTCTCTCTTCCTCTCTCTCTCTCTCTCTCTCTCTCTCTCTCTCTCTCTCTCTCTCTTTCTCTGGCCGGCAAGAGCGTACGACACTATACAAGCCAAGCGGCGTGCGCGTTATGTATAGGTATATCTATGCATGCGGCTCTCTCTCTCTCTCTCTCTCTCTCTCTCTCTCTCTCTCTCTCTAAACATCGTTTGATTTAAATGACTTTGTTACACAAAAAAGCAACATTTTATTACTCTCCGAGACGTGGTTGGACAATAACAAGAAATGTAATGTACCAAATTTTAATTGTATTACTCACTTAAAACATGATTCTGTTCGTTACCACTATAGATACAATTTTTTTGAGACACTTCCATAAAATTGAATCGCAAACATATGTGTCCTATTTTAGTAACCACAAACCAATCATTACTATGATTGACTGTACAGATTAACTTCCTTCATTTATTTTATTTTTTCATTTAATTACTTCCTGTTAATTTATTTAATTGAGCCTCTTATTTATTAATACATAATATATAACGAAAGGAACTTCGTTCCAACCGGGTGTCCCACCGACACCTCTCAATGTTTTTTTAGTTTTTGCAGTGCCAATAACAGTAACAAGAACAGTTACAAATAAAACATGTTATTATAATAATAAAAGTTATTTTTATAAAAATGAATCATTATTTCTTCGAATACCTTTTACTGTCCTTATATCACACAAGAGTAAAAAAAAACATACTTTCAAAGAAAAATATCTGACTCAAGCTCAAAAAACAATTAAATATAAGTAAAAAAATAATATTTATATGTCATATAGTAATATTTAGCAAGAAGAAGAATTTAGATGTATATTTCGAATTTTAAAATATTTAATGTTGAGTTTGCGACGAAATAATATTATGGAGGTATAATTTTATGACGTCATTTCATTTGTCTTGTCAAGATACCCCAAATGAAAAAAAAATCAAAATTCACCGAGCAGTTCTTGAGTTACAGAGACCAAAGCGAATTTGAAATAGTCAAGTCAAAAAGTCGAAGCCAAGAGCGGCGCTGACGCGCAGGCGCGCGCCTAAAGTTACTCCTTGTGCAGGTAGTTCATGAACGTTAACTTTAACTCTTGCTAGCGGGTTTATTACATAGAACATCAATGGAAAACTTTTTGACAGTTAAAGTCTAACTCTTTCTTCAATCATCCTTGAAATTCCAGTTCGTTACGTCGAATAGTTTATTAAGAATCATCGTTTTAAAAAAAAAGCTATCTTGAAAAGAAAGAGGCTTAGATGAATTTTTCTTTTTTGAGAATAGCGACACAAATATGCTCTATTTAATGCAAAAAGAGCGAATTCCCGAGCAGCTTTTCTCTGACTATGGGAGAATTTCTTTATAACGCATTTTTGGATGTCCCAGTTTGTAGGTTGCAAAGAGCAACTTAATTCCAACTTTTTGAAATTTTTCTTTTTTCATACGTTTCTTTGATTCAATTAGAACCTGTAACTACGATATTAACTTATGAAATAAACGTTTAGTAATTAAATAATTAGCTGTAAAAAAATCATAGAAATCCTACCTAAAAGTTATGCTCGCTCTATCTTGAAGGACTTCTATTTATTGCCTGATTGGTCAGTTAAAAAAGGGCGCGGTCGCGGTTCAATTTTGAATTCGAAGTTATATTTTAAATGTTACAAGAATGATGAGTAAAGCAAAAAAAGAGATATTAGGATAGTTTTCAGACAGTGCACGACATCACCTATAAAACTTATACGTATGAATTTAGAACCTCAAAGAAAATACTTTCTGACTAAAAGAAAATTTCACATTTATACCAAAAAGGATAGTCTGCACCTGACTCTTATGGACGAGTCGTTCATGTATGCATATTGCACAAGTATCTAAAAGCTCTACTTCACCTTAAAAATGTAAAAAAATTAAAACGCGCGGAGCAATTAGACATAATTTTAATATACATAATGTATACGTGCGGACCGCTAGAGCGATATCAATACCAAAGCAAAGCAGTTTTGGACTGGCCCTTTCGTTACCGTCTAAAGTGTCTGTGGCAGGTGGAGATAGGTGGCGCATAGGCACTTTTCCATTTCCTTCATAACAATATTGCTCGCCGAGTCTAGATATAGTGGTATGCTATCAATGCTAAAACTGCCTTGTTTGGCCTGCTGCTTTTGCCGCTCATGCTGTAACTGCGGGAAGCGCATCGAATTCGCTAGTAAATTAACAAATACCTGTAGCAACAATTTGACAATCAATCAAATCAGATTTTGGCACAAACATTGACAGTTGGATTGACCGTAAGTTTCATCAACATTCATCGATTTTTGCAATAGTAGTGCCTAATTTTGGAAAACGCAGTTTTTCGCGTTCGGCTTCATTTTACAGTTAACAAATTGATGAAAAAAAATTTCAGGTACATTTTTGTGTAGGTAATTTAAGTACCTTCAACATACGATGAGTTATCGACCGTCTAGATTTTTATAGGCAATGCAAAAACTAAAAAAAAAATGCGTAATTTTGCCACTTATTCGCTAATTTGACAACTTATCACCATTCCCTGAACGTTAGTCTTCTGACATTATCATTCTTCATACCCTTTCCCGTCATAAAGTGCAAAAACATTTCAGGATTTAATTTCTGAAAATATATGACGATTTTTCATCTAATTCGACTGGACTAATAGGTTTATTACCTAAATGACGGTCTGAGTGAGCGGGTGTCCGAGGATATGGAATACACGTGGAGAAGATGTGAGGGTCCAGCTGAGGCCCGAGAGCGGATGACGCACAAGTTAGAAGATGAGTGAGGGTAAGTGGAAGGGGCAGATATTGGGATTTGACAGCGTTGCCGCGACCTCTGGCGGCGGGCTTATATTCTCAACTGTGATTGGCTTAAACGTCAATATGGTGGAGATACTCCCAAACTATAAATGCAATTTGTATCGCTGTATATACTCGTATCAGATCCCAATAGCCGAGGTGCTGACCGGCAGCCCCGAGGAGCGTCAGATTGATGTTTGCCACCGTAGAGTGAGGACGATGTAGTTTCATACTTATAATATAAATCATACTAGCTCAAGACTCTGTGACTTGTTTGCACTGATACCCCGCCTATCCCTACATATATTATATCGCGAATAAACTAAAAATAAATCGTGCACTCATTTTGACTAGCTCCATACGGCGGGTACTCCCTTAAGAAGAATCCTTTATTGTCCGGTGTATTTAGCTCTGATATTCTACTTTAAACCTTTCTGGCATACCCTAGAATCTAGTCTACTATAGCCATGTCCTGCTATGTTAAACATTTCATTTAAGGAAGCCCCGTTGAAAATAATGACGTCATTAAAATGACGTCATTAAATGACGTCACTTGATGCTATAAATTGGAACCTTTTATGACGTAATTATTTTCAACAGGGAGTTGACTCAGCCCAGTGGTGCTCTAACCAAGGTTGAACTAGAAAATTATTTTTATTAAATACTATGCAGTCTTATCAAGTATGAAAACTCGCATTTTCAGTATTGTATATCAAAATATTGATAGAAAGGGTTTTTAGGGTTTAAATTAACCTCAAAACTCAAAAAAGTGAGAAACACTGCGCGCATATATAAATATACTAATAGTATGGAATTAAAACTTTCGATTGTTGTAACTTTTTAAAAAGCACTGATTGCCATATTAAATTTCTAACGCACAGTCTGTTAATTTGTGTGAAATAATTTACAATTCATGCTTGATGTACGCATAAAGATATTGAATTAGCATTCTTTCTAAAAAAAAAATAAGCATCATCCAAAACGACGCAGATTACCATATGCATTCTAGTTTTTAAGGTAGGAAAAAAAAGAATTGTTTTGTTTTTACCATTGAGCTAAAAGAATACACATCTTTAAATCACTGATAATAGTTTCAAATCATGCTATCTCTCTTTAAAACAATGATGACCAGATGTTTTGAAACCAGTAATGAAGCGATTTGATAGGTTGAAAAACAAATATCCGGTCTGAATATAGTTATGATTTTGAACTTCTAACCTTAGAAAACTGAGCGCGCGAAGCTCGCGTTGGATTTAGCTAGTTAAACAATACTGAAACATTTTAAATATTGGCTGCATTCAACCGGATGTCTAGCTATAACTCCTTTAAAAAAACCTTTCTAAATGTTAAAATATTGGCGAGTAAAAGTTTATTTCCAAGTCGTGAAATCCCCAAAACAAACATAACTGATGTCAAGTAATTGTTTTTCATATTTTTCGGGTATACGCATGCGGGTACATTATTTTATAAAATGGAATATAGTTTTTACTTCAATTCTTAGTTGATATAATAGTTTAGGTTCATAAGTAAATTTTTAAATTACGTATCTTCCTTGGCATTTCCAAAAGCATATTTAATCATATACTTTTAATTCATAGTTCAGAAGTTATTAGAAAAATTTTAAAAATATTAAAATTATGAGTCACATATTCCAATATTATATGGTATTAATTATTTAAATAACTTCTGAACTATAGATTAAAAGTATATAATAAAGTGACATCAGTTATGTTTGTTTTGGAGATTTCACGACTTTTGGAAATAAACTTTTACTCGCCAATATTTTACCATTTAGAAAGGTTTTTTTATAGGAGATTTCATCACTTTTATAGAGACTATATAATAGATGTATTACATTATCTCCAAAAAAAAAATTAACTTCAAAATAAGTAAAAGGTTAGGCGAGTTTGATATATTCCGCAACGAAATAACAGATAAAGAACTGAGATCAATCAAACAAAGTCAAGTTTATTATATTTAATCATAATGAAGCAATGACATTATTTTTGGTCAATAAAGGGCTTAGTTAAGTTAAAGTTAAGTTATATAATGATCAATTAGGAACAACTCTCAAGATACTTACTTCGTTACTTGCCATGACCGTTTTATATTGTTTATTGGTAAACAAATAAAATTTTCTTTTTATGTATTAGAACGTCATAAAAACACCATAAGTACAATTAAACGGACATGGCAAGTAACGAAGTAAGGCCTTTATTGACCAAAAATAATTTTGTTTCTTCATTATGATTAAATATAATAAACTTGACTTTGTTTGATTGATCTCAGTTCTTTTTTATTTGTTATTTCGTTGCGGAATATATCAAACTCGCCTAACCTTTTACTTTTTTTGAAGTTAATTTTTTTTAGAGATAGTAGAGTCTCGCGTGTTTTCGGGAATTTAGTTCCAGTGCCTTAGAAAAATACGATGCGGGTGATACCGGGGCACAGTGGTCTCAAAATCAAAAAATGGGACAAATTCAGTCTTAGATCGAGTTTTCAATTAAATCTATTTTTTAAGATCGAAAAAATCTCTTGATGTACCTAGAAATGAAATAGAATACCGCTTTTTTATTATAAACCCGCATATATTTTATACCCGCCATTATTATTTCGGCAATTTATAAAAACAGGGCGGTTTTTACCCTATTTTAGGGGCTGATTTTGGATTCATTGTATTTTCGACATCGGATTCGGATTCAGCGTCAATGAATACATCGGAATAAACATATCTGCACTTATTTAGGACATAATTTTTTTTTCAATCATTTTATAAATTGCGAAAATAATAATTGCATTTTAGGTTAACTTTATCGATTTTTTAACGTTATATGCGGTTTTATAATAGAAAAAAGCGGTATTCTATTTCATTCCTAGGTACATATAGAGATGCTTTAAATTTTAACAAATGGATTCCATTAAAAACTCGGTTTAAGACTGAATTTGTCCAATTTTTTTGAGATTGAGACAACTGTGCGGCGATTGCTAACGCTGCGGAACCAAATTAGTTGGCGAAGCGGAAAACCGCAAAAACCAAGTGGAGATCGAAACCAACGCTACTACCACGAAACATCAGCCATTGAGCGCAGAAAGCGTAACTCCGCGAAAGACCAGCGCCACGAATCGTAAGCAGTCGTCATAATGTCGTAAACCGTAATATTATAACATCATAGGCTCAAGCGGGGATAGATGGAAAGTAGAAAGAAGGCTGAAGCCAAGGACAACGACCTTGGCGATCAGATCAGCTGCACCGTACCTGGACGGACTCTGGAATTCATCAAACATGAGGAGCCGTGTTTCAATTCGGCTTATAAGCTGAGCTTATTGTCCGCGTCATCTTGCGAACTATATTCACTGAATTCCACCTTTGTAATTTATATTTAATGTTCAGATATAACCCTGGTAAAAATAACTTATTCAATCCGATTCGAAAGATAATTTAATTGGATTTCTTAATCGGAAATTATCCAATTAAAACCAATTTAATCGATTAAAATCTATTTAATCTGATTATAA
>QLYP01000273.1:127471-144224 GCA_016647725.1 Nasonia giraulti | reverse complement strand
AATAAGTTATTTTTACCAGGGAATATACATTCTCACCTTACCACTTAAATACCTTTTTTTATTGCACGACTCGACAAACCGTCAACTCGTAATTCACGAGATATTAGATATGCGGTGTAAGTATCACAACTTAGAACTATCTTACCTGTAGTTTCTTAAATCTGGTCATTATTAAAGATGATTCTTCTGCATCAATTTTATGAAATGATTCAGTTTCAGATTTTCTATGCGTTCTTTTATTATATGTCATGTATCTTCTTTGATTTTATTAGAATAATAATTTTTTCATTGATATGGATTCAAATTTTATACAATACGTCTTTTTTAATTTACCTGTGAATAATAAAATAAAATCAATTTTTTAATTTTAATAATAATTAAAATAATTAAAATCGAAAACACGCAATACTTGTCTTACTTATCTGCTTTATTTTCTTTTCTTTATATTGAAGATTATTTAGTACAATAGTTATCGAAATTCTTGATGGGAAAATAGCGACATCCAATTGTCATTTAAAAATTCCAAATCTGATACTCCACCAATAGTATATTCAATTAAGAATATGAACCAGTTTAAAATAAACCTTTTTGGAATTAATTTGCATTTTTTGCTATTTACTTTTTATAGATTCTGATCAAATATATTTAAACAAGGGGATCTCACGAAGCAAGAAACATTTTTTTAAATATAAAAAGTCATATTGATAGCAAAAATATTAATAATTTTAATTGAAAATAGATATTGTAAATTAAAATTATTAATAAAACTCAAAGAAGGTAGGGAATAAGGAGGAGCGAAAAAATAAAAAGGAGGAGCAATCCAAATATACATTAAAATAACAGGGTAAAGAAAAAAGCGATAGGAATAGCAGGCACAGAAACACTGAAAGAGAAAGAGAGAATAGAAGAGTGGAATGGAGAGTGAGAAACCAGAAAACACACCTGAAGTTGGCACAGCATGGAAGGTAGGAATGAGAGAAAGGATACATAGGAAATCAAAAGCACATGACTCACTTTTAAAGTTCAAAGAAAAGTTCATCAGACTGCAATTACTAGCACGAATTATCAGCACGAAATCAGATTCAATCGTTTTCTGCAGCACATCTTGAAGCCAGCCGGTTGTAACAGTCACCACCCAAATCGTTAGAAATATCTTTCTATATTATATAGCTATGTTGGCTATACCCCCCCCCCCCACACACCCCGGTTTTTTACATTATATTTGAATATATTTAAATGTTAAATTATTTTTTTAAACAATTTTAAATACATTGTTACGTGTGAGAGTCGATGGCTTTTTCTCCGTAAGGTGCTAAGCTCACGGTTTCTGTGAAAATACTGGGGCGATAAATGAACACGAGAGATTATCAGTGTATATGTCTATTCATTAATCGTAATTCATAATGACTGAATTGTATGAACGAGAGTAACGCGTGTTTTAAGTGACCTCGGAGAATGTGCGTCTTTAACTATAGAATCCTATCTGTCGTCTCCGAATCAAAACTACCTTTTTAGTGCTGGATCGTAGGTGGTAGAGTAGAGGCCGAGCACCTGCATGCACCCCCTTTTATAATCTCCTGGGTGGTATGATTCCTACCTGCCCGGTCGTCCGAAATCGGGGAAGGGAAAGCACGCTGAGTCGGAAGAATCGATATAACTAGCTATGCTATATACATATGAATCCTCACACGTGACAATATATAACAGTACAAAAAACAATTTTGGATTTTTTGATTGTTAAACTAGTTTAGTGTTAGGATAGAACCAATTCCACCAACTAACAATAAAATATTATTAAAACGTGGGCGCCTAGCTACTCTCCCATACGGGGGAGATCAGTGAGAACACTAATTTGTCGAGGCAGAACTGTTTGATTTAACCGAAATGTCAAAGTTCAGAAATAATGAATTAAATGGCACTTACTTTGTTCTGTGGACTTTTGGAAATTTGAGAAATAATTTAACCCGAAAGGATGCTCAGAAAACTGGGATGACTGCTCGGAAAAGATTGCGGTGTTTAGATCTCCTTTTTGGCAAGATGTTTTAGCAAAACGGAGGATGGCTCAAAATTGGTTATATTCTGAATGACTTATTTTCCAAAACTCAACACATGGATTGCAGTGATGTTTATTATCAACTTATCAAAACACAAATTAAATCAGACACTCAAATGAAACAAAACTTATTGAATTTCTCAGAGGCAAATCACTCAAAATCTAAACTCTTAAAATTAGCGTCCTTTCTCTAGGAGCGCACACCCTGGAGTGTCATTTCGGGGGAGGTGATGCTTGAGAGAGAGTCGAAGCTTTCTCCCACGCGGGGTACTTACTTCTCCTCTCTTCTTACTTTAGCCTAGCCGCGCTCTTTGTCTTACTCATTAGACCTTATGGGCCTAATACTATGGTCAACGGCTAAACTGCAGCGTCGGCTGTGCACGCGCGCTTCAGCCGAGGGAGGAGAAGTTTGTTTTGGTTTCGGGTACATTCCTTCGAGGCTTAGTTAAGCGTCGAAGTTTCTGGATCTTCTTTTTACTGGCTCTGTGTAATTCTTATATAATGTTTCTAAATAATTTATCCAGGAATTTTTTTCGCATATTACGTATTTTCACATTTCATAACATTTTTAAATTATTATATTTTTTTAATCTGTTTGTTCTTTTGTTTTAGGTGAGTAAACATTATTAATATTAAATGAAACAAATAATCAAATCATCAACACGTAAGTAAGAATATGTAATTAAAATTAAATGATGAATAGCGCTTTTTCAAATTTACTTAGGTGATGTTCCACATAGCAGGAAACGTTGTGGAAATGTTGCCGTAACGTTGCACTGTGAACAGAAGAACGTTCCCCTCAAGCGTAGAAAACGTTGCCAGAACTTTGCCGAAACGTCTAAAAGTCACACTTCGTTGATAAGTGAACGTTTTGAGATAATAGAGTTAGAGACGTTGCCGGAACGTTGAGAGAAGAGGCTACTGGAACGTTGATTCTTCGTTGCAAGAACGTTTCTAAAAGCGACAACGTTCTAGCAACGTCTCCAACTCTATTTCACAAAATGTTTTGGCAACGTTCACTAGTCAATGAAATGTGCCTTTTCGTAGTTCCGACAACGTTTTGGCAATGTTTTCTGCGCTTTAGGGGAACTTTATTTGATTCCCAGTGCAACGTTGCAGCAACGTTCCCATAATGTTTCCTCCTATATGGGGTTAGATTGTGTACTTGTAATTTGAATGATAACATGAAAAATTTGTAACTTAAATAACCAATTGTATACTTATGGGTGATGATTGTTCCCAAAAATAAAAGATTATGAATCTATTCTCGAACTTACCTGAAACAGACAAAAAAAATCAATTAAATAATAGTTTAAGTCAAAGATGTATACATAATAAATCTTGTTTTATCTCAATTCATCTATAATTTCTATCATTGATCGTTATCAAAATTACGAAACAAAAGTAGAAAAACCAATTTCGTTTAATTGTAAAATGTTTGTATGTATTCACACCTATTAGGACACGGAATGGAATATTGCGCTCGAGTGGCAATAATCGCTGCAATCATCCGAGGGTGCAAATACCGCGCTTGAATTACGAACGATACTCACTCTAGCATAAAGTTAGTACTTTATTGATAAATATTAAACATTATTATTGATAAATATTGAAAGAATATATTTAAACTAGCATATTTAAAACTAATAACACTCCCACAATATGTTTATGGGTGCAACTGTTTTTAGTTGTGAATTTGCCTCCAAAGATCACGTGGTTTTAATACAACTTACAGAGCTCGTAACAGCGCCCTCTTAGCGGAAAAGTACCCTTGACACTGGCTGCCTTAAGTCGGATCTTTCCGCGAAATTTTGCTTCAATGCGGATTTCCAGGTTTGCCTTTGCCTTATTGTTGCAAGCTTCGGCGAATGTGAAACAGTGGTAGGGTTTCGTAAGGCGGTCGGTAAAGTAGATAAGACACTATGATTAGAATCACCTTATTTTGTCTCTGAATTTAAATATCTAATTTTGAAACTGAAACAGTGTGATTGATAGTACCCTGGTAAAAAGAATTTATTAAATCCGATTCGAAAGATAATAGGGTTTAATTGGATTTCTTAATCGGAAATTATCCAATTAAAACCAATTTAATCGATTAAAATCTATTTAATCTGATTATAAGTTTTAGTCGGTCTTAATCGGATTTAAACAGTTGTATTTTTAAATAAAATGTTAATTTGTTTAAAAATAAAACTGATTGAATCCGATTAAAACCGACTAAAAGTTATAATCAGATTAAATAGATTTTAATCGATTAAATTGGTTTTAATTGGATAACTTCCGATTAAGAAATCCAATTAAAACCTATAACCTTTTGAATCGGATTTAATAAGTTATTTTAATTATTTTAGAGTATTTGAAAACCACGCGACACGTGGTTCGTGGAATTACGTTCGCGCACAAGAAGCTTCGGCACTGGTCTTAGAGTAAGCGGAAAAGAGGCTGATAGCGGCTAGTCATTTGGTTTTGTTCACGAGCGTGGGCTATCAGGAAGGGGTATCATGCGGTAAGACTGTGGTGGACAGCGAGAGACCCTGGCAGTGAAGAGTACTTGTAGACTCAAAGCGTAGAGAGATCAGCGGGACGATATTTGAATAGATCGGCTGCGACAAAAATTAAAGCCGATTTATTAATTTATTTTGTTACCACGAATATACGCAATAATTATGCAATATTCTTATTTATAATGATTTACTAAATATATTTATTAAAAAAAAAAACATATTACAAACAATCTCACATGAGATCTCAGATGAGCTCTCATGTGAGATTTTGCAGTAGGGTACATTACGTGGTATCCCGGACCTCTTTCATATTATTAACATAAAATCAATATAATCTACTTGATCTGGCATTAGAATTACGAAGCAGATCAGCAAATATGAGCTACTCTTACATAATTACTAGAATCATTGATATTCCCAGGACCAGGAAGAATGGTGACCACTTCGAGGAAGACGTGGCCTTCTTTTCACGAACTTAAGCAATATTCGATACATAATCCATCACTATCAAACTTCTGAATTTTCAATTAATGTGTTATGTTTTTGAACAGCTGCTGCACTGTCGCTGCACATACTTTCTGAGTGTCGGGGTCACTGATGACGGGGCCCAGGAATTGGATTTCGTGACTTTTAGTGCATACATGCAAATATCGTTTTGCGGTAGCCGTAGTTATGTCTAGGTGCCCAGGGTTTCTAATGACGAGGCCGTCGAAATATATTGCGCGCTGTAGATTTTTGTATCCACGTGTTAATATCGGCCAAGGATGCGGTATCTAGGGTGACCGATAACGAAGTCAGGCAGTGCGCACCGTCTTGGTGCAAAATATTCAAATCAATATGTTTACTGTCCAGGTACATACATGCGGTCGATAATGACGTGATCGAGGTAGTGCGCTCCGTAGCTTTTATTGTCTAAGTGTAAAAACTGATTCTAGACACCAAAAGCTATGGAGATCCGATCTTACATATAAGTCTGAACATTGAAACCTTTTTTTCTTGAAAACATGAAGAGTGGAGTTATGTCATTTTGCCTTTCAGCCACAGATATTGATTGCGACCAATTTTCCACGACCTTGAGCATTATCAAATACATATAGCTGGCAATAATTCTTCTAACCATACTATACTAATTATTCGATGAGTTTCAGCAAGCGTAAGTGATAGGTTTCTTAAATATTCACAACATAATGTTCAAAAAAGCCCTTGCAACCTACTTTTGGCAACCTCAAGTATTATTCTTATAACAAACAGAATTTACCTCGGAAGAATAGAACATATAGTCAGATCAATAAGTACATGAATATCAAGTTAAGCATTGCAGAGTGCTTTGACCTGTTTTTAAGACCTTAGGCATCCATGCAAATTCAATGCGATCAAACTTCCACGACCATAGTCATTATTGAGTAAGATTTAGCAAAGGTAAGTTCTTGTTTCTTTTTTAATATTTACGCGGCGAATCCGCATAAACCATTGCGATGCATTTTTTACGACCTAATGTAACATACTTATAACACTATAATATCTAGTAGTTTCTAAGAATTCAGGAGAATGTATAGCAAAATAACACCGTCAGATTAACGAGAAAAGGTGACATGAATCAGTCCATTTATCAAAATTAAGAAACCTTTTTGTGAGTATGCATTTTTCAGTATTTGGAAATTATTTTAATTGGTTTGTGAATAAGTTTCGAGTTCTTTACAACATTACTCAATTTTAAAAAAATTAACATATTAAGGGAAATTTTTAGGTTTGTAAAGACTTAAGTTTGTTGTATCGTTTTCTGGTTTAGATTCGTACGCTTTAGTGGTTTCTTTGATCTTTTAAAATTATTATCTTCATTATCATCACTCTCATCAAACGTAATTTTTTCTTTTGTGACCTTTTCGCAAATTTGTTTCGAAAATTCATTTTCTTTATGCCATCCATGAATGAGGTAGATTGGTTAAAATCAACAGAACGATCATCTTTGTTAGTTTTTTTTTATTAAATTATTTGGGGATAATGGATATTTTACTGTAGTTGAATTTCTTAAATATTCTGGAAACGATTCTTGTGAAAAAATGGTTTCCAGATCTACATCTTCTATAGCACATGTTTTTGTTAAAGCTGATTGCTGAAGATCATCGTCATCAAAAGCTTTTGAACGAAGTAGCGATAGACTTGACTTGGACAAAGTAGTGATAGATCTCATGACTCTGGAGGTAAATTGCTATTAGCTTCGTTTATATTCTTCGATGAATATTAACCCTAGTGGAAATAATTTGCTGTGCCACATAATGCAAAAACCGTGTCAAATCGTGTCATACTGTGCCATACTGTGCCACACTATGCCACACTGTTCCACACTGTGATAAATGTATACCAATTCGAACATTTGTCAATAGCTTGTGTGTGGCACAGTGATTAATTAAAAATAAAAAAAAAAAAGATCTGAAGTGGGATCAAACCCGGATGTCCGGCGTGCCAGTCAAACGCCTAAATGACTGAGCTAATTTCTTGTATGTTCAATTTAAATAAATTTCTTTCTTATAACGAACACCGAATACAAATTTTTAATTGAATAAAATATTCTTAAGTCTCATAAACTATTTTGTTGATATTTATGCAAAGTTAATACATATAATAAATATAAAATTTAAGACTTATATGAGAGCTTATATGGCACATCAAGGGTAGGCTAGCGAGTGCGAGAGCGAGAAATGACGTTCCAAAACGATGCAGTATCTTGAAAAAATAGGATGGTACAATAGCCAGAAACGGAGCTTCAAAACCAAATTTTTTATAAAACCAGTTATCACACGCGCCGAGATTCTGTATAAAACAGTATCTTAAAAAAAATACGTTGTAAAATGCAAATCTTGGAAACCAACTTTCTCATGCGCCAACTACTTTTTCGAGAGAAAATTTAAAAAAAAATTTGGTCACTCACGAGAAGCTAATCAAGAATTCTTCATATTCTGAAAGAAACCATGTTAACCATCCTACCTCACGAGTAGAAAATTTTGTATGTTAAATCACGAATTCGCTAATAACACATCTACGACTAACGTTCGTAAGAGTCAGCCAGTCCTAGCTTTAAGGAAAAATAAACAGCCCTGGTAAAAATAACTTATTAAATCAGATTCGAAAGATAATAGTGTTTAATTTAATTTCTTAATCAGAAATTATCCAATTAAAATATATTTAATCGATTGAAATCTATTTAATCTGATTATAAGTTTTAGTCGGTCTTAATCGGATTTAAACAGTTGTGTTTTTAAATATAATGTTAATTTATTGATTTTTTCTATGAAACTCATTGCGTGAAGGGTAGTTGGGTTTGAGTGCTTCCCTATTGAAAAATCTCAGATGAGAATCAGATGAGAATCAGAAGTGATTTTGGTGTGATTTTCAGATAAGAGTCAAGTGAGTCTCATTTGATTCTCACCTGATTCTCATATTCTCATCTGATTCTCATATTCTCATCTGATTCTCATCTGATTCTCATCTGATTCTTATTTGATTCTCATCTGATCAAATTATGAAATTATAAATAATATTTATTGAAATCGCATACAGGATATTCCCAAATTTTTCCCACACGGGAGCATGGATATTATTTAAAATTGCTGATGTTCAACAAAACGTTAGTATTATCAATATAACTATCGAAAATAACGTAAATTTAACAGAAAAATTACTATCAAAGTTATGTTGTGCTATGACATTACGTTTAGTTATAATAGGTCATGTGTAGAGTAAAGGACTCTGAATCATAAGGACCTGGGTTCAAGCCCTGGGTACAACACTTTTTTATAATTTTGTTTTTCTTTTGACAATAATTTATGCTCTAAAGTTTATATTATATCCGACGATACAGTTAAAATGCATAAAAATTTGTTTTATATGAGTACTAATGCAATTCTCATGTCTCTGCAGAGTGTCCAAATTCCCTGCAGAGTTCCCTGCAGAGTTTCCCGCAGAGTTCCCTGCAGAGATGTCTGCAGATTTCTCTGCAGGGATCTCTGCAGACTTTTTTCGTAAGGGATTCTACGTGATGCGATAACTAGAGTAAAAAGGCAATAATCAATTTAAAATTTTGGATTAAGTTAGCATTATATAGCAACTTGATCCCTTTCTTTGGGTTTATGATACCAGTTAATTTCAAAGATATGTGGCGGTTGTTCCACACGGACAGCTGGCGCCACCTCACAGTCGCCGCAAGCAACATCTCCAGCCTCGTGCGCTCTTCTAGAGGGCGCTGCCCTCCCCCGAGTGCTTCTGGCGGAGACGAGCACGCCGCTCGCTCTCTTCGCTACAGAACATGGACCGTGACGCATCGTGCGCGTGCTGTGCCTAGTCGAATCCGCCACGCGATCTCTAAAGTGATTTTTTATATGATTAATAAAGCTAAGACTAAAACGCAAAGTGAGGAGTTGTGTCTTTTATTCACGCGCCTAATTCCTGACTACGATTCCTCGCCAAATTGGTGACCTCGACTTGATCGCAGCGGATTTGTGCAGTTACTTTTTCTCTTCTCTTGAACGAACACGAGGCACGAGGCTGCCGCTACAGTGCATCGCGAAACCGGTGTTACGTGAAGTGAGTGCTGCGGAGACTCCACGCCGAGACCTCGGTAGAGCGAACCGCCCGCTGTTCGACACAACTAGGAGGTTTCGTGAAAACCTCAACGCAGAGCACAACAACAAAAGCGACATTGGCATGGTAGATCCTACAGGTCAGAGTGGTACCGGCGCGGGAGACAATCTCGGAGGCGCAGGCGGTGGCATCCAGCCAGGAGACCCAGGCAATGGCATCCCGCCAGGAGGCACAGGCACCGGCGGCGGAAATGGGGGAAACAATGACGCTAACCTCGCGGCGCTACGCCACGTGGCGATTCGAACGCCGCCATTTTGGAAGCATTGTCCCGACGCGGGGTTGCTACAACTCGAGAGCATCTTCGCGTGCAACCAAATCCTCTCCGACCTCCACCGCTACAACATCCTCATCGCCAGCCTCGACCAGGAGACGGTAAAGGACATGCTGGACGTCATGCGCACGCTGCCCGCTACAGGTAAATACCAGTTCATGAAAACGCGCATTCTCGAGCGCTATGGCCTGACCGCGCAGAAGAGGCTGCAGACTCTCTTCACCGGGCTAGAGCTGGGCACACGGAAGCCATCGCAGCTCTTACGGTACATGCGCACCCTGGCCGAGAACAGCATCGACGACGATGCGCTCCGCGTCCGCTGGCTCGACCTCATGCCAGAGAACGTCGCGAAGATGCTGCGCATTCTCTGCAACAGCTCGTTGGACGAACTCGCCGAGGCGCCTGGTCACGCTCAACCTCGGACTCCGTCGCGCCATCCCTTGGCCTTTCGTCGTAGCGGACGTTCCTGTGGCGATCCTGGGGGCGGACTTCCTTCACCACTCAGGGTTTCTGGTGGACCTCCAGCATCGCCGACTCATCGATCCGACCACGGCACTTTCCACCCCGGCGAAGATCCAGGCGACGGCCATCCACGGCGTCTCCGTGGTTGCAGGCTCCAGCAGCAGCGTCTCCCAGGACGACTACCAGCGACTGCTGGCCGAGTTCGCTGACTTGGCCCAGCCGCACGAGGGGAGTGCCACGCTTAACGGCGAGATGATCAAGCACGAGATCCACACCACAGGCCCGCCGGTCCACTCTCGGCCCAGACCGCTCTACGGTGAACGTCTGACGGCAGCCATGGAGTATTTCAACAACCTGCTCCAACGAGGAATCATCCGTCCAGGATCCGGGCAGTAGTCCAGCCCACTCCACTTGGTGCCTAAGCCGACGGGATACTTTCGCGCCACTGGCGACTACCGGAGGCTGAACGATGCTACCATCCCGGACCGCTACTGCTTGCCGCGCATTGAAGACCTTCTACAGGACTGCCGGGAGTGCAACGTCTTCTCGGTCGTTGACCTCGAGAATGCCTATTACCAGGTGCCGATGGACCCCAAAGATATCTGCAAAACGGCCGTAACAACACCCGTCGGGCTCTTCGAGTTCTGCACTCTTTCTCTCTAGGTCTCCGAAATGCCACGCAGACGTTCCAGCGGTTCATGGACAGCCTGCTTCGAGACCTGCCTTACACGCGGGCATACATCGACGACATCATCGTGATGTTCAGCAACCACGAGGAGCATCAGCAGCATCTCCGAAAGCTTTTCGAGCGGCTACGCCAGGCACACCTGACCGTCAATCCCGCCAAGTGTGTGTTTGGCCAGAAGGAGGTAGATTTCCTGGGTTTCACCGTTTCCAACCAGGGTTTCCGGCCTCCTGCACGAAAGATCGACGCCATCCAAGGCTATCTGGAGGGCAGAGAGTTCGTCGTCAGGACCGACCACAAGCCGCTGGTCTACGCGACTCTCAAACCAGCTGAGAAGGCGACACCCCGGCAGCAACGACACCTCGATTACGTGCTCCAGTTCAACGTGAGGTTCCAGCACGTCAAAGGGGAGGACAACGTGGTAGCCGACGCCCTGTCGAGATCTTGTGCGACCATCAGCATGCCGTCTTCCCTCGATCCAGCCACCATCGCTGCAGCTCAGGAGGTCGACGAGGAGCTACCTCATCTCCTGAAGGCAGGCACGCTCGCCCTCCACCAGCTCGAGATCGAGGGTTGCAGGATCTTCTGCAACGTCCTGGCCAACATGGTCCGACCCTACTTGCCTGCCAAGCTGCGGCGTGTCGCCTTTGACACCCTGCACCGCCCAGCTCATCCTAGCGTGCGAGCCACAGTCTGCATGATCACCGAGAAGTTTGCCTGGCCTGACATTCGCAAGGACAGCAACTCCTGGGCGCAGTCCTGCGACTCGTGCCAGCGTTCCAAGGTCCAGCGTCACAATCGGGAGGCTCTGTCATCGTTCGAGTCCCCAGACAACCGCTTTGACCATGTACACATGAACATCATCTTCGTGCCGCTTGTCGGGAACCTCCGCTACTGCCTCACGCTGATCAACCGCTTCTCCAGGTGGCGGGTGGTGGTGCCGCTGGTAGACATCAGGGCCGAAACCATAGCCAAAGGGTTCTTCGAGCATTGGATTGTGCACTACGGTGCTCCAATCACGATCACGACGGACCAAGGCACCCAATTCGAGTCTGCCTTGTTCGCCTCTCTGGCTCGATTGGTGGGAGCTCGCAAGATACACACGACGCCGTACCATCCGCAGGCGAATGGACTCATCGAGCGATTTCACCGCACCCTCAAGGCTGCGCTGATGTGCGAACACCTCACCCCGTGATCCGACAGGCTGCCCATCGTCATGCAGGTTCTCAGATCCTGCTTCAAGGAAGATTTCCAGGCCTCCCCAGCGGACCCTGGAACCTTCGCAGGAAAGCTGAGAGAGCTGTTCAGGGCCATCAAGCCAGTTCCGGCTGCACACCACGGAAGCTACAAGCCATTCAGCCTGAAGAACCTCGCCACCTGCTCGCACGTGTATCAGCGCGTCGATGCGGTCAGGAAGCCGCTGGTCCCGCCGTACGTCGGCCCTTTCAAGGTCGCCCGCAGGATCAGCAACAAGGTCTACGTCATCCTAGTCAATGGAGTGGAGAAGGCCGTCACCACTGACGCCCTCATCCCAGCACACCAGGACACATCCGGCCCGCCGACACCACCAAGCCCCGCAGCTCCAGAGGCACCGCCGACCGAGCCGAGCCTAGTCAACGGGGAGTCAGAAGACTCCACTCCGTCCAATTCGTCCATTCCGTCCAACGACACGACCAAAGAAGCAGAAGAAGAAAGAAAACGTTTGTCTGTTTCAGAGCACCCCGTCGACAAGAAAGTTTCGTTCGCTTCCCAGGGGAAGCTCACTAAGGAAGGAGTACCTGTGACGGTTGCTCCACCCGGACAGCTGGCACCACCTCGCGGTCGCCGGAAACAACATCTCCAGCCTCGTGCGCTCTTCTAGAGGGCGCTGCCCTCCCCCGAGCGCTTCCACCGGAGACGAGCACGCCGCTCGCTCTCTTCGCTACAGAACATGGACCGCGACGCATCGAAGACTAAAACGCAAAGTGAGTAGTTGTTTCTTTTGTTCACGCGCCTAATTCCCGACTACGATTCCTCGCCAAAGATATTAGGCTTCAAATTTGTTTTTCTCACCCTGTATACTTTGCATAATTGAAAACTGCATCGCTTATATCTCAGCTTCTATTTAATGGATTTTAATCTATACTTAGTTAGGCTTGTTTTTTCTGTTTTTTTTACCCAATTCGTGAAAAACAAGATTTTCAGGTGTGCATGTGAGTATTTTTTTTCTTTGGCAATCGGCGCGCATTATCGTAACGAACGTCAATTCTCGCGTAAGGCACCCACGTATGCACACTCACTCAGCAGCGCAAGCTTCCTTTTTTTCCTCGTTGCATTTTACGTTCGCAGACAATAAATGACGAACTTGACAATAGAGAGCGAGATATGTATATTTTTAATTGTATGCATATGATTGATTCGAAATAATAAAAATACAAAGACTTCACATATTTATATATGAATTAAAAACAATTCTGGTATTACGCAATAAATAATGTGGAAGGAAGCTACGTGCCAAAGAATTAGCAGCGGTTTTTTAAATTTAATAATTAATTAATAAGTATGTGTGTATTAAATATATACATATAATTGATTTATCAATTATAAATTTTGAGCGCAATTTATAAAACTGTTCTAATTTTGCAATGATATCATATAGCTAATAAATTTACACGGAGATAAATATTTCTTTTCGTGCAGAATAATATTTTATATACTAAATACATCTATATGTATCTTTCACCATAGTAAGAATATCTATATATATTATATGTACGATCAGTATATCTATATTGAAAACCGAAACCCGATCGGAACGCTGCCTGATGAGCTGATGAGAAAAGATTCAGGTCTCACTAAGTAACCATTGCTGCCGCTAGACCGGCTAGAGTTTCCGGACCTGTGTATACACGACCGTGATGCATCATGTATCCTCTCGAAATCTATCGCTGATGTAATATATAGTAATGTAATATATATATTATATGTAATATATATTTATATAATAGCAAGCCATATACAACATATAATACATGATAGCAAGTATAAAGAAAACGGCAAGCCTATTGTTACATACAAAATTTACAAAAAGAAAACGTTTCATAAAAATTTTGTAAGATCTTAAAAACAAAAATGTGTGAATTAACACTAGCTGCATCGGATGATCTATCTAAATGCTGATTAATCGATCCATTTTTGGATTTTAACAGTAAAAAGTTGATAAATAATGGATTTAATTTATCTACAGAGATGAAAGAAAATTTAAAAAAGTTGATTAATAATTTTGAAGTTAAACAAAACAAAAAAAACGACTGTACAAAAGTTAGTTAAAGTAGTCGAAGATTACCAGCTACTTATAAAATACGAAGAAAGTTTGATAAAAACTTCATTTTCACTATATATATCATTGTATGAGAATCCAATGGTCAAAATAGTCCCTTGTCTACGTTACAGTTTAGATGATGGAAGAGGGCTCAAAGTTGTTGCTACACGCGATACAGCAAAAAATCAGATTGTGAACATTTGTGGCAGATTGATAAAAGTCTCTGATGAGACTGTATAAACATTAACTCGAAAGAAGCTAGATTTTTCAGTAATGCTTAATACAAGAACAGGAAAAAATTCACTATTGCTTGGTCCAATTGCTATAGTAAATCATGATTCCGAGCCTAATGCTAAATACATCGAGCTTACGGTAGACAAACTGACAATACGTACAATAAAAAATATCAAAAAAAGTCAAGAACTTTTGGTCTATTATGGAGAGGATTATTTTGGTGTAAAAAATGTGACCTGTGAATGCGAGATATGCGAAAGCAACAAAAAAGGTGCATTTTTAGGTATAATATTTTTATATATTTTAAATTAAATTATTGATATCGATATTAAAAATCTCTAAAGTTTCTCATAACAATCATAAAATATTTACACAATTATAAGAAACCGCTGCCAATCAATTGGCACGTAGCTTCCTGCAACTAAATTTATAGGTCTAATAAATAAAATATTATTTTAATGTACAGTATATTCATGCTTTTTTCAACGTGCAACGACACCTCTATAAGAGAAAGCAAAATTTTTTAGAAAAATCGGTTTTTACATGTCAGCTCTTTACTTGAGAACTGCTCAATGAAATCGTTTACAATTTTAACAGCAGATTGATTTTTTATGGGGAATCACCAAATAAAATTTTGAAGCATTCGACTACATTGTTTTAGAGATAGAAGAAATCAAAAAATATTCAAAAAAAAATTTAAACCTCGATATCTTAAGAACCATAGGGGTTTGAAAGCTGCGCAATGAAAAGTATATCATTTATTTCTTTCATTTCTAGTATATAAACAAACCCTAAAAAAACTTTTATCGAAAGTAAAAACCTTGGCATGAAAAAGACTGATAAAAGTAGTAAAATCTCTAAAAATAAAAAAGTCAACTAAATGTTTTTTCTTTTTTACTGTACGCATTTAAATGTCATTTTTAGGAAAAATGATTTTAACTTTAATTCAATCTTAATGCGTATAGCAAAAAAAAAACATTTACTTGACATTTTTAAATTTAGAGATTTCACTACTTTTATCAGTCTTTTTCTTGCCAAGGTTTTTACTTTTGAAAAAAGTTTTTTTAGGGAGATTTCATATTTTCAACAAAGCATATTTTCCTTGAAATCTTGATCTATTCGATAGATAACAAGCTATTGCCTTGGTCATTGATCGCATCACGCATATAATCGTATGGCATTATTATATGTACATAATATATACACAATCGTGTGTCATACTGTCACCGAGTTTGTGTCACAATATTGTTTATAAAGATTAACTGCTGTAACCACTGAGGAGACAAAATATTGGAAGAAGAAACTGAATAAAAAGAAATATACCGAGAAAATTTTCAACTTGTAATATTATCAAGTAAATAACGTAATATTTTCGGATGAATCTTTTTGGAAATGAAAGATTAGGTTAATATATTCCAAGTAAATACCAACAGATTGCGCGTACGCGTAATACTAATGATTTATATGTAATCGAAATTTTTGTTAGGTTAAAAAACCCAATTTTAAAGTATAATATAACAGGGTTGCTCTGTCTTGAACTGAATTTTGTACTTTTTCTTGCCATCGCACCCTATAATAAGTCCCAGTTTTTGTTAAAAATTATAGCAAACAATGAGCTATAAATGACAAATGTCATGATGTATTTTTTTTCAGCATTTATGTGTAGTATTTAATAAGTATCTTACTTTTTCTTGCCATCGCACCCTATAATAAGTCCTAGTTTTTGTTCAAAATTATAGCAAAGAATGAGCTATAAATGACAAAGAGCACCCATAAATGGCAAATGTCATGTATTTTTTTCAGCATTTATGTGTAGTATTTAATAAGTATCTATTAAAAATTATAAAAGTTATGAAAATTTTTAGACTCTACTGAAAAAAGGCAGATGAAAATCAGCTAATTAACCCTATGAAAATCAGCTAAGATAACATTAAAAAAATAGCGAAATTAAAAAAGTGTACACTAATGGACATAAGTGCATGCAAATTTATAAAAATGTACAAAAGTGTATAAAAGTGTGTATTTCTGTTGCAATTCAACAATAAAATTGTTCTAAAATCTGAAATTCTGAAACACATTTGTACGCTTTCATACACTTTTGTACACTTTTATGCAACCATACTGACAAATAAAAAACTTAAAAAAAAATTAAATAAATTTACCAAAAAGTTACTTAATTATCATTTCGACTTAAGTAACTTCAAGATTATATTTTACATGTGAGAAACCGTTTTGTCTCTTTTGCCACTTAAGATAATTAAGATTTATTCAAAATTTCTATACTACCCTAGTGAAAATGGATTTTGTGCCAAAGTGTGCCCAAGTGTGCCAAAGTCAAATTCGGACAAGTGAAACAGTATAGCACACTATGGTATACTTTGGCACAGTTTGGCACACTTGGGCACACTTTGGCACACTTTCCCTGCTACAAATGACCAATTAAAAACGATTAAAACCATAATTGGTTTTAATACAGAATTGTGATCCGGAATTGTCGAATTCAAACCGATTAATACGATTTAAACCAATTATAAAAGTTAATCGGTTTTAATCCAATTTAATCCGTCAGATTTTGATCAGAGAAAGCTTCAACTAAACCGATTAA
>QLYP01000273.1:55439-127441 GCA_016647725.1 Nasonia giraulti | reverse complement strand
AAGAGATGTACTGTTCAAAATTTTCTGAAATTTAGTGTAAAATTTATTTGTTTACAAAAAAATCAGTTGAAATTTGATGAAGCTGCAGGGCTTGAGAAAAAAGTTATAAACATTTTAATACTATAAATCTGTGCATTTCTCCTTCAAGTCTGAATTGTAAAATACTAACCGTTCATAATTCACTCAAATTTGACAAATTATTATTTCGTGTACAGTAGTTAATATAACGACTATTATTAAGAATATCTCATTAATAAACAAAAAATAAAAAGTGGATTTGTTCTGTAGCTAGGTAACGGTAGTACTATACCTTAATATTTTTCTATATTTAGATGAAAGTTAACCTTTATAAATATATGTGTTAATCGACATGCCATACTGGTGCTACCATCTGGACGATACATCGGAAAATGGGGGTATTAAAGTTTTTAGAGCTAATTTTTCCATTTTAATGAGATTTCATGTTAGATTTTGCAGAAGGGAATTATTTCCAGTAGGATATGCATAATTTTTGCAAATAACAAAAACTACCCTACTGAAAAAAGACAAATTATAATCAGCTGGTTATTAGCTGATAAGTAGTTGATAAACAGCTGATAATCGTGCCAAAAAGTCAGCTGATTATTAGGTAATCTCAGTTTAATATTTTTATTAGAGCTGTTTATTATTAACATTTCATCTGTATTTTGAATGATAGAAGTTGCTTTTTCCCAGTTTTTTTGAGGCGAGACGGAAATTGTCGCAAAGTAGGCATTGAGCTCGTCCGTATTGAAGCCGTGAAGTTCCTCTTTCTTACTCTTCGGCAGAAGTCCAAAATTGCATATTTTCTTCCAGATATTTTCGTTTTCGCCAAGAAGGTCTGTTAGACGTTGGCGGAGAAATAAGTTACGCTCTTGATCTACGCGCTTGTCGACTTCACTGCTTAGTCGGACGAATTCATCGAGCAGTGCTGGGATTTCGGTATGCTTGTAGTGTCTTTCAGTTTCAGAGTGGATGCTACGGAAGTCCCTGTAGGAGAAATTGGCTCTAGCTGGTGGTGACGTCAGTAATGGCGTATTTACCAAATCTCGGCTGACAGTTATTTTTATGATCCAGTATCATATCGTTGCCATCGATTAGGATTAGATGCAACCTAGTGTGCGAAGATTTGTTATGATGTATCGGTCCGTGCGGAGTAATCTAAAGAGCTAGTTCTTCGCCCAGTCTTTTAATGGCATTTGTGTCGTCCGCCTGCGACAATAAGTCAGCGCTTAAATCTCCCATGATTATTTAATGGCTGTATTTGAAGCTGAGGTCTCGCAATAAATTAAAGAATTTTAGGGATTTTCTACATCGCTATTTTTGGACCTCTGTAGATAATGCCAATAAAGATAGGAGGAGAGCTGCTCTGTTGTACTTAACAAAATAAAAATTCAGGGACCCCAGGTTTATCTAGGCCTTTCGTGTTTGAGCTAGCTAATTATGTGACTTTAGAATCCTTGCCTGCACACAGAGCGACTCTTCTGTCACTGGTGTTTTGGTCCTGCCTAAACAAAGAGTAACACCATATCTATATTATGCTGTCATCAACGACAGGACCCAGCCACGATTCCACATTTCCGAAAATATGGTAGGAAGGATCATCCTTCATGAGGCGTCGAAGCTTTTCTATCCGAGATCTAATGTAGTTAATGTTAAGAAAACCAGCCTTTAGTAAATTCGATTCGCTTTTCCCTTTGCTCTCCGCGCACCCAAATCACGAGGCTTCGCTATTTCCATTACTCTCGCTTGCCGAGACCTGGAGCGAGAGGCACATCCTCGCCGCCGCAAGTGTCACCGGGCGTGGTAAGCATCTCGTCCTTCCAAGGTCATCCGAGCCGTTGGCTTCTCGTTAAAAGCGGACATCTAAGCCGCAAGCCGCTTCACACTATTTCGCATTCGTCCACCAGCAGCAGCCCTTCTCATCTAGGCTAGACGTCTCCCTCAACAGGAAACCTTTGCTGGCATCGTTTCGCTGGCATTCTGGGCTCTCGTCACTACTAGGGGACTAGCTGTGGTCGCCCCCAACTCCCACCATCGGACCGACGCGCCGCCTGCTGGCCACCACCTAATATTAGGCTCTTTTTACAATTTATTTATTTATTTATTTCAAGACCATATACATAAGCCTTTCTAAGGTTTCCTATGGAGGCAAACAAGTTGCCTATACATAGGTATGGTACAGTAATTAACAAAAATAACAACTACAAGCTGAAACGTTGATATAAGTGATGATGAAACCGACGGTAACAATTTTGATCAAGGTAACGAAAGTTAAGATCAAGCTATTGTGGACATCCGGGATGACAAAATGTCAAGATCTTGCTCCGTGTTATTATTCGTAGCTTTTATCCTAAGCCTATTTACATCTAGAGGGATTCCAACTAGTTCGTCTGCAATCTCGTTTCCTCTTATGCCTTGATATTCCAGGACCCAGCAAAGAGTGAGCTTGCACACCTCGCCAAGTCTGTTCAAGGCCCTGATGCAGTACCATATCAGTCTGTAGGAGGTACAAGAGCCGTCTAGCGCTGCCAGAGTGGCTCTACTGTTCATGCAGATACTGATACGGTCTTGTGTTTTTTCCTCTAACGCAAGTTGCGCGCAAAGTAGGATTGCGGTTATTTTCGCTAGGAAGACCGTGGCATGCCTTCCAAGCGGTGCAATGAGTCTTTTTCCGGGATTCCTTAGGAAAACTCCAGCTCCCGCTCCACCCTTCCTTCTGGCTCCATTCGTGTACTGGATTTCACCTGTAGTTATAGGCCAGGAGTGTGTTCACTCCATTCTTCTCTTGATGGGATGGTATTTGTGGTAAATGTGGTACTTCTTCTCGAAGTTATATTTACATACTGTCTTATCCAGTTTCATTGACAGGACAGCGTAGTCCTTATCTTTAATTTGGGTCGTTGTGTGACCCCTTTTCCCTCCACAGACCGTAGTTTTTCAGACGGTGTGCCGCCTGAATCGTTCTGCACAGAAAAAAGTAAGTAGCAGCGGCGGCTCTCTCGGCAGCATCGGTGTGGTGGGGGGCGCGGCACCATCTTTTCCTTTTCCGAGCAGCGTGCGCGAAGCTGCCCGGTACTTGTTTTTCAGTGCCGTGGCTGAAAAGCGCATCACGAGATTTTCGGATATAAAAATCATGCGTGTAAGATTTTCACTATGTAAAAGGGGTACAGATACCTTTACAAACACCAATAAAACATACTTACAATCGGATGACGGAATCGTGGCTTATGTACGGAGCTATACATACATTTGTGTCTTAGGGTAGTTTTACACCTATTAGTTACACTACAATAATTCCTAGTAGACTAAAAAATAGATTGTTAAATTAGTTCTTTGAAAATTCTATAAATAATTTTATGCGTCTCAAGTACTGATACAGTATTCTCGTACACTGGTTTAAGAATTTTTCATATTAATTTATATTTATAGCAGCATACTTCATACTATATCGAGATGTCTGCGCTTACTAAAGTTTACATAATTTGTATGCTCTTCTTCTCGTCATGTGAGTGAATATTATCATTTTTCAATAATAAAACTAGAATCAAAATTAGCATTTCAATTAACTTATTAATTCCAAAGTACACCAAGTCTCAATGTAAAATTGAATTTACTCCGTACGCAAGATATACGCGTGACTTCTCTAATATTTTTTCTCAATTTTTTCCTCGATTTTTTCCGGATCAGGGCCACTTTTATATATCTACAGCTTCGTACATAAGCCATAATTCTGTCATCCGATTATAAGAATGTTTTATTGGTGTTTGTAAAGGTATCTGTATCCTTCTTACATAGTGAAAATCTTACGCGCATGATTTTTATATTATCCGAAAATTTCCCGATGCGCTTTTCAGCCGTGGCACTGAAAAACAAGTGCCGGGCATCTTCGCGCACACTGCTCGGAAAAAGAAAAGATGGCGCCGGCGCAGGGTGGTTCTCATGCCCCCGTAGCTGCTCTCAAAGTTCATCATCTGAGTGTTTCCAGTTTCTTTTGCTCTGTCTTGAGGTCTGTCCTGTTCCACCACACTGTTGCCGCGTAGGTCAACCTTGGTTTCAAGATACAGTTGTATATCTAAAGGACGGTCTTATAGCTCAGTCCCCAGCTCTGCCCGATGGCTCTCCTACACATCCAAAATGTTGATGTGAACATTCTATACTGCTGTTCCATTTAAGGTTTCCAGTATAGCTTTCTATCTAGGATTATACCTAGGTATTTTGCTTAATCTTTGATTTGTATTTTCTACCCTTGCATCTTTAGCGTTCTTAGTGGGCCTATCATACGGCAGTTTCTTCGTCAGTTAGAGGATGACTCGCGAACGTCGCAGCGGATTTGACAGCTCTGCCTAGTAGTGTCATTCAGAATAACAAAATTCGGGCTGATTCGGACTGTCGAATTAATGTTCGGTAACCCGGACAGCTTCCGACATTGTCGAGCGGGTTTAGTGCTCTTGGCTTCTCCCTGCTATTCGCCTTCGACTTCTCGACGTAGTATCTTGTCTTTTTCTTCGCGAACCTTCTTTTTCTCTATCTCGGCTCTAACGTAGATCGTGGAGTCTCCCCCTGATCGTTCCGCAACACGGCTGTTTGTCGTTGAATTCAACGGCTCGTCTTCATGGTCGATGCTTTCAGCGCCAGAATGTTCATTGGCGACGTCATTTTAGGCTGGGCTTGCTCTTGAAGATGATGATTTCATCTGCTCCAGCAATGCCGTCTCCTCCTCGGTGCCTAGCGTATCTCTACAAAGGAGTGACAGCTCCCAAACCATTTTGGACCTGAAACTGTACAATAAATCGGGCATTGTTCACGGCAACGCCCCCCCTCCCCCGCCCTCCTTACCCCCTACGTGGCATATATCGGTAACGTCGACTTTTTCTATCCCTTTACTCGCGTCTTGCCCCGGCGTTGGCCCTAATTCATACGCCGTCGGTCCATAAATCTTTTCAATTACGTTTGGTCTCCCGTACTTGAGTACTAACTCCACAGAGAATTTCTTGGTCGCATCTGATAAAGGATGTGTCTTACGATACACTAGATTTCCCACTAAGTACTCCTTCCTCCCCTTGTTATATACTTTTGCCTGCTTTTTGTGCGCTTAATTGATATGCTTAGAAACTAAATCGCGTAACGCATCCAGATGCTTCATGCGATCCTCCCAATCTTTCGGCTTGATACGGTTCACATTCATCTTATTCTTCACCTCACTTCGCAAATTTGCAACGTGTCTCGGATTGCGTCCGTAATTTAAGAACGCTGGCGAGACATTTAACGACGATTACACGGCTGTGTTCATCGCACGTCTGATTTCCTATCAACTTTCCTGATCGGTTTCACCTCTACCCAGCGAGTAAATGAATCTTGGAATACAATCAAGTATTCATTTTGAGACTTACTGGGCGGGAATTCTATTAAGTCAGCTGCCACGACTACCCACGGCCTCTCAACCACAGGCTTTCTCATTGACCCTAACTTACCCGTCTGCGATACCTTATACTCTTGGCACATACTACATTCTTTCACGTACATCATGATATACCCCCTTCATACACTCGTCCTTGTCTATAATCGGATTTAACATCGGGTCGTTTCTGTACTTACATAATTTACTCTCCTCGACGCGCCATTTAGCGTAATCAAGCGGAAATTTCTCAACTTTTTCTGAGAAAGGCAAGTAATTCTCGTTTTTTATCTCACCGAAACCACCGCATTCTCTTCTTCCGGCTCAAACAAAATAATGCATCTGGCAAATGATTCAGAGCTCCCTTTCTATATATAATCTCAAAATCCTACTGCTGTGGCTCTATCGCTCACCTAGCCAAACGCCCTGTCAGATCGCGTAAATGCTGCAGACACTTGAATGCCGAATGGTCTGTTATCACGTTGAAGGTATGTCCCTCGAGATAAGGACGTAGCTTTTTAATGGACCATATCACCTCCAGCGCTTCTTTCTCCGCCACGGTTTAATTTTTCTTCGCAGGCATCAACACGGGGCTCACGTATAAAATAGGATATTTACCTCCCTCTGCCTCTTGCTTTAAAACTGCCGCGATTGAGTGTGAACTCGCATCAGTTTGGAGCGTAAAAGGCCTACTAAAGCACGAGAGCTTCTTTAAGAGCTTTTTCGAAATCCTTAAACGATTTTTGCTGCTCGCTGCCCCAAATCCACGGCTTCTCCTTCTGCCATAATTTCATCAACGGAATTTAAAGCTCTGAATCCTTATCTATAAAACGCGAGTACCAGCCAACCATCCCCAAAAATCGGCGCAACTGTTTAGTATTTTTCGGCGCAGGACACTGCAATACACGCGCTGCTTTCGCCGGATCAGGCGAAGCGCACTAACCTAGCGTAATTTAACTTACGAAAGAGTTTCTCTGTCCACTCCACGTGTTCTTCAAACGTTTCTGTCGTTATGACTAAGTCATCGAAATAACTGAATACATGTAGCGCAAATGGTATCATGGGAGCATTATAAAGGTTAAACGCCATTTTTTTAAACTGCCAGAGTTTCGGCCCTGGTAGTACAAAGGCTGTATATTTACGGCTTTTCTTGGCTAATGGAATATGAAAATAGGCTTCCCGTAAATCAATTTTCGATTAATAACGCGCATTTCAGAGTCATATTCTAAATCCAGCACTACCTTAAAGTCTATCTTCCTTGTGTTTTTATCAACATCTACGCTCGCTTGCATCACTCTCTGCACCTTACTCAATTCACCCGTCGCTATAGGGAAGGGTGGGTCATGACTGGCACCCTAAATTCAACTTAAGCTTAAATTATTATTTTAGAAATTTAAATAACGAAAATAACTGAAATAAATAGGTAGTTATACTAAGAATTTAAATTGATGACTGTAAACAATTATGTTGCACTTCATTTTTCTTAAAAAATCGTAAAGTGAAACGTTGGAAAATGCTCGTCATGCCTAACTAGTGGGGCATGTATGGGCTCAGGATGTGGCACAAAGAGCAGAATCAATTGTAGCGAAATCAAACAAATATGGAATCGAAATATTTTTTTGAATGAAAATACTTAATTTTTACTATATTTTTTAATGTTTCTTTATTTGATGAACAATTATCACATAGCGTGCATTGTAATGATCACAGTTGCGTTACAACTTACAATTTACAATACTTTTAGTATATACTTTATAATATTAATAGTACCATTACAAGTTTAAATTTGTGAGATAGTTCTCATCTATGTAATAAAAATAGTTTTGTACGAGAGGATTTGAATCGTTATTGTCATCTACTTGAATAAAATATCCATTATCTTGAAGAGGGAGTGATTCAGAAGTTATAATTAGCATAGGCTCTTGAAATACAGGTGTTGCGTTATTATTCAGCTGGTTATTTAAAGCTGCCAGTGGTTTTCGTTTTTTGGTGCTGTTTTGGTTGACGGTTGCTTTCGTTTCTGCGGCTTAGGATTAGGAACCAATGACTCAGACGTAGTTGGCAAAGGCACGTTAGCTTCTTGTACAGAATTAGAGGTTTCTTGTGCTTTTTCTTTTTTATATTTTTTTATTTTCTCAGCCATCAGATCCTCTCTGTATTTGTCCTGAGTGATAATAGCTGCTTTGCCTTTAGGTCTTCCCTTTCTGGCTTTTTGACTAGTTGGTAGCGATAAATCATCCTGAATCATGCTATGCGTAGTAGGATTGACAGTAGCTTGAACCGGTTGATTTTGCAGCTGGGGTGGCATTTGAGACAGTACAGGAAGTGTTAGTTCGAAGGGGTGGTCACTGTTACCCATAAACTTGTCTAGGGGAACGTATCCAGTACTTGAGTTTAGACATGAACTCTGGTAAAAACAAAACATCTGGTTAAATAACTATATAAAATGATGACTTGAAAACAAAAGGTTAAATATTTTTTACTTACCAACAAATTTATCAGTGGTTTAGCCTGCATGATGTAGGATAAGGGGATCCGGTCTTCACCTTCTGTATTACTAATCTCAGAGCTACTTGGTATCGATTGCTGACTAGTATCAGTTTTCTTCTTTGCATTTGACTGTGCATTGAAATCCATAATTGGAACTTTCTGCATTAGTATCCTTAGAACTAGTTTGTATCGATGGCTGACTAGTACTACTACTAGTACTACTCTTTTCCTTCGAATTAGACTGTGCATTTGAATCCATGATGTCTCTCAGAATATCCCTAAATCCTGTGATTCGAGCTTCTGACTCTGGAATTCAAACATTCATATATATTTTTAAAAAGTTTATTTTTTAGACACTACATAATTTGATAAGAAAATTGTATTCACCTGAATTAGTTGTGGTACTTGAAGAAAGCGAGTCATCTCTGTTCGAAGCAGCATAATCTGAATCTGAAAACACATCTGAATTAAATGGACTACAGCAGTTTCCATTTTTGCAGCTTTCAAAAAGGCTTTCCCAAATATTGAAAATAAGTTTTGGGGGTTTACTGCCACATGTTGTTGTTGTAATGTTGCAATTTCTTTTCCAAAACAACTATTGAACGGAGCCATGAATCCCACATCCAAAGGCCCACATGCATTTTGTGTGTGCAGTGAGGTGGAAAGCACAAAATGACCACTCCATGTTCTTGTGCCAACTCAATCACTAGAAGATTTTTTATATGAGTGACGTGTCCATCTAGAAGTAGTAGCACTGGATTCTCTACCTTAGCTTGAGAGTACGTAAATAATTTCTGGAACCACCGAGTAAAGATGGCTGTTTGCATATATCCAGTTTTATGGAACTCAGCCCACGCTCCTGGTGGTGCATCGTTTAAGAACTTAGGATTTTCTTTCACATGAGGAAAGATCAGCATACGGGGCATGAAGGCACCTCCAGCAGACGTACACAGCTCAGCTGTTACAGTTCCAACACCAACCTGCCTTTTACCTTTTTTTGCGATCACTTTTGGAGATGTTTTAGGCACAACTGAGATCCCAGTTTCATCTAAGTTGTAAATTCTATCCGGTGTAAACTTGTGTGTTTTCAATGTCTCTTGTAATAGATTAAAAAAATCTTGCACGGCTTCCTTGTGAAACCTATGAGCTCTAGCAGCAGATGTATGTTCAGGTTTCTTTAGTGAAAACTCATGACGACGCATGAAACCACGCAACCAATCCTTTTCAGCAAGTCCTATAAGTACATAAATTATAAAGATAAGATTAGATAATACGTCATTTGCATGAACAGAAGTAATAGTAGTCACTTTGATTACATATACATGTACCTGTTTCTTTATTGAAATGATGAGGAATTTGTAGTTTCTCTGCGAATTGAAAAGCCAGTTTTCTCATGTCTATTGAAGTAAGAGGTATTAACATGTTCTCCATCCGAGTAATTTCTCTTGAGAAAGCTTCTTCTTGCTCTGTGGTAAATGTGGGAGTGAAGCCTGAAACTGAAAATTCTATGATAATTATATTAAATAATTATGATGAATTGATGAGTAATACCTTTGGGTATAGAATTTTCTTGATCGGTTGACGGATTCTTGTTAAAAATATTGACTTTTCTTTGAAGAGAACACCGAGGAACACCAAACTGACTTGCCACATTTTTTACACACTGTCCTTCTTTCACTACAAAATCAACTGCCGAGATCCTGATTCCAGCTTAACCTATCCGACTTTTTTTGTACGACCTAACGATATTTAACTTATAAACTAAAAGTCGCGAGACTTGAGCTCAACCCATCGCAGTCTGGCACACTCTAAACTTTAGGTTAAGATTTTTGCTCTGGAATGCGCGGTCGTGCCGACCACCGTGGCGCTGCGTGCCCGTCGTGCCCCACTTTGATCGTTTTTTTTCACATCAGTAATATTTATTTTGCAATCATTTATAAAGAAAAATAAATAATGCGCGTTAAACATTATACTTCAAGCTATCAAACAAGCCTGGTATCAATTGATTCGGCCATGTATTTGTCGAGTATCAGTTCAATGAAAAATGAAGCCATCCTTTGTTCACTGCTCCGAATTTCAACCTTTTAAAATAAATTATTGAGACTTTTGTCGAATTTTTGACGCTACTTTTCTCCTCACTTCCGGCTCGACTAAGCAGAATATCAGCCGTGATGGCGCTCTCAGCATCAGGCACACATATACGCTCCCTCCATTTTGCTCCCATCAGCTGGTCGAATAGGATCTGAATCTTGATCAAAAATCTCCACTGCTTTGACGGTCTTATCAAGATTTTGATAGCCTATCACTTCGGCTTTATCGCTTAAATCGCTCTCTAATTTACCTTCCGAGATTTTCTTTAACCGCTTAATCAGACTCGCCTTTAACGCCAGAATCCCTGTATGTGAAAATTCGTCCTCACTTGACGTGGGGTTCCGGATTAAAAACAAAAAATATAACAAATATAACACAATCCTGGTTAGTTTTACTGTGATCTTCACAGTAATAACCTCCAGCCATACTCATAATACAGTACAAATTCCATTCATTCGTAAGATAACATGTCTCCAAGATTTGTTTAAATGATTTTATAAAAATGACATGAATAATTTTGTATTGATTCAGTGCAACGTTTTAAGACTGGATCTACACGTATCAAGACTCATATTCAATATGTATTTCCGTAATGATTTTCGTACTTATTTCTGTATGGTTTCCGTACATACGTTTTTTTCTGGATATGTATTGAAACTAAATTTATATGAAAATTTAATAAAATTCTATCACTTAGTTCCCGAGTTACAAAAATTAATATGTATTTTTATTCATTACATTATAATAATTTATTACAAACCAGTAGAACATTCTAACAAAGACAAATAATAGATTTTCGACCATACTTTGTTATTCTAAAATTGTATCTTGTATACCAAGGGCGCAAATTGGGCTTTTTTAGACCGAGGGTAGTATTTGCAATATGAGTCGGTGGGCTGAAGACGAGTACTTTAACTGTACAAGATCAAGACACTCTAACCTAATTAAACCTTGGTTCACACTGTATTTTTTGTAATGCATGTATTTACTTTTGCGCTTTTGGTACCTACAAGGGGCACTGTAGTTTCTTTTTTGACACGGCACCTCTTAGCAATTATGTTTATGTACTTTCAAAAGCAGCATAGAAAAATTCAATTTTGTCGGCATTTTGCAAACTGATTTGAAAAAAAAAACTTTAGCACCGCGCCGGTTAAGGTGTTTAAAAACTTTAAAAATGGAAATATCTATTCCTAACTAGTTAGGACTTCAGACTTATGAATATAGTTTGGTTTACCCGTTTCACTTATCCCATCGCCTGTGCAAGCCTACTTAATTTCAATGCATATTTTATTTCATTTTCTTTTACTAATACTAATATCTTATTTCAGAGTCAAATGACAGCGAAAAAACTGTTGAGTTAATGAAAGATTCTAAACTGAATTCTTCATTTGTGTTGGTGAAGAGATTACACATTCAAACAGATAATGTTAAAGAGAAAGCTTCTAGAAAGAAAAAATTAATTAAGGATGAAATTTTATCTAAGCGAACTAAAATTGGTAACTAACTAATATTACCATTGCATTTTATATAATATATCGCTTTTTCTGATCCTTAAGAATAGGACGCAATAACAACATCATTTTGTGACTACATACATATTCGTGACTTTAATTCCATTTTTGAACACACCCTAGCGTAAACCGCTTACTTTATCGTTGTCGAGTCAGTGAATAAAGTGCTGCATATACGCCCTGCCCCCACTCAGCGCGTGGCACCAGAGACTAAAATAGGGTTAGGGAGTACATATGCAGCACTTTATTTCCTTCTCGGTGACAATCGATTACGAACTTTACGGAGAGTGTGTTAAAAAATTGTATGTTGCACTCGGAAATGTAGGTGGGCTATGGTATTCATGCGTGTATGTCAACAACTCACGCAAGGCCTACGCAAACTACTTAATGGTCTAGATGTATAATATACTATTCAGATATATGTTTTTCTTTTCTTATTTCAGATAACCAGCGTCTGTTAGGCAACCAGGATGAGGTGGCGTCACATACTCTACACTCCGAGAAGAAACTAAGCGAGTTAGAGATAAACGTAGAATCTGCTTTTGTGAAGCGACTAAATAAGCCAAAAGAAAAGAGCCAAGTCGAATTCAATGTGGAACAAATACAGAATATGTCTGAAACTCAACGAGTCAGACTCTTCTCAGTGGCGACTGTTCTACTTTAGTAGTGACGAAGTTTGAAAGATGTTTTGTTTCTCTTGCGCACTAGTTCCTGGGGGTGACGAAAGCTTCACCAGCATTGCCAGTGAGAACAAGGCTAGAATATGCATTAAATCGCATTTTAATGATAATTTTCACTCATTAAAGAACAATGCAGAGACTCGTAAGTAAAGTATAGTACTAACATTTTGCTTATTATTAAATTATAAAATAAGTATACACAACATGGTGTTAGGTCTATTATAAACTCAGCGTCGGATTAACAGATTCGTGCAAAAAATTGTTTTGTTTTGCTTGAATTACTCGAAAGAAAATGCTTCGATTTTTTAAGTTTCCGACGTTTTTTCACAAAAATGTATCTTTTACTTTATTAACAAAATTACTTATACAAAGAATGTCTGTCCTATTGTCCCGTGATTCTATATCATCCAACTAACTAGGTGAACGCATGTACATTTTGTAGGGAAACTTGCGATAGGTTGTTGATGACTTTATATTATTCGCTACATAAAATAATTAATGAAAAAATAATATTGTATAATTGAATATGGCCTTGCAGATTCTTCATTCACAGCTACAGCTGTAAAGTATGACTATTCAAACGCAAAAACTTTAGGATTTGGAAAACCTAAATTTCAGAAGACTGAAAAGTGCTACACAGATGCGGTAAATAAAGAAAACAGAGACGCTCAAGGAAGAAAGTCGAAATATCATTTGCGTAATATCGGAGAGACACACAAAATAGACATTGTAGAAGAAGATTTAGCTTCTTCCACTGTAGTACCTATTAATGTACGTATTAGTAAGAATATAATTTAAAATGAGATTATTTTTCAAATTTGAAAAATTGTATCATCTAATACATTGAATTATACATTGAATAATAATAATAAGAATTTTTCAAATGAGATGACAAAAACGATAAACATTAATAACATGATGCTTTAATCCTTTATTTATAATTTTTAGATAACCTCAACGATAGTTTCCGGTAATGGCCCTGCTTATAGGGATCCCCTTTCCAATAAAGATAGAAGATTGGAATCTACAAATACAGAAGCAATGAAAGTAAAAAGTGAGTTGACTTTTTTTGATAGTTCTTCAATTCGCTATGTTAAGCGAGTCGAGCGACACCTCGTGGATAAAAATCAAAACTTTGTGTACCCCTCGCTTAGCCGTTTGAAGCATGAGTGCAAGCTTACACAAGTTAGAAATCATAAGTGTATACGATGTTAAAAATGAGTTTTTACCACACATGCACGATTTCCGCGTTTTTTTTACCTCAAATTAGGGGAAAAGTCGTCGTTTTTCGACCGACGGGAGAAAAAAAAATCCGCGGGAGGAAAAGAGTTTTAACTCCCGCTCTTTTGACATTGCGTAAATCTTTTTGTTTATTAATACCTATTTCTTTTTTACTGAATATTTGTTATAAATTATGTATTTTCTGACCCAACAAGTGAGTTATGTCGAGTCGAAAGACGACGACAATTAGTCCCTATTTTTAAGTCCAAAAAACACGAAAATCAGACATGTGCGGTAAAAAATATGGTATACTCCATGGGGGAGGAGGCCTTCTCCTCCCTTGTGTGTTTTCAAACTCACACGCGGGAGCAAAAGGCCTCCTTCTCCCCCTTGGTGTATAATATACTACTTTTCTGGTGACTGTTTTTACTGGCAGACAAAAATAGTATATTGTGTACCAAGGGTGCAAAGTAGGCTTTTTTAGACCGATTGTGGAGTTTAGTGAGTGGGACGTTTACGAGCCGCAGATGTGTACTGTAACCACACGAGGTCAAGAAGCCGGCAAAGCCGTTGGTACACACCGTATTTTATTGTGACGTGTGAGCGTATTTTTGCGTTGTTTATGCCAATTAAGTGGGGCTGACATAACTGTTATTTGACATGGCAATAAATGGCGTCACCATTAACTCTGGTTGCTTAGATTGGTTTGTTGTTAGCATGAATACATTAACATCAATGTTTTTTAAAATGCGGGCGATAAAGTCTTTTTTATTAAATGATTGCGATTGCGATGAATTTTTTTTTGCAATAAAAATATTTTTTTTTTTATTTATTTATTGACCAGAAAAGTATTTACAGAGTATTTACATCTAAGTAACATCTGCAAAAACCTGCAGAGGTACACGTAGATACCTGTGGGCAGGACTGGCATTTTACAAAATTTAGAAACTTAATACCCTTAAAAATAAAATTTTACATAAGTATTATAACAAAAATATAAACTTAGCAACATGGTCTAAAGACCACGTTGCCAAGTGAGGCCTCCAGTAAATAAAGCTGTATCACGGTGACAACATATAAAATATTTGAGATAAATTCAAAAGATAAACTGACAAAAAATTACTAAATTACGTGTAGTTTAAGAGTATCCAATTTTTTAGTTTTTTCTTTTACCAATTATTTACAATATTAACAGTTTTCAGTTCATTCGGGAGATCATTGAATACAGATATAGCCTTAAGATAGCTCATTTTGTTGCTAACCCTTTTATTAAATTTGGGTATAGTTAAGTTCGTATTTCTAGTAATGCTATTAGAGTTAATATATTTAGTTCTAAGATCACAGTAGTGTAGTAGTAGCGATTCATATGCGAATAATTTAGCTATATTCATAGGAATTTTTTTGTACAAACTTATTTTTATTTACAATATTTAATATCCTAAACTGCAAATTTTGAAGTAGGTAACTAGTAGACTTATATGCACCTCCCCAAGCAATAATTCCGTAAGAGAATATGCTATGAAAAAAGGCATAATATATCAACATCAATGTTTCTGTTGACATGTACTGGGAGATCTTGTAGAAGATGTAAATTTGGTACTTGGTTTTATTGATGATATTATGTATGTGTTTATCCCATCTTAGGTTATAATCGAAAATAATCCCCAGGTATTTGCAGCTCTCGACTCTACTTAGTTTTTTATCTCTTATTTTGACACAAGACTGTATAGGCACGCTATCACAGTAATTTCCAAAAGTCATATAGACAGTCTTATCAACATTCAGGGATAATCTATTACTCGCTAACCAAGCATCTACTTTTATTAGATAACTGTTCATATTATCCTGGGCATTTTTCCATGAAGACCCAGAGGATACTATAACAGTATCATCAGCATACGATGAAATGGCTTTGGAAGGGATTACTTTTAAAAGGTCATTTATGTATATCAGGAATAGGAGAGGACCAAGGATAGTACCTTGGGGAACCCCAATTGTTATTAGTTTGCTAGCACTCTCGTCATTACCTACTCTAACTTTTTGCAGTCTATCATTGAGGTAACTTCGCAGCAAATCAAGTGCCTGACCTCTAACTCCAACGTGGTAAAGTTTCTCAATTAAAAGATCATGATCAACAGTATCAAAAGCTTTAGCAAGATCCAAGAAGGTAACAATGGTAGGAGTACTCGCATCGAGATTATTATAGAGAATCTTCACCAAATAATTTAGGGCATTTTTAGTACCAGTATTCTTTCTAAAGCCAAACTGCTGATCAGATATCAAATTGTGTTTTTCAAAAAAAAATCTATAATTCTAATATATACAATTTTTTCCAGGATCTTTGCCAAGTTGGAGATTAAAGATATAGGCCTGTGGTTAGATATATTATGCCTTTCTCCTGACTTATGTACAGGAATTATCTCCGCGTTTTTCAATGCGTTTGGACAGATGGCTTTCTCAATACATAAATTAAAAATAAAAACTAACGGTTTAACAATAAAATTACTCAAAATCTTTAGAGTTTTGGTGTTAATCTTACCTACTCCACCATTTTTAAATTTCATATTATTTATGATATTCAAAACTTCAACAGAATTCGTTGGAATTAAGAAAATGGAATTACTGTTCAAGTCGGGCATTTTTCTCGCATTATTAGTAGATTTGTCAAATTTGGCACTTAACCTATGACCAATTTCACAGAAAAAATTATTCATACAATCAGCTATTTCAGCCTTATTAAAAATCTTACTATCATCTATTTTAATATAACTTATACTATCATTAACTTTACTATTTTTCCCTTTTTTTTATTAATAATACTCCATAATTTTTTTGAGTTGTTTACATTACTTTCGATTAGGTTCTTTTCATGCTTTATTTTAGCATCTTTTATTACCCTATTCAGAACTTTGTTATAAGTGAGATACTCAAGCTTGAGCTGTTTGTTATTAATGTCTTTACGCCATATGTTATACAGTAATTCTTTAGTGGCAAATGATTGCATAATAGCATTAGTTATCCAGGTCTTTCTGGGCTTATGATTCACATTTCTTTTTATAATTGTAGCATGTTCAATACAGAATTTGAATTTTGATATCATTTATGAGTTTATCGGATGCTTTATTAGGATCATGGATTGACATAATTATATTCCAATTTATAGTCTTAGCAACATTAGTTAATTTCTTATAATCAATAAATTTGATGGGCTCAAAATTTTTAGTTCTCATTTTTTCGAGAGTAATAAATATTGAATAGTGATCAGTTAGAGAGTGTTTAAGTTTGAACGTAGCAGTTTTTAGATTATCTGTTTTTATGAAAATGTTGTCAATGCATGATCCTTTGCTACTTCCAATCGATGGCCTGGTAATACCTAGAAAGCCTCGTATGTATCCTTTGTCCAGGAAGTTACAGGGAAACTCCTGGCTATTCTTTTCTGTATCAAGTAAATTGATATTAAAATCCCCCACTAGTAGATGATTTTTAACATTTCTTTTTTTGTTTAAGAAATTATTAAGAGCTAAGATAAATTCACTCTTAGGAATTCCATGAGATCTATAAACAGAGGATATATCAATTCCTTTATTATTACTTAACCTAATATGAACGTTGATCAACTTTGCCCTACCACACTCAAGAATTTTGGTCTCATGGACAATATTGCTATCAACAAAGACTATAACTCCATCATTTTGATTAAGATGGCTATCATTGTAGTAACTTTTGTATCCATCTAACTCAAACATCTTGTAATTAATTTGAACAAAAGTTTCTGTACATATTAAAATCGATGGTTTAATAGTTAAGCTATTAAATAAAATTTTCAGTTTATCAAAGTTAGCTAACATACTACGAATATTTACATGCATTATGAAATCTGATTTGTTGTTCAGCGCTTTGTTAAGACTAGATATCGTTTCGAAAACTCTTTCCATGATAATAGAATCGTTGTTTATTTTATCCAAAATTTCAAAATCCATAATTCAATTAATTTAAATTTGAGACCAGTTACTGGGAAGAGATAAAACTTTACCTAGTCTTACCAGATTTTGCAATCGTTTTAGTCTTGGATGAATTTTGTTGGTTACGAGTCGGTAGTTGATTCCTAGGTTTTTGTAGATTTTGTTCAGCATGTTGATGTTGATTCCTTATAGGCTGTTTGTCAGTAACTTGTTGAATGCGTAGGTTTGCTTCAGTGGATTGATCATGGTCACTGTGTAGATCACTTGCGTTCGAGATATTATCAAGTTGATTATTGATCTCCATATGGTAATTTATCGGTATTGGTTTAACCGTCGGTAACTTAGGTTGCACCGGATAATCAGTTGTCTCAATGTATTTCTTAATTTTGTTTTTTAATATAATACACACATTATAATCCGTAGCATCATGATTGGTATTGTAATTGGTTTCAAACTTGGAGTAGCTGAAACTACAATTAGGACAGGCAAGCGTGGTACTGGTGCAACTAATTGTTTCATGCTTCTGTGAACATCTGAGACAAGTAGATTGATTAGTACATTTAACAGTACTATGTCCAAATCTCCCACATTTCAGACATGGTTTGATGTTTATTAGGTCGAATACTCTGCAAGATTGCCATCCGACAAAGATTTTATTTTTACTTTCTCTGATATATTTGTATACTTCAGAGGTAACTTCAGCTAGTACACTAGTGAGGTTAGTTTTGCTATTCGTATACATGTGTAAAACATTTAATTTAGAGTAAAAATCAGGAAAGTTTCTGATATTGATGTCTTCTTCAATGCTTTTGATGTCCAGATTTGAACAGTTTTCTATTCCAACAATTTTGATTTTTGGGTTGTTTAATTGTTCAAGTTTTATTTCACATAAGTCACTTAACTTGGTTTTCAGCAGTTTTTCAGTCTTGTTTACACTTTCAACATTGATACACTTCATCATTATCTCGTTACGTTTTTTTAGACAGTAGACATCATTCGTTTGAATGCTTTTTTCTTTAATTAAACACTTGGTAATGCACCCTTTGATTTCCATTTTTGTACAATCACTGTTAGGTTTAATGATAATTTTAGGGATGCGCTTAGGTTGCGGCTTGGTGCTACTTGCAATCTCAGCATAGGTTTTAGAGTTAGTTTGTCGATTTGACTGTTTAAAAATATCCATGTTTAGAAAATCTCGCAACATAGCGTTCTTTTCTTCCAATTCGCTGTTCAGTTGCCTCAAAAGCTCATTTTCTTTATTAAGATGTTCACATTCGCCTTCAAAATCTCTAATTGAAGCATTTAGTTCATGAGACTTATTTGATAGTTCAGCTAGTATATCCCTTTTTATTTCTTCAGATTGTTTCAGTTTAATGGTAGCAATCAAAAATCTGGCCGAATCGCTTAGTAGACTTTCATCAACTTTTGAGGTTAACTTGGGATGATCTTGGCAAATCACCAATCTATCACTTATAAATACCAGGTTTTTTTGTCGAGCACAACTCTGGTGAAAAGCACCGTCACAAACTATACAGATCACCGTCGTAGCTTCACAATTACTGTGGCACTTCAAAAAACTTTTCGTGCCTTTGTCGGGAGGTCCTTTCCCTCCCGCCATGTTTATATGCATTGTATATATTATTAGATATATACAATATTAGATTTTATTTTTTATGATATGATCTAACAAGCACAAGATCGCCTTGTTAAACAGTAAACAGTCACGTTAGACCCGCTTAATCGTATTAGCTTGCATTTGCTCGTATTGCAAACAGCATTAGGTTTAAAAAAGCCCACTTTACAGCTTTAGTATACAGCATACTATTGATAGTAAATAATGTCTAAAATAATCTCTGCGAGTTATTTTAGCTGCTATAATCCAAAGAGAGAGATCTGACTATAACAGCTCAATAGAAGACGACCCATTTTTTCATAATGTGATGACTTCTTCTCGATTAGAAGAGTTCTCGGAGACTCAATCAGCAGGTAAGAAAAATAGCGTTTTTACATTTTTACGTTACCCATTAAGACCCAGGCCAAAACTGGATTAGATAGCATCAAAATTGCTCAAAATCAAAAATTTGCTCTCTCTCTCTCTCTCTCTCTCTCTCTCTCTCTCTCTCTCTCTCTCTCTCTCTTATGAGTTTCTACTTACAGGCACAGAAAATCGATATTTAAATACACATATTAAAAAAATCATATTATTTTGAATATATAACTATATTTAAAATACACAATTACAAATTTGTTACATGGTACACGTCAAGATCAAAACGCTAAAGAAAATGCAACATCTACTATATTAAGTAGACCTAGTACATCTCGGATTTTGAGAGATAGGATAATTAATCCTGACAAACGAGGCGCGACTACAAAATTGAAGCCATTAGACAAGAGCTCGGATGATATGATTAATATTGAAGCTGCGGATACTTCGGAAGAATCCTCAAAGATACGCAAAAGTGGTAAACATTTTGTCAACCATTTTTAAGTTAATGCCTTATTCATATTCTATGCTATTCTTTTAATCCATCTAGTTATTTTTAATTTAAAAAAATTTATTTGAAAAATTGTTGATGTCATCACAACTATCGATCCTCAAATCTAAGAAATAGGTGTTACACATCCAAACTTTGTTAGTTTATTTCTTGTAATTATAGAGAACTTCAATATTAAACTTCATAGGAACTTTATAAACGATAAAACAATAGTCCTTAGTACAAAGCTTTTGAAAGCGAATTTTACATTTATTTGATTTTTTATTGAAATACGTGAGCATAACTCAGTGCTAGTTTTATGTGTGTATAAGGTGCTCCTACTCTGTACTTCTGTTGAAACAATAAATTACACCTAACCTTCGTATATTATTTCATGAGCTGATTTATTCGGAGATATTAGAGTAAAATATATTAATCTCAGACCTTATAAACTTGAAGTAATATTTCGTTTATCAGATTGTGGCTGAATAAATTTTACTTTAGTGCTCTAGAAATGGCAAATTAAGGGGATGTAAGAGTTAATTTTTGTCTCAGTGGACTGATTTATTTGATTTAATAGAATAGCGCTGTACTGTTTATATTAAGGAAAATTCAAATAATAAAACATTTATTTATAAAAGTAAGGTACTACTTACAAAGAAAGCTACCAGGCTCCGGGAAAGGATTTTCTCTAAGACTTTCAGAAATGTTTTTTTGTTACCCTACAATGAGAAAATTCACTTGTAATATGATCTTATAGGCCTTTATTTGTGAGATATAGCCAATTTTGGTCACATTCAACATAAAAACCGAGTCAATTCAAACAAGTTCAAGTTTTACGGCATGATGCCTATACAATCTTAAATCAAATAAATATAAAGTACGAAAAATTTCCTATAGAATAAGGAGATTACAAAGGTCAAAATACCATTTTCTTCAAAAGATACAGCTAATTTAAAATTTTATCGAATTTATGACCCGCAAAAGGGTGTATAAGAATAATTTTGAGAAGTTAAGTAAAATCTTTCAGTAGTTCATTAGTAGTATCTTTTGAAGAAACCGATATTTTTGTCTCAGAAACCTCAATGGATAGGAGTTTTTTCGCACTTCAAATTAATTTTATACAGGATGCTGTAGGGATTATGCCTTGGAAGTCATACTTGTTTGAATTGACTCATCTTTTTTGCATATTTTGACTAAAATTGGCTATTAGTCGCGAATAAAGGCCTAAGAGATTGAACTACAACTAATGTCTCTCATTTTAAGGTACCAAAAAACATCCCTTGAAATCTTAGTGAAATCCCTTCCTTGTATGATTAGTATCTCAAAACATTTTTAAAAACTAGGAGTGCAATGGACAATTTCTTTCGCTAAAATACTTCTTTAGATAAAAAGTTACTCTCGTATTTTTCTTTCGTTACATGCTTTATATTAAAAAAGTTTCCTGTACTAAAAAACAGTGTTCTTAACTCTCACATCTCCTTAATAAAGGCTATTTTTAAGTTGGACTAGTATTCGTAAAAAACGAAGATAAATTATCAAAATAATAAAAGACCTTACAAAAAAAGTTAAATTTATGTCAACATTGTATTTTCTAGATGCCGATGAAGTCATATCCACATATCCGTATTGCCTGTACTGCGATGAGCAGCCAACACAGTTACAAAGACACGTCAAGACGGTACATAAAAACAAACGATATGCTAGAAGGTTGAATAATCCTCAAATTACGTTAAAGAGAAAAAGACAATTTTTCTGTTACATCAGAAACGTCGGATATGTTAAGCTCGAAGAGAAGAAGGGAGTCATTGTACCAGACAAGAGCGAAACAAAAAGGTGCGAATATTGTGGGGCATATTATTCAAAAAATACATTATGGAAGCACAAACAGACATGTTATGGAAAAATCGTAATGAAAAAGTTAGAAAAAAAGTAAAAAACCTTAATTGTTATTTTTGTTTTTATTTCTAAACCTTAAGATACCTAGCACTACAGCACTCACTCTAGTTTTAATCCGATTAAGAAAATGTGTCGTCGATATCCGGTAACCGCTAAAATTTTATTTTACTCCTAAAATTATTATAGAATAATAAGAAGCCTATTAACGTTTAGTAACAATATGTTATTAAGCAGAGAAAGCCATAACCTGTAGCTTTAGACCTAGATTACAGGACAAGGTCGCCAAAGGTGGTAATTATTGAAATTTCCTTTTATACATACATCAATTAAAGCAGACATATCACGAACTGTTTAAAAGTTCAAATCGTTATCGTCGAAATCCGGAGTCCGCTTAAATTCAATTTCACACCTGAACTTATTATGCAATAATAATAAGCCTCTTAGAATTTAGTAACAATATGTTATTCAGCACTGATAACTATTATCCGTAGCGTTAATTCTGGATTATGAGACAGAATCGCCAAAAGCCGGTCTTTAATTAAATCTCATTGTTGGCATACATTAATTAGAGCAGACATAAGAAACTAATGAGAATCCATGGTACCTCAAACGAATAAAACCGCAAATTGTTTTAGAGTAAAAATCGATTTTAATACAGTGCTACTTATATACAGTTTGCAATAATGTGAGCTTTAATGATTTGTTAGCAGTATAGATAGTAGTTTTTGCTGTTTGTTATTGAACGACAAAAAACAGGTACCGTATTGTTGTCAGATTCTGATTAAAAATTATTGTCGCCAAAAACCGGTTTTAGAAAATATTCAATTTTGAACATACGTCTGTTCTAAAACTATTTTTGTGGAACTAATTATTTTACTTATACTAATCTTTTCTCTTATACTTATGAGCAAATCGGATTCAGAAACAGTGTCGCCAAAATCCGGTGTCTGGAAAAATTAAATTTCACACCTACTCTTATTATGTAATAATAAAAAACCTCTTAGAGTTTAGTAACAATATGCTATTTATAACGGATAACTAAAATCTGTAACGTTTATTCTGGAATACGGGACTGAGTCGCTAGGAACCGGTATTTACTTGAATTTTATTATTTGCATATAGCAATCAGAGCAGATAAATATTAATTTAATAGCTATTATCTGGTTTCAAAGTACTTGTTAAATAAAGCTAATAGTGTCATCTTTATTTGGTCTATACGCTCAAATTAAAAAATCTCTTATAAAAAATAGTTATTAGTAACACATATTTTCATAGTCGTTATTAAGGGGTTTTGAGCCTCTAGGCATATCATTAAATAAAGCTTATGATTTTGTCTTTATCCGTTCAATGCACTCGATTTGAAAAAGCTTTTGTAAAATATCAATATCAGATCCTAGGACAGTTTTCCGAATTACGATTCGCCGAAAACAATTTGCCGAATGGACAAATTGCCGAATGCACGAATTGCCAAATAGACAATTTGCCAAATGAACAATTCGCAGAATAAATAATTCGCCGAATGGACAATTCGCCGAATCAACAATTAGCTTGAACAGGTTTAAAAATAAACCGGGGGGTTAATAAATAAGGGGTGGTACCGATCTCGGGATGTTGCTTGACCGAATAACCCAAGTAATGATGATGGGTGAGTCAACTCAATAACCCGAATGATAATTATAGGGCGCTTCGCGCGAAACAACGGTGTGTGTCTGTGCACGCGTGTAGCATGCATTAACACCCTAAAATACTGCATTTTTAGATTTTTGTCGTATATCTAGCAACGGCGACTTTCGGTGAATTTATGCTGATGTCAACATCACTCCAAAGTCAATATAATTCCTCTTTCGTTTTCAATTTTGTCTGTATAACTAATGTACATTCGGCGAATTGCGCATTTGGCAATTTATCCATTCCGCGAATTGTGCAGTCAGCGAATTTTTTTCGGCAAATTATCTATTCGGAAAATTGTGTATTCAGCAAATTCTTTTCGGCGATTTGTCCATTTAGAAAATTAATTTTCGGCAAAATATGATTTCTCGAATTGTTTTCGGCAAACTGCCCGGGTACACAATATCAGCAACAAATATTGCCATGATAGTTAATATCCGATTTTAAGGTTTCTTATCAAACTATCAAACTAATAGTGTCATCTTAATGCGGTTAAGTTTGATTGATTCGTCGAAACACTTTTTTATTTATTTATTTATTTATTTATTCAACTCCAGAGTTACAAACATTTGCATCCGATACAGAGTTGATATTATTCACACAATAACACAATATAACGCCGCAAATCCTGCAGAGGAAAACAGTATTTCCTGTTCGCAGCTCCGGATAACAGAGATAATGGGAATACATATAAATACTGGTTTGTTATTGCTTTACAGCAATAACCTCCAGTCATACTACATACAGTCCAGCCTCCATTCATACGTAGGAATAGCATAAATCCTTGTCGAACTTCCAGACGCAGATCATACCATCCTTTTCATTCACACTTAACCACAACTCTGATAACAGTATATAATATTAGTATTTACATAAAAAATTAACAATGACATATAATCAATTTAACAGTTGTATATAAAAAATAAGTTATTAGTTGGTATTTTCTAAAGTGTTCGTAAATGATTCTATATTTTTGTCTTTTAAACCAGTAATGCTACGACATTAAATATCACATTAAATAAGATTATATTGCACGATTCTAAGATTCTATATTTTTGTGTTATAATTTTATGTTGTTTAACGGTAACAACATTTGAAGATTAAAATTTCTACTTTGTATCATGGCACTTTTCACAGCTTTCACAATTTCACCAGTTCCGAACTAACATTTGTCTTGCTGTCAAAAATCTGTCCGTTGTTGCATTTTTTTCTCTTATGTATGACATTTTCTCTGTAGAGGTGAGCCTAACCGGGCATGTGAGTCCGACAGCACAGGTAACTCTATAGCGTGGAAACATTTCTTTGTGCTGATTAGATGAGTCACATTTACAGTCTGACGTAAAAACAATATCATCTATGATTACTATGTCTTTGTAGGGTGATTGTAATTTAAGTGAGGACACTGAGTTTTTAAAAAGCTGTTTTCCTCGTATTCCTCTATCAAAATAGAAAAAAGCTTTGTTGAATCGTAGATAGTTGATGTCGCCATACGTCATTCTGAGACTGGCTGATTCTGTGATATTTAGGCCCGGTGCGGCCGTCGCTTCTCTACTCCTTGCTTTGTTGCTATTTTCTTCAGCCATTTCATCTATCTTAGAGAAGACCGTTTCTATTGGTTTGTATTTTTCAGTGTTTACTTTTTTGTTACCATCCCATTCATTTGCAGTTTCTTTTACGAAATTAATGAATTTTATATTTGCTTTATATTTTATAGTTTTGACCATGCAGGTATTTATTATTTCATTCGTTACGTTGTCTAAACTATCTGTAATATTCTGATATGTTAAAATCATTTTTTTATAGTTGTAGTTGGAGATGCGTCGATGTTTACGTATTTTGTGAGAGTTACATTTGCCCTTAGCGCAAATGTAAGTTCTAATATCTAAGTAAACAGAATTTATTTCAGTTTTTTATCTATTATTTTTTATATCATTTCTGCGCTGCATTAAATCTTGTATTAATGAAGATATTACTATCTGTTGCTCACCATGCTCCTGATTGGACATCTCTAAGAACCATAATTTAAGTTGCTTGCAGTCAATTGTAGTGGGAGTACTTATCTCACTCATTATTTCTCAACTAATCTTGTATTTTCTTGATGTTTGATATTTTCCGTAAATCTATGATTTTGAGATTATTTGGTAGATTATTGTAGATGTTGATAGCTTTAATGTAGCTGGTTTTTGTACTAATAATTTTATCATACTTCGGTAGGATTATTAGCTTTTTCCTTGTTATGCTTGATGATTTTGTATACTGATCTTTGAGGCTATTGTAGTGGTACTGTAGGCTTTCGTAGGCGAATAATTGTTGAAGGTTAAGTGGGTTAATACTTTGAAACGTATTTTTGTTTATAATTCTTATGATTCTTTTTTGGACCGCTTGTAACAGTTGTAGGTTATTTTGATACGCACCACCCCACGCAACTATTCCATAGTTAATCAGGCTATGAAAGAATGCGTAGTAAATTATTCTTAGAGTAGTTGTGTCCATGAATTTGGAGATTTTACTGAAGATAAAAACAAGGTATCTTGTCTTGTTTATAAGGTATTCAATATGTTTATCCCATCTCATGTTCGTGTCAAAAATTAAGCCTAGGTATTTCGCTTCTTCTACTCTCTTTATTTTTTCATTATTAATTTTAAATTCAATTTTTTTCGGCACACTAACGCAGTAATTTCCAAAAGTCATGTATACTGTTTTTTGAACATTGAGTGTCAATTTATTTAGCCTGAGCCATGTAGAGATATCGTCGAGGTGTTTGTTCATTTTTACTTCAACCTCGGACCAAGTTTTCCCAGTAGTATGGAGTTTTCTGGCATATTTATTAGCAAGTCATTTACGTAAAGTATAAATAGCAAAGAGCCAAGTATCGTACCTTGGGGGACGCCGGTATTTACATTTTCGAATTCGCTTGTATGCAAACCTATTCTTACTTTTTGCTTCCTATTGTTTAGGTAACTTGTAATAAGTTGGTACCACTTGCCTCTTATACCATATGCATAAAACTTGTCTAGAAGTATTCTATGATTAACAGTGTCAAATGTCTTTGCTATATCTAGAAATGTAATAGCTATCGGTGTACTTAGATCCAGGTTTTCATATATTATTTTTGAGATCGTGTTTAATGCATCCTTGGTTCCAATGTTTTTTCTATATCCATATTGATTTTTACTTAATATTTTACTTTGACATATAAATTCTATTATTCCATTATGTATAATTTTTTCGAAGATTTTAGCAATGTTTGATATTAGTGATATAGGCCTATAGTTTCCCATTTCGTTTTTTTTCCCAGCTTTGTATATTGGTATCACTTCAGCTGCCTTCAATATATCAGGCCAGATTGCCATTTCGATACGTTGATTGATTACGTGGGCAAGGGGATCTGCAATAATAGTAGCTATAGTTTTCAGTGCCTTTGCATTTATTTTATCAATACCACCTTTTCTAAGTTTCATGTAGTCTATTATTTTTATAACTTCAATTTCGCTGGTTGGCTTGATGTAGATTGTTTCTGGATTGCTTTTAGATAATTCTAGTTTTTTATTTCTTGGTGTAGTTATTTTATTACTCAATGTTTCTCCAAGTTTGCAGTAAAATTGGTTCATATTGTTGGCAATTTCGTTCTTGTCGGTTATTGTAGTATTGTTTTCAGTTTTTAGTTGACTGATAGTAGTATCTGTTTTATTTTTATTTTTGCTTATCTTTCTATTAATGCAGGCCCAGAGTTTTCTGGGATCATCCCTATTTTTCTCAATTGTTTTTTTTTCCATGTTCGATTTTCGCTTCTTTAATAACTTTATCTAGAGTTTTAACGAAATGTTTATAGTTTGCTTTTAGTTCTTCATTATTCGGATTTTGTTTGAGTTTGTTGTAAAGTATTTATTTTGTATTACAGGAATTTAGAATCGCTTTTGTTATCCAGTCTTTCCTGGGGGTTTGTTTGGATTTCCGCAGATTTGGTTTTTTATATTTCGAACTCTCCACGCAATATTGGATTTATTTTATCATTTCGTTTATATTCTCATTTGGATCATTTGTATTTTTAAATTTTGTCATTACTACTAGTCCTTTCCTTATTGAAAGACTCAATATCCATATATGTTCGCTCTTGTTCATTTAGGCTATTTTGTATTTTGTCGATTAAATTTATCTGTGCTTCCATTATTCAACTGATGAATTTACTGTGTTCTTTGGAATAATATGCTGACTGTTGATTTCTTGCTGCGTATCAAAACGTAGATTTCCCTTTTTTTCCTGCCGTTATAGATCTGTGGTATAGCAGTTTGTTTGTTTGTAGATTGTGTATTTGTTTACGTGCGCTTGATTCGTCCCACGTCGGTAATACAGGTGCGATTGGGCAATCAATAGAGTTGATATATTTTTTGATCTTCTTTTTAAGAATTGTACACTTTATTCTATCTGTTAGCAAGTGATCCGTTGGTAGACTTGTTTTGTATGTGGCGTTGTTAAATATACAGTTCACACACTCAATTCTATCATTCTTACAGACACTTACGTTGTGGTTATCCGAGCACTTTATACATGCTGATTTGTTCCTACACTTTGATGCACTATGTCCGTATCTTCCACAGTTGTAGCAAGGGGTAATGTTAATAAGATCGTAGGCTTTGCAGTACTGATGACCTATAAAAACTTTATTATTGTTTTCATATGTGCTTGTAGATTTCTGGTGGGAGTTCCATTAGAACTGTGCAGATTTTGGTCCTTTTATTGGTGTACATGTGCAGTACCTTACTTTTGTTGTTATAATTTTTGAAATTACGAGTGTTAATGTCATTTTCCATATCCTGTTCATCCATATTTGTAGTGTTGTCTATTCCAATAATTTTCATTTTTGGATTACCTTGTTGTTCTACTTTAATTTCACAATTTTTTAATTTACTTGATAACACGTTCTCGAGTGTTTCCAGGCTTTTAGTATTCATACAGCTGATTTCTATTTCACTTTGGTTCTTCTTGCGTATAAACTTAGTTTGGACATTCTTTTCTGTAACCAAACACTTCGTGAGTAGCTCCATTGTGTTCGTCTGTTCCGGGTCATTGGCCTTAACCATTATACTTGGGACACGTTTCGGTTTTGGCTTTATCTCTCTCATAGCATCAGCATATGATTTTAAATTTTTCTGCGGCTCTGTATTTTTCTGTTTTTGTAATTCAATCATTTCTTTCTGAAGCTGATTTTTATCTTGAAGTTCGGCAACTAGTTGTTTTAATGAGGTAGTTTCAGCAACAAGATTTTCCATTTCATTCTCCTCGCCTAGTATTGTTGAATTATGTTTTTCAACTGTTTTGTTATGAATTTCTTGTAGCAGTTGTTCTCTGATTTCTTCATTTTTATGAGTGCAATGGTTTTTCTTGCAACGTCACTTAGCATATGCTCTTCAGAGTTGGATGTTATGTCTCCCAGGACATGTTCTGGGCAGATAACCAGGTGTTCACCAACAAAAACAGGATTTTTTATCTTCTCATAGTCACTTTTATGATAAACATTTTCGCATATTATGCAAATCACTGATTTCACTAGCTTTTATGGATGGCACTTGTAAAAGCTGTGGTCCGGCTTATCCGGAGGTGTTTTCACGTTCGATGCCATATTGGCAAGATAATGTGTAACTATTTAAACAAGTAACATGTTTAAATTTTAAGTCACTAACTAATCGTATACAAAGTTTTATATACTGCTCCGAGCTGACGACACGCCCGCAAAACACGACCGATCGCTCCGAGCGCTGATGATTGACTGAGCCCTGATGATTGACTTTAAAACTAATGTTTTATGTTACAAATGCTATTATGCCTCAATGTTCTGGAATCTCGAGGTATGGTTTAGAAAGTAAAAAAAAAAGATTTATATTTTATGAGATTAAATTTATTCTATTGAATTTGATAAGTGAAAGATCGTAGATTCCCTAACGATGGATGCGAAAAGTTCTAACGCTATTGACTAAACTAATAAAACTTAAAAACTAATTTTCATACCATTCTACACACACACTCACTCTTCAGGATGTCCTCCGGTCGTTGATCCTAGGTGGTAGTTTGCTCTCGATCGAGGATGGTAGTTAGGAGAGTCCAGAATGGGCGTGGCAGTGGTGGACTGTCTGTTTATGGTGAATCTTTCCCGTCCTGACCGACGTGGTAAGGCTTGGTTTGGTCGACCTGTCTTTGCCTTGATGCGGGCGAGAAGCTGGCCCTTCGTGGCTACTCTGGCTGGTGTCGGCGAATTACGGGATCCCGATTTATTATAACTTGGTCCAACACCTGGTCCTTGGAGCGCCGTATGTCTTCTGAGGTCCCTCTCGTTGAGCAGGGCCTCTTAAAGCTCGTCGACCTCTCTCCAACCTTGTTGCTCACACCCGATCTAAGGGCTTGCGTACCAAAGGCTGGGCAGGTGGCGCATGGTTAGATATATTTGGAGAGGTCAACATAAGTGCACATTACAGTAATTTGCATTATAGTAATTTTTATTCGCGTGTTACGTACTGCACTAAATAAAGCTAATAGTGTCGTCATCATTCAGTCCATACGCACGAATTTAAAAATCTTTTAACAAACAGTTATATAAAAACAAATAATGTTATAGTCGTTATTAACCGGTTCAAGGTATTTTCTTAATCAAAGCTATAAGTGTCGTTATAATCCGGTTTATACTCTCGATTCTGAAAAACTCTCGTAAAATATCATTATCGGCAACAAATATTGCCATCGTCGTTAACATCCGGTTCTAAGGCATCTTATCAAACAAAGCGACTAGTATCGTCTCTAGCCGGTCTAGTTTGATTGATTCCGTGAAACTCTCTAAAACTAATGTTTTATGTTACAAATGCTTTATAGTAATTTTTAAGTGCGTTATTCGTGTGTTAGGACTCTATTACATAAAGCATATAGTGTCGTAATTATCCGGTCTATATCCCGAATTTAAAAATCTTTTAACAAATATAGTTATAAAAAACAAATATCGTTATAGTCGTCATTAATCGGTTTCTAAGGTACCGTATATAATAAAGCTAAAAGTGTCGTCATTATTCGGTCTAGTGCGATTCATTAGAAAAAACATTTCAAAACCACTATTATTGGTAAGGAATATTGTAATGGTGGTATTATACGGTTTTAAAGTACCTTATTAAATAAAATCAATAGTGTCGTCTTTATCCGGTCTATATGCCTGATTTATAAACATTATTGTAACATCGTTTTATTCGTTATAAACGTTGTTATAGTTGCTGTTATAGGATTTTTAGGTTGAATAAAGCTAATAGTGTCGTCTTTACCCGGTCTATAAATTCTGAAACAACTGTTATTTTTACGAATATTCATAGTCGTCATTATCCGGTTCCAAAGTACTTTCTTAATCAAAGCTAGAATGTCGTTATAATCCGGCAAATACTCTCGATTTAAAAACACTCTCGTAAAATATCATTATCGGCAACAAATATTGCCATCGTCGTCAATATCCGGTTCTAAGGCATCTTATTAATCAAAGCTAGTAGTCGCCTTATAATCCGGTCTAGATTGATTGATTCCGTGGGAGTCTCTAAAACTAATGTTTTATGTTACAAATGCTTTTAAGTAGTTTTCATTCGTGTGTTAAGTACTTCATTAAAAAAAGGTAATAGTGTCGTCATTATCCGGTCTATATCCCGGATAATATTGTGTTACGTGTGAGGGTCGATGGTTTTGTTCTCCGTGAGTGTTAAGCTCACGGTTGCTGCGTAAATACCGGGGTAATGAATGAACACGAGAGATTATCGGTGAATGTGTTTGTTTATTAATCGTTAATTCACAATTAACTGATTGTATGAAAGAGAGAACGCGTGTTAAGGTGATCTCGGAGCATGTGCGTTCTAAGTATACGATCCTATCTGTCGTCTCCGAGTTAAAACTACCTGTCTAGTTCTGGATCGTGAGTAGCGGAATCGAGAGAGAGAGAGAGAGCGCTCGCATGCACCCTCTTTTATAAACTCGCTGGGTGGTGTGATTCCTTTCGAGTAGCAAAAATCTTGATGCAGTCTCATATTCCGGCATAGCAAAAAGTTAGCCTGCATTTTTTTCAGATTTTTTAAATTGTTTTTAGGCGGTGCTCAAGCTGCTCAAAAGTTGATGAAAGTTTGTGCACTTGAGCCCTCAGCTAAGCAAGTGTTTTAAGGTGACGGCGATGATCACCTTCAGCTAATCCAACCCTTGGGATGCGTTTTCGGCTCTACCCTATAAAAAATTTATGGCCAGTCACTCCTTTTCCAAGCTTTACCCTAGTCGACAAGACAAACTAAGATTTTTAGTTCTCGTATTTTATTTATTTTAAACTAAATAACAAAAATATTTTTACTCTTACTATTATAGTTTTTATAGGTACACTAATTTTTTTATTTATTTCCGCAAATATGTTTTTTTTTTATCAAAAAAACTTATTTTAAGGAATATTTATAAACAATTATATTTTTTATTTAACTAATATTTGTCAAAAATATATAGAAAAATTCATAGCTGAAAATCCCATAGAAATACCGGAAAGCATGATCGTGAACATTTTGACCTGAGTGACCGCCCCGACCCAAGCCCTAAAGTTTTTGCTTACGGATCCATTTCAGCTCTTTATTGCCCCGGGCAAGGTGCTAGCTCGAAATGTCGGTTAAACGAAAATATTTTTGGAATTAAAAAAAGCCTATAAAATATTCCTAGGTGAACGACGCCTTGGTCAATTGTTGACAAAGAGTTAAACATCAGTAAAGTGAAAATCTTAGTTCCGTAACTTAATATTTGTGGGCTGTATGAGACTCTAAATATAGCAAAAATAGCTGTTTTTATCGTTGAATATCTCAGCTTTGAACAAGCCTATTTTAATGAAATTCAGTTCTATGATATTCTGAATTGATAAGCAACACGTACACAAAAAATAATTGACCTCACTACATTACATCATGCTTAAAAAAAAAACTTTTTTTTGTATAGGTTTTACATTTAAAATCTTAGTGACGCTTGAGCGGTGCAAAAAATTAATTTAAAAATTCTGAAAAAAATGCAGGCTAATGTGTGTGTATATATATATATATATATATATATATACACACACACACACACACGTGGATGAATAAAGATTATTTTTAAATTGATCCAGATGAAAGGGATGCAGCGATTAAATATATATATACTGTTTTAAAGGCATCTATTTGTGAATATGAGATGACGAATGCTTTATGTATTCATAAGATGGAATCAGTAAATTTGGTCCAGCTAAAAGGGATACTGTGATTAAATATTTGTGCAGATATAATTTTTTTTTAAAGTTTTGTGTTCGTGACATATAACGACGAATGCTGTAAGTATTCATTCATATGACAAGATCAAAACGTAGAAGACAGCAATTATAAAATGAAGAAAACTGCTTTAAACTATGAAAAAACTGTTGTCTTCACTTATTAATAGTTATTGTCTGTTGTATTCATTTTTTTTATTTATTATCTAAATTGTAAAATTGTACACCTGAAAAAAAAGAAATCCAACTATAGTATCTAGCAAACTAAATAAAACTGCAGACAACAAAAGATTGCTGTTATCTGTGTCTCAATTCCGACATTTTTTGCAGTTCATAAAGTATTCTTTTCAATTGTTTTCATTTTTCTTTTTCGTTAGGAATTGAAGATATCGTTATCATTTAATATCAAAGTAAATATCGTATGTCATCAAATAATTACAAAGAGTTTAAAAATATTTTTCAATATTTAAAATTTAATTTTTATTTTATTCTATAATTTTAAAGCCGGTCCTGTGTACTAGTAGCCATAACTACTTTTATAGAATGTTAGCTGTATTGAATATTGTCAAGTCTGTACACACGTCACGGGTTTTTAATTACTATAAGAAGACGAGTAGGTGAGTGCAATGCGGTGGCGGCCGTGGCGCGACGACAGAACGTCTATCTTGCAAGCCAGAGGATCTCGGTTCAAGCCCGGAGTCTGTCACTTTTTCGTTGCACTCTTCACTCGTAACAATATATTCATTTGTACTGGACGGTAATTAATTCTTATGCAACGTTTCCGAAGTCGTGCTTTTGATTGGTTAGAATTTATTAATCTAGCAATCTTATTGGAGCATTTTAAAAACGTTCCACAAGAATTAATCGAGTGTACATCTAATATTTAACAGTATATTTAATAATGACACGTCAAATAATTAAGGGGAATTCGGCGCAAAAGCTTCGCAAATCCACCACGGAGTATTTTGTATTTTCAAACTTCTAGAAAAACAAAAAGTCCGATGGAATTTTTCTTTCATTATAACGATTCATTAAACTTAACACTACGGCGCTACGAACTCAGTTTTTCATTTGCAAGCTTTATTCAAAAAGTTTTATGTAAAAATAGATTTTAAGGTTGGCGCTGCAATCGCATTAATATGACGAAGTACGCATAAACTCTGTTCCAATTTCCAAGATTTTAGAAAAACAAAAAGCCCGATCGAAATTTTCTGTCAGTAGAACGATTCATTAAACTTAACGTAGTTCACTCAAAAACTTAATATTCTTACAGATTGCTGCAATTTTGTAAATATATCCTATTAAGTGCCCTCTATAACGTGGTACAATTTTTTACCTCCTAAGCTGTATGATTTTTTAAGATATCGGGTCTCGAAGTTGTGTATTTTAACATGAGAAGCATAAGCTTAGTCTAAATTTAGTGTACATTTTGTTTAATTCCGAAGAAAATAAATCTTACATCTTTTTGAAAAACTAGATCATGATGTAAAATCATAATACAAATCAAGTAAATAAAAATTTGATAGGGCAAGCGGTCATTATTGAAAAGTTACAGCAATAAAAGTTTCAATTCTATGCTATCAGTATATCTATATATCCGCGCAGTGTTTCTCACTTTTCTATGTTTTAAGGATATTTGATGCTCTAAACACTTTCTATCAATATTTTGATATACAAAACTAAAAATTCTAGAGTTTGCACACTTGATCACACTGCATAATTATTAAAAAAAATTAATTTTCTAATTCAACGTTGAATTAAGCACCACTGGGCCAAGTGAACACTACGGCGCTACAGACTCGGTTTTCCATTAGCAAACTTTATTCAAAAAGTTTTATGTAATAGAAAAACAGTGTTTTTTGGGACGATATCCCCTTAAATATCATCACAATCAATTTGTAAATCGCGAACGTTTTTTGCTAGTATAAAATTAAATCTTTATTGTCTATACCATAAGTAAGTATTTACAATATATATTACTGAAGTACTTCATATCTTTGACTTATTGGGACCTGACAACGGGGGAGGAGTCCATAGGTATAGCTAACCAAGATGGCATCACCGCCCCAGCGATTACCGCCCCTCTCTCTCTCTCTCTCTCTCTCTCTTTCTCTCTCTCTCTCTCTCTCTCTCTCTCTCTTTCTCTCTCTCTCTCTCTCTCTCTCTCTCTCTCTCTCTACCAATTTATTCTCCAAATAAGAGAAAATACGGGTTTACCGTATTGGAGGGGTTGATTTTTGATTTATTGTATTTCCTAGATCGGATTCGGATTCAGCGTCGAAAAATACATTGAAAACCCATATCTTCACTCGCCTATAAAAAATAAGTTGATATTATGAGAAACAGGGCGGTTTTTACGCTACTTTCGGGGCCGATCTTGGATTTATTGCATTTTCCATATTGAATTCAGATTGAGCGTCGAAAAATACATCAAACCCTATGTCTGCACTTATTTGGAGAATAAATTTTTGTTTTCAATCATTTTATAAATTGCGGAAATAATGATTGCATTTTAGGTTAACTTTATCGACTTTTTAACCTTATATGCGGGTGTATAACACGAAAAAGCGGTATCCTATTTCATTCCTAGGTACATCAAGATATGTTTTCAATTTAAAAAAATGGATTTTATGGAATGCTCGATCTAAGACTGAAGTGGTCCCATTTTTTTTTATTTTGAGACCACTGTGCGTCGGTCGCAGGTGGACACGCGGAGACCGAGCAATCGACGCGCGCGCGGACACCGCAAGTTTATGTCAACAGTTACTGCGCGATTAACAGAATACCGAATCGGCTGCAGAGACCGAAGCCGGGGCTCGCTGCCACCGAGTCGTCGGCTGGTCTTCAGCACGAGCCGCGAGTGCGAACCCGTCCTCTCGCGCCACGCGTTACATTGTATCAATATTGTGAGAGAATATATCACCTTATAATAGAACACAAACGCATGCTTTTTTATTCCGCGACCTTATCGTATCCTTCCGACGAACCCGGTAGAGTAAAGACAGTTACATCGATGAGCGGCTACAGAGCGCGCGCCTAGCCGGACAACTTTACACGCAAAGAAAGCGCGGCGAGCCTTCGAAGGCGCAATCACACGGAGTCCTTCTGGGGCGCTTCGTCGCAGTGTTCAACGGAAGGTGTCGGCGAATCTCGCGTAAACCGGCCTCTCGGGTGCCTCTCGTTGCACGTCAGCTTTGCAAGGGGGCTGGGTGCGCGGAGTCACAAGTCAGACACAGTGTCGTAATGGCGTAGTATCAGGTAGTACGAACGAACGTCTCAGAGGCCGACGCGTATCTCTCGAGTCGCGCGTGAGTCTCCTCGCGCGAGCTCTCTCTCTCTCTCCCCACTCTCTCTCACACTTGTAGTACGCTCCCTTGCTCTCCCGCCGCCGTTGCCTGTAACATAACTGCAGACATTAATGATGTTATTATTCCGCATGCTGTGGGAGATTATGACGAGTTAGTAATATTACTCGTCATAGAGAATTTACGATATATCATACGACACTCATATGGATTCTCATATGAGCATTCGATCGAAAGTATCATATGATAATCATATGAGCACTCATATGATTATTTTCAGCGGGGATATCCATGTCCATTTCAAATTTGTTGGAATATTTTCCATCTCCAATTTTTAATAGCTCTTGTTTAAACTCTTTGTGACAATTACTAACTCTCATATTATCTTTGAAAGCCATTATTTAGAATTTACTCCATAAATGACTATTTTTCACACAATTTTCAATAATTTTTGTTCGATTCCCATGTTTGACAACAGGTAGTGTTTGTCAGAAGTTACCTGATACAATCATTACTTTGCCACCTGATTCAATGTCATTATTACATAAGTCTTTTAATAATGTATCCACTGCCTGAAAAGCTTGTTCTGATGTCATTGCTATTTCATCCCAAATTATGACTTCTACATTTTTCAGATTTTTTCCATTTTTTGAATTGGGAGAAATGTTGCACGTTAAATCTTCATTTATAATTAATGGTAATTTAAAAATTATATGTGAAGTTCTTACATTTATTAATAAATTAGCTGCTATACCAGTCCATGCTACAAGTAAAACACCTATTTTTCTTTATTTAAATGAGTGAAAGTCTTACTCGCGATTTTGTAATGCTATATGCACAAATAGTTTGTTTATTCCTATAAAATTGAATTCAAAATTGAATCGCGAGTTTTTATGTATAAATTATTGTGCGAGATACTAAATCCAGGCTGCAATCATTTAAAAATGAGAAGGAGAGAGACAGAAAGAGGAAGAAAAGAGAGATAAAGAGAACCATACTCAACATAGAAAGTTAAGTATTTTCAATCTATAAAATTTTGACATAGTAGATGTACAGAATATCCAATAAATTGGCAGAATGTGAAATAGAAAAAAAAATTCCTTGAAGATGGCAATTACTTATTCTGTTGCTTTTCGTATTTTTTGTTCAACACGAAAAAAATCATATGAAAATTAGAGCCAAAATTGTAAATCATGTTTATGAGAATTGGGAATATTTTGAGCCATTTATCGTAGGCGACGAATCTTTAAAAATTACTGATAGAAGTACTATGTTCGTGTATATTCTGGAGAATTTCAAGGTGTTAAAATTAAAGATAAATATGAGATCGGAAAATATTAATTTTTCATTTTTTCTTTTAAATATTGGTGATGGACATATTGACAGTTTTAAGATTCCAGATAAATGGAAAACTAATATTATATGCAATAAAATTTACGGTTCAGTTATATCTGTAAATGATGATCTTTCTAACAGCGTCGTTTTATCGCCCCATAATGAAGATATTTACAATATAAATAAAAAAATATTGAAAAAATTAATAGTGAGAATGTTATATATTATAGCATCGATTACGCTAGACGTAAAGGTGTTGATGAAACTCACAGTGATTCAGAATTAAAATATTCAACAAAATATTTAAATTCTCTGAAATTCCCAGGTATCTCAGTACATAAATTGACTTTTGTGGCAAGTTTAATTACTTGCTCGTAGCACACCCATGTGGCTTTGATGCATTTAATCGCATAACAAAAGAAAATCAGATTTGCGCGCCTATGTAAAATATCAGGTGAAGCTATAATATTATTATTGCGAAGGTATGACAAGATATATATGTATTCACGTATCTATATAGGATGTAAAAATTCACCTAAGTGTTAAGCTATCTAAATTAAAGAAAATATTTTACAATTTCTGAGGTAAAGCTTGTTTTAGTCAAGTTAGAATATAAAAAGTTCGCGTGCTGCGTTAAGCATGAGAGACTCGCCGTGCGCGTATTCTTGCCGCGATAAGCGCATAACACAGCAATGTATGCTATTCATTTATTTCGACGAAAATATTTCCAAATGCATCTCAATTTCCATTGTAGGAATTCGAATAAGTATCAACGCCTCTAAAATAGGGGAAATATTTTGCAATTTTTGAGGCAAATCATGTCTTGGTCAAGTTAGAATGTAGAAAGTTCACACGCCATGTTACACATACTGTATGAAAGACCCGATGTGCGTATATTCTCATCGCGATATTCGACAAGAATATTTTCAAATAGTTTTGATCTTCATTGTAGAAATTCGAATGATTATCAGAGTGTCTTAGACATAGAGAATATTTCATAATTTCAGAAGCAAAGTGTGTTTTATTCATGTTAGAGTATGAAAAAGTTCACGCGCCGCGTTAAGTATACTGTATGAAAGATTCGACGCGCGTATGCTCGTGCCGCGATAAGCACATACTATATCGACGTGCATTATACGTTCATTTAGAAGAAAATGCTTTGAATGATACCTTGATGTTTAATATAAAAATTTGGATAAATACTAGGGTATTTTAAACAGTAAGGATATCCTATTATTTTTAATGCTAGATATGCCTTATCTAAGTTAAAATGCAATATCTTGTGCGCTGCAAACAGTATAATGCATGAAGGCAGCTTGATGCGCATGTAACCGCGCCTTGGTGCTTTACGTTCATTGTTACGAAGTTTTGTCAAAAAAAAATGTTCATATCCATATGTTTATTCCTACCGTAAAAATTCAAGCAGATGTTAGGCTAACTGGGACAAGATCTTTCGTACTTTCGAGCGCGGAATATGCATTAGCTAAGTTATAATACAAGATTCTACGCGCCGCGCTTAATACTTCGCACTTGGGAGGTTCGGTGCGCGCATACTCATGCCATGATGAGCGTTTAGTATGGCGGTGTATACTGTACGATTATTATTATGAAAATTTTGATGAGAATTATTTTTATTTATATCTTTGTTTTGCCGTATAAGTTCAAGAAAATATCAGAGTATCTAAAACTAGAGAAATGTATTAAAATTTCTGACGTAAATTATGCTCCAGCTAAGTTATAATAGAAAAATTTTCGCACCGCGCTTAATATATTGCATGAGAGGTCTGACGCGCGTGCGTTTGCATTAGGCACATAATGTAGTTGTACATATTATACATCCGTTACTATAAAAATTATATAAAAACTACCCTTGCTTACGTCTTTATTTCTACTGTAGATATTTAGACTAATATCGGGCTATATAAAAAAACTTTCATGATTTTGAATACTGTGTTTCACACACGCATGTTTAACTACAAATATTCTTTGAAACATATTCAAAACTGTTCATAAGATAATAAAGTCTTAATTATCTGCATTAGCTGAAATTGTATTGCTTGTATATAGATTGTGTCTGGTCTTACGCGCCCAATGGCTATGAGAATGTGAAATTAAATTATTGATTCTTTCTAAAATGTATTGGCATAATTGTCACTGGCCTGAATGAGTGTCGCTGCTTTATCAACTTGTCGGAATGTGTGTTTACACGTGTTTCTGTTTCGAGCGGCGTTGCCGAGCAGGCCTTGAGTGAACGCAGGGCTTGTGTATGGGGAAGCGGGGAGAGTGGTAAGTTGTGCTTGGTACAACGGCTTTCTTTTGTGCTGTTTATGATTGGGATGACCGCGCGGGTGGGGAGAACAAGGAAATCTCGACTGCTAAGATGCTGCGTCTTCGACTGCGCGCATAACTTGCTTGACCCTTGAAACGTGCAGTAGTGTCTAAGTCTGCTAGTCTCCAAGTTTTAATAATTTGCTCCGTGCCGACTCTGATAAACTCGCCGTTCGTGGGCTTCGGCTTCTTTGACAGGCTATGAAGCCTATGCAAAGGAGATGTTGTTTAGGGGCCTGGATCGAACGCGTTTTGGAGTAATAGTCCACGAACGCTTGATAGATCGTCTGCAATGCCGATTCTGTGATGCGGTAAGTGAAAACTTTATGTTCGTCTGCTTTCTTGTCTGTATGTGTGGATTATCAGCTTGCATGGATGAGATCGTGTGCGTGTATAAAAAAATGCGTGTGAGTGTATGTAAAATTGCTGATTTGTAAGTGTTTTTAATTTGCTAAAAACGTATATGCCAGGTGAGATGCGAGTGTTTTTGTGTGAATGAATGTGAACGTTAGCCTCGGTGCATGTTGATTATGCAGTTTGTATCATGAGTCTGTGTGAAATAATAAGGTGTGTGTGCGTTTCCGCGTAAATTGGTGTGAATATAAGAATGATTGAGGATATGTGTTCTTGCTAGTGAGCATGAGAGAAGGTATATCGTGTATTGTGTTTGTTTAAGATATGAATGAGCGTCAATGCTTGCTCCGTAAATGCGTTAATGCTTGACAGTTTGAATGTGCGTATATTAAAATGTGCGTAATTATTTGTATATCGTAATGATCATTTATTATTTCTTTTTTTTTATTACTACAGGACCTTGTATTTCACGTGGAGACGAGGGTGCAGCACTATACTGATTTTGGAAATTGGAAGGCGGGCGGTGGCCGTTACCTTTTGGGGGAACGCGGTGAGACCCGTTTTCCTGTTATATGCCCGAATGACTGATATGTAAGTACATATTTTGTATTATCATACTTTTTCCATTAAAATGTATTGTTATAAAGTTTAATTTTTAATTTTATATTGTTGCAGCTCGGGGCACGCGTAGTGATGTGGCCTGCAATGGAGAGGGCAGATTACGAGGAGTTTGATCCGGAGTACTTCGGTGATGTGCTTACCATGGCACGCGAAATCGTGGAATATAAAGAGAAGCGCACCAAGATATTTAAATATATGTGTCTGTGGGGAAAGGTTAGTACTTATACGCTTTGCTAAACCCTCTTTATTCTAACATGTTTTACTGTATAAATCTTATAATTTTTTGTTTGTTGCAGCCTTATTCGGTGATCGTTTACACTGGGCCACGACGTCCAGCCTATCTGCCCTCCAGAGTGAAGCACCTAGGCACGGATGAGAAGCCCAGCATAATATCCCTGCGGTGCGACGTGCAAGAACGGAGCATGTCGTACCAGAGGATGTTACAATGCCGGTGTCACGGCAGCTTCATGTTATTTGAAGTTGTAACAAGTGCCAAGGATTAAATTTGTAAAAAAATTTCTTTTTTGACTTTTATTGATAATATAATATAATGTATTCTTATAACAATAAGATTTTGCGTTCTTATTTGCGAATACCTCTCCATTTCCTATATTCCTATATAGAAACAATACTGACAATTTCAATTCAACAAATAAACAATTTCTTTTGTAGTATGTAGCTTCCTTTAAAACTGTTGTTTAATATCAGAATGGGTTTTTTTTGCATTACATATTGTTCTATTGAGCCTTATTATACTTATTCTTTTGTGTTTGATGGATAAAGAGTTGTTTTAAGTCAAGCATATATCTAAAAATAAATTTTTCTCTTTCTCTTTGCCTCTATGATTTCTAAAATACAGATTGAGAGGTAAAATTTTGAAGATTAATGTTTTTGAAGTTGAATGGTATATAGTATTAATTAAAGTCAAAATTTCAAGTTGATTATTGCCTTTTTACTCCTGTTAACGTGCTGTGGAAAAATGATTTGCAGTATTCAGGGTGAGAGAGAGAAGAGCCTAAAATTTACATGAGTGTAAAATGAATTATATGATTCAGAGTTTGATTTTAAATACGTAGGCTGTGCAAGTTGGTGTGCAGTGTGAGGAGAATCGGTGCGTGCCGCAGGGGAATGTATGAATGTATTATTTTGGCGCGCACTGCCGCGCGCCCTATGGCCGCGGAATTAATAATGTGATATTTCTACAAATAAATGAATAATGTGTTAGTAAGATGCGAGTGATAAAATGATGCGATGTTGAGTGTTTTATTAAACACAATAATTGAACTTGTAGGTTGTATTCTACTTTGAATCTGTAAACTTGAATCATTGCTGTGATTCGATGAGTTTATCTCAGTGTATTGTAAGATACTTTGAGGGCAAGGCGGTGGCTCCTTGAGTGCCGTGCATCTCTTAATTTTATCCAAGATCGTTATTTTGATTATATCGCCGTTTTTCAATTTGACATTTTTCGTTTCATAATTTATGCCGATGATTTCGTACCGCCCTTCGTAGTCTCGGCCGTGCTTGCCCTTCTACGGTTCTTTAAGCATATAGACTAGTTCCCCTTCTCTAAAATGTTTTACATTAAGTTTCTTATCATAGTAATATTTAGATCTATATTTTGCCTGAACTAAGTTCATTGCCGCCAAGGTTTGTAATTGAGATAAATTGCTTATTAAATCGGTAATATATTGATTGGAAGTTACAAACGTGTCAGCGTCTCTCGGCTGGAAACTTGATGGTGTTCGTGATTTTTGTCCGAAGACTAACTCGTGCGGCGTGAAATCAGATGCCTCGTGCTCCGTGCAGTTATATGCGTGCTGTCAAATAGGAAGCCACTTGCTCCAATCCGTTTGTGATTCCATGTATTTTTTTAAATATTCAGTCAGTGTATGATGCATTCTTTCGATGCTGCCATTTGATTGCGGGTGATAGACTGTTGAACAGTACTTCTTGCAACCTCTTCAGCTGTCGCTCTCCTCACCGGTATCAATATGCAATATTTTGTAAGCCAGTCTTGCACTGTTAAAATATAATTGTAACCTTTTGAACTTTTTAACGGACCGTAAAAATCCATTGAGACTTTCTAAAAAGGTTTGGATGGTGTGTCCGTTATTTTTAGGGGCATTCTTGTTTTTACCCGTATAAGTTGGTTTGGCATTGAGGGCAGCCCAATACAAATTGTCGTACGTCTGGTCTCATGTTTCGCCAGTAATAATCGTTTGCTATTTTACTTATAGTTTTGTTTCTACCTCTATGTCCACCCATAGCGGCTTTGTGATATTCCTTGATTAGTTTGTATCTATCCGCCACCGGGGGAACAGGTAAAGTATTAAGATAGATTATTCCGATGGCTGGTATGCCATTGAGGATTGAATCAAACAGATTCATGAAGTCCGCCCACTCTGATAGAGTTAGTATTCCTAGGTCTCTAATAATTGCAAAAGAATTTATATTTGATTTCGTGATTTCAGTTCTTAGTTTTTTAATATATTTTCTTAAATGCGCTTTGAGCGGTTTCTTATTAATGTGACTTTTGATGAATAATCCGAAAAGTTTCATGCCTTTGAAATTAGTTATGAAAACGTTTCCCAAATTTCTTTCGGTGCTTCTTAAAATATTTTCGTTTATATATCCTCTTTCCAGCATAGCATCAAGGATTTCCGTTTCCAGGAATATATCCGTGGTTAACAGGTAGATTATATTTTCGTTGTATCTAAATGCATGTTCTGGAATTTCCTGCAGTTTTGTAAATAACGCAGGTACTTGATTCTCTGGTATTGACCAAGGAGGTATTTCTCTTGGTGGTCTTGTGTTTACTATAAGATATCGATTCAATAGGGCATTTTTGCCTCTTTCGACAATCAATGCATCTCTTGCGCTCATGTCGGCTGATTTTGGTGTGGTAGTGCCATTATTATCTGCATGCTGGATTCTTGAGGTTTGCGAATTATTTTGTTCTAATGGATTTTGTTTGTTGCTCGCTTCATGTGGATGCTTTTTACCACTGTTTGCGTTATAGGATTCTTTAGGTTCGGAATTATTGAGGTCCGGTAATGTATCAGGTTCTGTTCTTATATATGGCGTGAAATGTCTGCCGACTAAATGTAAATGTATATAGTCGTGTGTTTGGTTTGTAGTGATGTGCCAGTAGTCGACTGTTTCATTGCTCTGTTGGTAATGTATACATATATTTTGTTTGAATTCCCAAGCAAAAATATATGCGCGTTCGGCGTCCCCGTATTCTGTGGGTGACTGTAGGATTTTTAAAGCTTCTTGAGGACTACCACAATTCTGTAAGATAGGTGATTGAGCTAATCTTGCTCTAAGACCAAGAGCCGAGTAATTTAACTTTGCTATTTTAATAATAGAATGCAATAAGCAATTGCCCGGTGGGTATGATGGTATATCGTCGCTACGTATAAGGTTTGCATGTGGGTCTGCACAGTGATCTTCGTAGTCGAATACTCTAAATCTTCCAAGGTAGGAGACTGAGGTATCTGGAGTTGTTGTCTCTGCTATTTGTTCTCTTTCGAAGTCGTCGAATGCTTCAAAAACGGATACTGGTATTCCAAGAGATCCCGAGTTTTCCGAAGATGTGTCTGATGCTCCATATTCCGATACCTCATTTGCCAAAAAACCACTAACGGTAGTCATACTGTTATATGTTGGATTATTGTCCAAGTTTTTGTTCACAACGTTTGGTTTTTCCGCGCCATTGATGTTCTTCTTGGCAATGTTTATAATTTCCTCGATCGAGGAGTTAGTATTATTTACAGCAATTTTGCTATTTTGTTCTGGTATTGTCTCTCGAGATGTGTGTGTTGTTATTATCCCTTTCCAGTTTCCCAAATATCCACTTGTATGCCATTTTTACCGTTGTGATCTTTTTTCTTGATGTTCATTGCTATTTCGGGTAGCGTTTGGTTTGGGGGTAAATTATTTGGGGTATCATGTTGTGGTGATAAATCATTTGATTTTTCATGTTGCAATTTTTCGGGTGGAGATTTAGGTGTGGAATGGATGGGTGGCTGAAATTCACTCGTTAAATTATTACACGGCGTCTCATTCTCGTTGTGACTAATAATTTCTAGTGGCGGCATGTTTTGATTTTCTCTAACTAAATCCTCCGGGGTTACGTCAAAATTTGGCAATGACCTGTGTAGTGAAGTCGGCCTGATTGGTCTCTTCGTTTTAATAGCCGGATTTTGCATGGGTGATGTGTTTTGTTTTGATTTTGATTTTTCGGCACTTATGTTCTTGTTACATTTGAGTGTGTGATTATGTCCTGCTGATTTTGAAGCATAGCGAACAAATAGTTTTTGCGCATTGGGAGAGTATGGGAATGAAGTATTCTGCATCTTTTTTGTCTTCTTGCGTTTCTTCCTACATCTTTCCCAGGGATCCCTTGTGACATTTGGGCCTAAAAAATCGTCTGAAGAATAGTTTTATATATTTGCAGGAACATTAATGGGAGTGTTGTTGGATATAGGTGGGGCGCCCTCAACATTTAAGGCAAATTTTTGTATTGACTCATATAATATTGATTCAAAACGCTGTTTTTCTTTTGGGTTAAAGTATATTTATCTCTACCTGATTTCGCTACCATTACATTTGTCAAAATACTAGCATATGGTATGCAGTCTGTAATCAAATGTGTATACAAAGTTGTCGTTCTTGTTTAGTTGCGTCAGCCAACGAATTAGTATTTCAGTTTCTTTATCATATACATGATGTGTTAATAACCATAAATAAAAAGTATCCTCCTCATTTCTTACTGCAAGTACTTCTCCTTTTCTGAATAAAATTTCAGTTTCCTTGTCTCTTTTACAAGGGATGTTGGTTAGTGAATTTTCGGAGTCTGGATGAGGTCTCTTTTTCTTTTGTAATTTGGTTATGATATTTTCATCATTTGCCTTGATGACAAATAGTCTTGCAGGTGGTGATTTTTCGTCGAGATCTCGTATTCTTGCTCACTAGCAAGTTCATATAATTGAGCCCTCGGTAGTTCCAGATTTTTCTCGCCTTCAGGTACGATGGGATTGCGTGAAAGAGCGTCTGCATTCACATTGGTACGTCCCGGTCTGTATACTATATCGAAATCGTACCCTCGTAGAGCTGCTGTTAACCTGTTGAAACGTAAGTTCACTTTCTTCGTGCTGTGAAAATGTTTGAGTGGTTCATGATCTGTGACCACTGTGAATTTTCGGCCATATAACCAGTGTCTAAACTGCTCCTTTGCGAATACTAAGGCGACAAGTTCTTTGTCATATGTTGAATATCTGAGCTCGCCGCCCTTGAGTGGTCTTGAAGCATAAGCGCACGGTCGGTCTTGTCCAATTTTACCTTGCCCTATGACGGCTCCGAGCCCATAGTCACTTGCGTCACATGTTACAATAAACGATTGGGATAAATCTGGGGCTGCTAGAACCCGTTCACTACATAGTATTTCTTTAAGTTTATCAAAAGCCGCTTGTTGCTCTTCGTCTCAATGAAACTTTACATTTTTGCGTAATAAAAGTGGTTTACCTATTTTGGCAAAATCCTTGATATACATTCTGTAGTATGCGAAGAATGCTACTGCTTGCCTTACTTTCTTAATTTATCCTATATGCATATAAATTTTTTTCTAAACCCTGATATACTACACACTCATACAGAATATACCGCCACACCGAAGCGTCTCCGTGAATTTTAGACCGTAATACAATTTAAATTTTTTATTTTTTTTTTATAATTTGAAGAAACTCGCTTTACTATACCTAATCTTTTTCTGTTTTTTCTTTTATCGCCTTTACAATATTTTCAATCGCATTTACAATTTTTATATTACCTTCTCCCTGAAATAATAAATTTAATCTTTCGTATTTTTCCCCCGGTAAGTTTTCCGTCCATTCAATAGTTTTTTTCGCATTCTTCAATATAATGATCAAAAGTTCCCCAATCTTCCCCGCATAGGTAACATAGTTTTTCTCTTTCGCCTAACCAATATTTATTCACATTTTCGAAGTTACCGCATCTAACCCTAGCTATTACCTAGTTTAAATGATTGCTCTTGTACTGTTCTTCTGGGCGTGTATCGTTTGGCCCACCCTTATTATTTGCATTATTGTTAATTCCTTCGTAGCGAGGTGCGTTGTTATTTCTTAAATCACCATTGCGATTGAAACCGTTGTTGTTATTATTATTCCGATTGTAACCTCCGTTGTCTTGATTCCCATAATTGTTGTGATTATTTGGTCGCCTGTTTCCGTTGTTATATCTGCCATATGATTGTTAGTGTCATTACGTCCCCCGTTATTCATATTTGGATTATTATTCTTCCGACCATTGTTTAACTGATATTCCTTGGTACGGCAAATGTCTATAGTATGCCCGATTCTGCCGCAATAGTTACAAAATCCTTTTTCTTTCTTTCGCTTTTCACATGCAGGTTGTAAATGACCCTTGGACCCACAATTCCGTTTGTATTTGAATTCATATTACCGTTGGTCGGTTCGTTTTTCGTTTGGGCTTGTTTCGCAGTGGCGAAATTTAATTGCGCGTGTGACGCATTTTGGTTATTCGTGTTTTGATATTTATTAATACGCGCGCTTTGCTTGCATTCATATTCTATAGCGAGTCTAATAGCTTCGCAAAGTGATTTGGAATGATCACTGCGAACTTGATGATCAAGAGGGGATCTAAGGACAAATGTGAAGTGTTGTAATGCTTCACTATTTGCCGTTCTTTTTCTGTACATACGATCATTATCATCAATGCTGGGAGCAGACTCGTAGATCGTAGTGAGTCTATTGAGCAACTTTTCCGTTCTAATACCATAGTCCCCGGCCTTTTCTCCCGGCATTTGAGTGATCAATTTCATGTCACTCATAATGTCATCCGCCAGACCAATATTACTATATTGTAAAATTAGATCTGATAGAAAATCGTGTATGGAGCTATAGTTTAATAAACGCGCCGCAAACCGTCCGCGGCTTTTCCGGATAATTTACTAGCCAAAGACATAAAAATGTATTTGTGCGAGTCAGGACCAAAATTCGCACGTACCTGCCCAATTGCCATGCAGAACATATTTAATTTCTCCGGGGTACCATCAAAATTCGGTATTAGGTTTAAAGCTTGCGAAAGGGTTAGACCCCTTGTACGCTGATAAATATCTGTAGGGGCGTTAAGGGAAATTTGTTCCGGATTTGTTATTTTATTTCCGGATGTTTCAAAATATTGTGGATTGTTTAGATCATGTATATTCTGTTTGTTAGAATTACCTTGCATTTTGAAGGGTGTAAAGTTTACATTATTGTTCGGAATTTGATGCGATTCAAAATTTCTATTATCAGTTAATTGTGTAAGATTAGATTCAAGGCTACTCCTGTTTATTGTTACTGCGTTATTATTATACAATTGCGATTCGGGAGATTATTCCGGTGTGTATAAATACGGTTGTGCCAAATTGTGATCCCAAGTAATTTTTATATCCGTACTTTCATTCGTATTTTGCCGATTAACTGTGTTATTATAGATGTGTGTCGGGACGGTTATAAAAACTACATTTTGACGAGAATAGATAGAATGATGTGGTGTGTGTATGGAAGTGCTTGCATGACGCATGTTGTCTGATATGCGGTTGTTTTGCGAATAAGTAACTGGATGGATATAAGTTGCTTGTCGTGGATCATTTAATTGAGTGTTTTGCCAACCCGTATATGGATTGTGGGTGGAAATATTTAGCGTGTTAGTCTCTGTAGTATGAGGCTGTTGTGATTTTTGGATACTAGAAATCGGAATGAAAGGTGACTGAATTTCTTAACTTGAGAGCGGTATGTCGTGAGTAATATGTTTCTGTATAGTGCCCGTATTATGCGCTGAGGTGGCGAATTGTTGTGGTATGTGAGTCATTGTATTAGTGTTCGGAAATATAAAAGCACTTCCCTGATGTACTAACGTAGTGTGTGTATTGGCTAAATTCGGAGATCTAATAGCACTTGATGTTATTATAGGTGTGGTGAATTGCGGCTCGCTTTTAATAGTTTTTGTAAGTGGTGGTGGGTTTAATGAAAAATTTTCTTTCGCAGCGGATTCATATTTTTGTGCGAACTGATCCCATTCCGTTTTTACCGTCGGTTTTGGTGTGGGTAGTTCCGATTGTGTATGATCCGGATAAGCACCGGTTACCGAAGAGGGGCGAGATGTAACTGTGCGACGGATAAATTCTGCTGCGTTTTCCGGATCTAGGTGCGAAATTATCTTTTGAACTAGCAGATCCTGTTCATTTATGAAATTTGCCGGATCAAGATCATTAGGTGCTTCTGGAGGGCGATCTCTTATTTTTATTTAGATTGAAAATTCCCGAAAATGCCATATTGTGTGTTTGGATATGTTAATAAAAGGGAAAAAATTTATGTTGAATGTTTGTTCTTTCTATAAACAATTCTGAAATATTTTACCCTTAACACCGCTTGATTGAATATTATTTTTTCTTATTTAATTCTCTTGTTGCAACATTATATAATTTGTCAAATTTTGTCCCTATTTCTGTTTGAAATTCAGAGCGTTTGAACAGGCTGTCATTTAATAGTGCTGTTTCTCTTTGATTAGATTCATGTTTAAAATAAAGCTTATCAATCTTTTGATAAACAATTCTTAACTCCTCTAAGAGTTGATCTTTCTGTTGTATTAATTTTAGTAAGAGTATTTTCTTTCCGCTCCGTTTGCTTTTATTTTTGCTTAAGCCACAAGCCCTGCCACTCATGAGATAAAACACGCTTTCGTATGGTGAGAGTGATCTGTTTTAAACAAATCGAAGGATAGGCCGCAATTAATTTGGCCCAGGAAAGATGACCGCTAAGACAGCAGATATGGGTAAAGCCGCTACAAAGCAGGCCGTTAGGTAGTGAGAGAAGACCGCTACAAAGCAGGTCAAGGAGTAGGCCGCTACTAAGCAGGCTCGTGGATGGGATAGTGTTATTTTATCCTGAGTGCGTGTAAACCACGTGTACAGAAGCAAAAAAAAAAAAAAACTCTCTTTTTATTTTGTAAATGTTTGATTATTAAGGCATGCTCTTAAAGTTAGGCTCTGAATTTCTGATTTGTAATTATATGCGCAATTCGATTTCCCCGGGATATAATGTTATGTAAAAATTTTTAAATTTAATGAAAGGTACTTACTGTATGAGCATTGTCAGAATGAAACCATGCCATAGTCCCATAATGATTATGATTGATTGCCCTTATAACGAGCTGACTACCGTACTCTCGTTATGTCTCTCTCCCTCAGTACAACACATATATATATACATATGTATAAATATATATATTATGTACATTCTTTCAGCAGCAAGGTAAGTGAGAGAGCAGAAGTCCCAGCGTGCGAACACAGAGAGAGAGAGAGAGAGAGAGAGAGAGAGAGAGCCGCGCTCGTGCCGCGAGAGGGAGAGTGGGAGAAAGCCCACGCTGGTCTCGACGCCGCGTCCCGCGCGACAGGACTTCGATTCGTTCCGCCGAAGAGTACAGTCGAACGGTTTCGCTTTCTTCGTTGTATCAAAAACTGTTGAGTGTAAGCGAGCAGACTTCGGCCCGCCGGAGACTCCATGCGTGCAAGGCATGATGGGATTGCGCTCTCCCCCTCTTACCGGCGGCGCTCACTTCTCTCTGAGCTCTCGAGACAGAAAGACGCGTTCGCATTCTTATACGTTTTGAATATACTTATTTGTGTTTTATATACGCTGGATCTTTTTAATAACATACTCTGTTTATAACAGATCGAAGGTAAGCTCGATGTGAATAAAGAAGTATCATTTGCCATAAAAGTGTGTTAGTTATTTTCCCAAGACACGCCGGGTCGATTATTTTTCAACAATTTATGAGCCCAGCACGCTTCCACTGCGCTGCTTAAGGTTTTGCTAGGCCTGTACGTGTACTTATTGAAAATATCTCGCGAGTGAAGTGCTGAAAAATACGGGTTTTCCCTTTCAGTGAAAAGTTCGACGATCAAAGTTCAACGCTCTGCATTCCAGCTTTGACGTGCACCGCTCGACCTGTGGAGGACACGACAAGCTACAGGCATCTCAGCGTGGTTTTGCTGCGGAGACGACCGGTGACTCTTTTGGGACTACTTCAGCTCGATTTGTGCAACGATGTCCGATCAGACAAAAAGAGTGTCTGTTAATATGCCCAAGACAAGGGGTAAGTCACCGTCTTTCTCTTTGGTAAAGACGGTAAAATCTTCCAACGAGCATGACGCAAAATTTGTAGCGCGGCATGTGAGGCAGGCGATTCTTAGAATCAGCGCGAAGCCAGACAAGATGTTCGAGCATGCCCGTACGCGTGTTTCGATCGCTCGGGACCAAGGCGCAGCGAAACAAAATGGCGACGCGTGGCAACCCGGGAAAGAAAAGCCGTTGGCGCGTTCGAGCGCGAGCGCCATCTTACTCTCACTGCACATGAGAGCGACGAGACGAGCTAGTTACTCGTGCGCGCAACCGATGGCGCTGGTTTCGCGACTCGAAGCTTGACTGCAGTATACGTTTACGAATACCGATGCTTGATGACACAATAGTGTAAATTAAAGAGGATAGTTCGATTTTTAATTTAAAATTATTCAAGTTTGAGTCTTAAACTATGTTACGGCCCGATTATCGAATCGAGAAGCAGAAACGTTTATCAAAAATTAAACTCAAGTTCGACCGAAATTAATGAAAATTGCAATTTTTTAAGTTCGATTAAAATTTCATAAAAACAGTTAACTGATTTGCTTGAATTAAACAGACCAGAAAAATCTGCAGTTGTTCTTGCTGCTCCAAGACCAGGAGCTGGGTATCTCGGAAAAATACCCTGATGATTCTATTTATCCAGAAATGGACGAAGAGGGAAACATCAACATACTGACGTCAAGTGGTGTAAAATATGAGATAGGTAAAGCTTGAATTTTTGATATAAGCTCGAAAATTAAAATAAAAAAAAACTCGTATTTCCACAACAAAATATGTACATATTAATCCAAGATGGCGGCAACGAGTGCAGACTCGTTGACTCCGCAGAAAGCAATTTTCTATAAATGTCATCCAAAAGTGGAAGTAAAAACGGTTACCTGCATAGTATGTGAAGAGGCTTACCATACTGGTGATTTTGCGAAATTAGATGGGGCAGTGAAAATTAGTGGTGTTCTAGGATTATGTCCGGAACATAACCAAGGAGACATAACCTCAAAAGTGAATCCAAACCTGCTGACTAATGGAGCCAAAACATTGCTCAAATTAAACTAGCTCACAAGCTTAGATCAAGTGAACAATTGAGTGTTTCTGGAGACTATAGTGACGATGAGAATAGTGTAATAATAGAAGATAATCTGAAACGTGAGAATGCCCTATTAAAAGAGCTTAATAAAGAACTGAAAGAAAAAAATAAGTTATTAAGAGAATTACTGGATAAACAAAAAAGTGAATTAAATATCTCAAAAAGTAAGACCTATGCTCAAGTAATTTCAAGTGCCATGCCCAGTAACAAGCCAAAAAAAATTCCAAAAATTATAATCAAAAACAAGGATAGTAAAGAATACTCTACTGACAAAATAAATGAAGCTGTTGCCCACTATCTCATTAAAGACAAGAGGATACAAGCAAAAAAAGTAATTAAGAAAAAGAACGAAATAATAGTAGATTTACTAACTGAAGATAGTGCAAGCAAAGCATATAATGTGTTAAAGAAAAAGCTTGAGCCTAGTTGTGATATTTCTAAAGAAAAAATTGAGCATCCAAAAGTAAAAGTAGTCGGAATAGATAATTTTGAGACCCTTGACAATAGAAAAATTGAAGAGGACATAAATAAAAGAAATGTCAGTAATTTTAGTAAGAAGTGTACAGTATTGCACTCATACAGTAACTCTAAAACTAATCTACAGTCAGTTATATTAGAAATTCCCGCCGAATTATATCAACATGTAAGAGAAAATAAAAATAGGATGTTTGTGGGATATCAGAATTGTAAAGTCTATGACTATTGTAATGTTAAACCATGTTTTAATTGTGGAAGATATGGGCATAATGGCTCTAAGTGTACAAACAAACAAACATGCTTAAAGTGTGCAGGTGATCATAAGACGAAAGATTGTAAGGGTAATAAATTAAACTGTCCCAATTGTATCTTCAGCAATAATAAGTATAATACACATTATAATACGGAGCATATGGCAACAGATGGCCACGAATGCTCTATTCTGCAGAATAAAATAAGGAAGTTCGTTGACCTAACTGATTACACGATACAACCTGTATTACCGAGATATGCCGGTACGGCAGAAAATACGTCAAGCAAAGCTATGGTAACGCGAGCGTCTGGAATGTTGTCGGCATCACTTAACTCAGTTAACACGCGTATAGCAAATAGACTAAGAACTAACGAATAACTTATGGATCAAGATTTCAACTTTAAAGATATATACAGTTTAGAACGTGAAGCAGAGGACCTCAGATCACTCAACAAAAGTATATCGTAGAAACAGAACTTAATATTGTGTGTAAATATAAGAAGTCTAAATGCGAATTACGAAAAATTGGAGTCTTTTATTGATAGCTTAGTGTTTAAACCAATTATAGTAGTATGTACGGAAACGTGGAATTTGCAATATCCCCAATACTATCAAATACATGGATACAATAGCTATTATAATGACAGTAAAATCAATAAGGCTGATGGAGTCACAAAATATGTTAAAAATAATATTCAAGAAACAAATAAAATAGAGGTATTTGATAGATTGAGTATTGTGAGTTCTGATACTTTTCTAGCGTCTGGTGAGGCAATTAGAATCTCTGCTATGTACAGGTCCCATGATATACCTAGATCTGTATTTACTAATTCTGTAAAAAAATTTTTATCAAAACAGGCTAATATAAAAAATCATTGTATTTTTGGTGATTTTAATATTGATATAAGTGATATAAATTATGATAAAACCAGTTTGGCTGAAAGGACAATTACTCAAGAATTTCTAAATAATTTTTTTGAATATGAATATACGCCATTTTTTAGAGGAATCACGAGACCTTCTCAGAACAGTGAGAAAGGTTCGTGTATAGATAATTGTTTTGCCAAAATAAGAAATATTGAGTTGCAGTCTTTTAAGTTAAATATTCCATTCAGTGATCATTACCCACTCTTTAGAAGTATTGATAAACTGAAAATACTAAAAGATAATAAGGATTTAACCTGCATCAACTATGGCAGGCTAGTAAAGATAGCAAGAAGAGTTGAGTGGAACTCACAAGTCAGTATTGCAAATAAATGATCCTAATCAAGCTATAAATGAATTAATAAGCATGGTCCAAAGCTGTGTTGAAAAAGCAACTAATATAAAATATTCTAACAAAGACAAAAAAGACTTAGTTCCCAAGAAAAAATATATTACCAAAGCAATATTAATATCCTGCAGAACTAAAGAGATGCTATATAACATATGGAAAAAGAATCCAACAAATATGAAACTGAAATTGGACGAAAGTGGCAATTCAAGGCAGCTTTGGAACATAATAAATGATAAATTAGGGAAAAAAAGAAACAAGAAGTTTCACTGGACAGTATAACGGTTGGTGAGCGGAAAGTAAAAGATAAGACTACTATTGCGAACATGATGACCGAATACTATTGTAATGTAGGAATAAATCTAAGCAAACAAATTCAAAATATGGACTCAGAACAATTGAAACTGCCAGATAGAAATAACTTCTCAATCTTTATTAATCCGACGAATATATATGAGATTCAGAACATAATTATTGCAATGAAAAAGAAATCTGGTGGAGTTGATAATATCAGTGCAACAGTAATCAAAACTTTATCTAAGCATTTACTAAAACCTCTAGAGTATATATTTAATCTAAGTATACAACAATCAATATGGCCAAATGTACTGAAGCAAGCGGATATAGTACCAATATATAAGTCAGGAGACAAGAATTGTATGTGTAATTATAGACCCATATCACTAACTTCAAACATTGCTAAAATTTTTGAAAAAATAATATACCTTCGACTATATAATTTTATCATCAAGCACAAAATAATTTCAAATAAACAATTTGGTTTTATGAGAATGTGAGGAACAAAAGATGCTCTAAATTGTCTAACAAATATTATATGTAGAAATCTAGATAAAAGTAAACCAATTATGACAGCGTTTCTAGACCTGGCAAAAGCCTTTGATACAGTAGATCATAATATACTGTTAGACAAATTAGAAATATATGGTGTACGAGGAAACGCATTAAAATTGCTGACCAGCTATCTATCCGATAGGAAACAATGTGTCAAAATAAATAACTACAAAAGTGAGTACAAAGAAATTACTATAGGAGTGCCACAAGGAACCATTCTTGGCCCTCTATTTCTTATATTATATGTTAATGACCTATTGATAGATATGCAAAACGACACTATATTATCCTATGCAGATGACACTGTCGTCATTTCATGTGATAACACGTGGTCAGCTGCACAGGATAGATTAAATGAGTATCTTCGTAAGGTTGCAATATGGCTGAACCTGAATAAATTGTCACTTAATGTAAGCAAAACCGTATATATTGCATACGGCAATTACTGTAATAGTGTGCATAGCACCCTAAATGTTAAAATTGGTGATAATGTTATAAATAGGGTTGATAGTCATAAATATTTAGGCTTAATAATAGACTATAACATGAAGTGGGATAAACACATAAATCATATAATAAAGTCAACGAGTTACTTAATTTTTATCTTTGCAAAACTAAAGAAACTTATGGATAGTAAAACGTTAATGTTGTTATACTATGCTTTTTTTCAAAGTATAGTTGGCTATGGTATAATCGCCTGGGGTGGGACTTATAACAATTGCTTAAATCTGATTCAAAACCTACAAAAGAAAATACTTCGAATTATAAATAAAAATTGTTTTATAATTGAGAAACAACCACTACCTATAAGGCAAATGTTCGAACTAGAATGTATACGTAGTGGTATTCTATGAAGCCATCGTTACATTTACCTCCGAGTTTTTGAATAAAAATACAACGGGCAAAGTTTTAAATTTAAAACAACTTAAGGATTATATTGTACAACAGGAATCCGCTCGAATTGGATCAAACGGGTCAGCTGGACAGAAAGTAGAAGCTGGAGCAAAAGCCTACCTTGTAACTAATCCTGGGGTCCTTTGCTACAACTGTGGCAACAAGGGTCACTATAAAGATGAGTGCACAAGGAAAGGCAAGATGTGCTTCAGATGCAAAAGGTACGAAGGTCATTCTTATCGGGTTGGTAAACGCGGTGGATACAGTCGTGGTGGAAAACAACGTAATCCTGAAGCACCTAAGGGTAGCGATCCTAAGAAAACTGAGTCCGATAGAGGCCATGCCCGAGGCAGATAATGAGGAAAAGGTAGACAGAATAATCAAAATAACAATAAATCTACCAAAGCCTCCGAATCTGGTGAGTGCGTAAGTCTATATGTAGACACTAAGTTCCCCAACGCGGTAGAAAGCGATAAAAATCAATTGATTAGATTTCTGGTGGACTCGGGTGCTACAGAACACATGACTAACTCTAAATTAATTTTTAAAACGTTCGATAGTACTAAAAGACTTGATATTAAATGCGCAAATGACAATGACTCAGCGATCATAAAATCGGAGGGAGTAGGTAACATTGCGGGTTACACCAAAAATGACGATTTCTTAAGCTTGAATAATGTGATTTATGCTAAGTCATTGTCGAAAAATTTGCTGTCATTAAGAAAATTTGTTGACAAGGGTTTAGGTATCTATTTAGACAATAAGAGAATCGATATTTTTGATCCAGTGTCAAAAACGATTTTTGTGTCCGGAATATATGAGCAACCTTATTGGGTAATAGAGTTAGAAACAAATAACTCTGATGGAAATGAAAATAATAAAATAAATAATGTTGTTGCATATATAACCACAAGGCGTCGTGAATATCCGACTGTAAGTGTTGCACCCAATAAGAAGAGTGAGTCTGAGATTAAAGAGACAACTCGTGAACAAGACAAACTTGAAAGTACTGAAATTAGTGAAGATAGTAAGTTTGATGAACCAATGCAAATTGATAATGAAGTAAATGTAGAAGTAAATTCAGACAACAACAAGCTATGCTCTAGTTATTCAAATTTCGAAAACACTTTAAATGATAGAAAAATATGTAATTTAGATGAATCAGTTGCCTTACAAAAATTAGATTGTGAATCTAACATCAGTAAAATCAATAATTCGTTTTACAGCAATAAAGCCATGCTATGGCATGTCAGATTGGGACACGCTTCATTGAAAAAGTTGAAAGAATTTCAGAAAAAGTTTCCAAACTTGAAAAACTTAAAGGAAATTAAGTTCGATGATTCTGTGATGGATTGCGAGGTTTGTATTGTGTCGAAATTTAATAAGTTACCCTTCAGTTCGACTAGACAGAGAGCGACTAAACGTCTGCAAATTGTTCACGCAGACACATGGGACCGATTAGTCCAGCAACACATCTCAAGAAATACAGATTCATATTTGTATTTATCGATGATTATTCACGACACCACAAGGGATGCCAACTGTTACGTGGGATACTCGGGAATTAGGGTTAGAGTGGCCGTAACGTTCGCAGGCCTTCCTACGAACTTGGCGAAGGAACCAGAAAGTCTTTGGATATGGTGTGACTACTTTTATTCAAAGATAAGTCGTGAGAGAGAGGTGTGACTGCTTGAGTGATTCTCATAGAACTGACTCGCGAGCCGGTCGCGCCCGGCTAATTAAGCCTGCCACTGCACATCGGCATGCAGTGATAAGGCGGGTATAGGTGTCATCCGATCGGTTCGTCCGAGCTCGCGATACCCTTTCGTTGTTACCATGCTGTACTACACGTATGCACGCTAGTGTGCGTACGTGACAATATGTTGTATTTAAATATTGCTTAATTTTGTCGTAGTTGAAATTTTCTTTTTCACATTCGTTTTCATTATTCCCTTGACTAATTTTTATAAATGCACAATCATCCCTCTTATAACAATATTTAAATAAATATTTGACACATTGAATAGTTGAACATACTTCAATATTAATATGACAATTATATTTCAACAATCAATACGGATTGTATGGAACTACAAATCGATTATCAGCTATATTGTTTTTATTCAAAAGATTTTGTTTTTCATTGTTACTTCGTCGATATTCAGTATTATTAAAAGCAGTTTGCTAATTAAACTATTTTGGGAAGTTTTTGGTACATTTTATTGTTTTGCTATTCATGCATGGTAAATTTAAGCTATTTTTACCACAAGAGCGATGTATCATTGATTGCTAAACGATATTATGTAACATTGGATATTTCATTTCATCAGGTATTTCTGCACTTATAAGTTTATCATTATCATCTACATTGTTCAGTTTATGATTTTTTTTAATAAAAGCCAACAAGTGCATATGTGGTAAACCTCTTTTCTAAAACTCAATTACATAAGTATATGTAATATATTTTCCAAAAATGTTTGTTTTAAGAATTTCATTTAATAATTCATTAACTCTTGCATTACAAACTTTTGCTACTAAATCAGGTCTATCAATAGCTGATTCATTTTTTCTCAAATTTTGTTTAATTTACTTTCGTTTTGGGTTACATGTTATAGTAATGAAAAGATCTGGTTTACCATACTTTTGAACTATTGTCATTGGATCAAAAAAGTTTCGTTGTAACGATCGTGGATTTCCTGAAAATGTGGAAAGAAATATAACCATTTTTCTAATTTTTACGTTGTCATTGTTACTTTTATTTTTAAAGTGATCCATGACATCTTTGTATAAATCTGTCCTTAATCGGTGTTGATTTTTATTTAAAAATAATAATCGTGAACCTACAACTTTTACCCAAGAATTAACAATGTATTGTTGAGTTAATTTTCCTAAATTTAAGCAATGATTAAAATCGTTTCTGATGCTGAATTTATGACAGTAAATTTGTTATTTTTATTTTTTATTTTGGGCATTCATCCAAAACCTCTATTAGAATACATATAAGTGGATATGACATAGGATCTACATGTTTACTAATGTCGGTATGTTATTAGGTGCTCTATGTTTTGAATATAAACATATATCTCGATCTTCTGGTGGTTGACTATTTTCACCTATAAATACCACAGCTACTTCATCACATTAAGCTGCGTTATATCTACGTTTATCATGATTAGAATTGCATGTTGAAAACATTATAATTTCTTTACTATTATACTCAACGTTGTTGTTTTTCAAACGTTTTTGTTGTTCCATTTCGACTTCGTGCATCATTTTGTATGATTTAGCGTACATGTTTACTTGTCGAAAAAAATTATCTAACTCCTTTCATAGCATTAAAGAACATGACACATTAGTTTGTAATCGTGATGCGAGGCGATTTCATTATCAATGATGTATAGTTGCCCATATATTCTGGTTTAGTTTTCGTCTGGATATAAAGTATAAAAATTGTAGTAAATTTGACCACTTATTCGAATAACTTGAGGGCCTTTTCCGAAGAGTGTCAAATCTTGCTCCAAAACTTGCGTAGGCAAGTGCATTATTATATTGTCTAATATTATTTAAAAAGTGTTTACTTTTGTCAGTATTACCAGAAACTAATTCTTTTAAACGTTATAAAGATAAGTGATATTGTCAGATAATACATTTCCTCTATTGCAACAATTAAAAACCTTCTTAACACATAATAATTCAAATTTAAAATGTTTAGCATTACAGAATTCACATATTTCACTCATGCTACCTAAATCATTCTCCATAATTGCTGATACATCGAAATCAAAATCGAACATGGCATCCAATTTTGTTATTGACAATTTTCTTCAGAGCTATAATATATATACCTAATCGATCGAGCGACGTTAGCAGGGAAATAACCCTGCTAGTATTAATTAAGTTCATAAATTACCAATCATTTGACTCAGCACTGAATTAAAACCAATGTTTTTTGGCGTATTATGAATAAAATAATATGATTCTAAATTTGACGTTTTTTTTCATAGATCTCAGTTGTTTTTTAATCTGTAGTTTCATTGTAAACAAAAGTATAGACATACGTGTTAATTCACAATACATCAAACTCGCCTAACCTTTTTATCTTAATTTAAAGTATTTTTCAGATATTTCATGTCTTTCATTATCTCTTAAAGTTTCAAGAGTTCATAGTGAAACAGTTTTATTTTAAGATTCTTTATTTACATAATCTGTCACATTTATTTATCAAGAAAAAAAGGCTCAAGAACCAAGATCTCTACATAACTACTCGAAGCGCCTGTATGATGACACGGAGCTGACCATCAAGGATCTACCATTTGCACTTTCAGCCTGGCGGGTTGCAGGTCTTACTTTAGCCTTTAGGCCTTACGTAGAGCTTCGACAGAAGAAGTCGACTCTGAGGTTAACTTAAACGAGGATGAGTGTTATGAATCATAATCGAGAAAATCTGGCAAGGCAAAGATAAATCAGCAATTGATGAGCAGGCCCCATTGTTGCTACGTGATACGCAGGACCATTTGGTAGATGGCTTCAACGAATTAATCAGACTTGCAGTCCAAATATTAATTAGAAACCCGATGCATCACGCTGATGAGAACAGCTCTGTCAAAAGTATTGCTTGTCTCGCTGCCCTATTGCAAAATCTCAGGGAAGATCTCACATCCCAGCTGAAAATAATCATATGAGAATCATATGATAGTCATATGATATATCGCGAATTCTCATAAAAATTAATAATCGTACTATGTACTCTATCGCTCTCTAAACATATGTATTAGATATCTTTTTTTATAGGCTAAGTGGTAAAACGCTTGGTTCATAATCTTAAGGTTCCGGGTTCAAATCTCCAAAGGACTGGATTTTTCCATTGCAATATTTATGTAAAAATTAATTCTTTAAGCAAATTATAAATTACCGGTATAAAGACAGATATCTAATAAATATCAGAGAGCGATAGAGTGTGCATACCCTGCTAAAAATGTCCAAACAAAATCAATTTATACAAATTTAGCATTCGATTGATTTTAATCCGGTTTTCTAATCTGGTATTAACGCATTTAAACTAATATAATCGATTAAATCCTATTTTAAGACCAATTATAAAATTTGATCGATTTTACTGGGACTTTGATGTGGCCATAACATGGAACTGGGGGTACTTAGGGTGATAATTACAAAACAGTACTGTAACAAGGACTTTAATCCGGTACCTATAGATTTAGAGTCCCTTACTGTACACATAAGCCAAACTTACATGATATTAATTCTCTATAGAATTTCCACCTATAACTGTGTCGTAGCCTTAAGTTTAATTTAATATTAACATTTCCGTTAAATCTATGCATTGTTTTAGATAAATGTATTCTTAATATTATTGTTTTGTTAATTATCAGCAAATTTTACTGACATTTTTAATTCCATGTGTTTTATTAAATATCAGTAAGATCTACTGATTATTAATAAGACATTAATAATAACAACATATTTATCAAAAATGATGTAATTGTTCGAATATATATTAATATTAAATTTAAATTAGGCTCTGCCACAGTATTAAATAAAATCTCTTATAAGTAAGTTTGGCTCATGTGTAGAGTAAAAGACTAAATCTAAAGGTACAGGGTTCAAGTTCCCGTTACAGTACTCTTTTAACATATTTTTTTCTCAACTTTTGACAAAAATGTATGTTCTAAAAAGTTATAGAGTGCCCAACAATACATTTTTAATGCATAAGAATTTGTTTGCAAAATTTTGTTATTGGTAGTTCTTAAAAATTGGGGAACATCATATGAGTACCCATATAAGCTCATATCGTCGGTCCCTACGAAGAGTAGTACGGTTCAGATTTGCTACAAAGACTAGTACGGTTCAGATTTGCCGCGAAGACTAGTATATGTCAAATCTTTCGCACATGAAAAAATCCAATTGTTTTGGAGGTAAACAAATAGTTATTTTGGTTAAAATTAATAAAACTGCAATATTTTCAAAATTGCCAAAAAATTTGGAAAAATTTCGAAATTAAAAAAAATTTTATTGAAAATTTGAATTAGAAGAAAAAAATTAATATTAAATCTCATAATAACTTTTTAAATTTCAAAAGTTTTTAAAAATGTTTTGACAACTTTAAAAATATTGCACTTCTATTAGTTTTAAATAAAATAACTATTTGTTTTTCTCCAAAACAATTAGATTTTTTCACGTGGAAAAGATCTGAAATGTACTAGTCTTTGCGGCAAATCTGAACCGTACTACTCTTCGTAGGGATTGACGATATAATCTCTCATACGAGAATTTGATCAAAAATATAATAGGATGACTGATATGAGCTTTCATATGAGTCATCATATTATGTATTTTGTATAAATATAGAAAACAAGTGCTTCTTGAAAGATCATTATTTAGAAATTGTATGTCAATACTATAAAAATATTCAAATTTTAATTTTTAGAAACCCAGATAATTAACACTCATTCATTTCATATAAATAAATAAATATTAATCCTCATATGTTAATAACCACGCAATTATTAAAAAATCCATGAATTTACAACGGCGTTCAATCCATTTTTAAATATACAAGTTTTCTATTGTATAATTTCTATCATTTCTATTGTATAATATACGAGTCAATCGTCAGCGCTCGATGCGATCGGTCGTGTTTCACGCGCGTATCGTCAGCTCGGAGCAGTATATAAAACTTTGTATACGATTAGTTAGTGACTTAAAATTTAAACATGTTACTTGTTTAAATAGTTACACATTATCTTGCCAATATGGCATCGAACGTGAAAACACCTCCGGATAAGCCGGACCACAGCTTTTACAAGTGCCACCCAAAAAAGCTAGTGAAAACAGTGATTTGCATAATATGCGAAAATGTTTATCATAAAAGTGACTATAAGAAGATAAAAAATTCTGTTTTTGTTGATGAACACCTGGTTACCTGCCCAGAACATGTCCTGGGAGACATAACATCCAACTATGAAGAGCATATACTAAGTTACGTGGCGAGAAAAACCATTGCACTCATAAAAATGAAGAAATCTGAAGAAATCAGAGAACAACTGCTACAAGAAATCCACAACAAAACAGTTGAAAAACATAATTCAACAATACTAGGCGAGGAGAATGAAATGGAAAATACCTTATTAAAACAACTAGTTGCCGAACTTCAAGATAAAAATCAGCTTCAGAAAGAAATGATTGAATTACAAAAACAGAAAAATACAGAGCCGCAGAAAAATTTAAAATCATATGCTGATGCTATGAGAGAGATACAGCCAAAACCGAAACGTGTCCCAAGTATAATGGTTAAGGCCAATGACCCGGAACAGACGAACACAATGGAGCTACTCACGAAGTGTCTGGTTACAGAAAAGAATGTGCAAACTAAGTTTATACGCAAGAAGAACCAAAGTGAAATAGAAATCAGCTGTATGAATACTAAAAGCCTGGAAACACTCGAGAACGTGTTATCAAGTAAATTAAAAAATTGTGAAATTAAAGTAGAACAACATGGTAATCCAAAAATGAAAATTATTGGAATAGACAATACTACAAATATGGATGAACAGGATATGGAAAATGACACTCGTAATTTCAAAAATTATAACAACAAAAGTAAGGTACTGCACATGTACACCAATAAAAGGACCAAAATCTGCACAGTTCTAATGGAACTCCCACCAGAAATCTACAAGCACATATGAAAACAATAATAAAGTTTTTATAGGTCATCAGTACTGCAAAGCCTACGATCTTATTAACATTACCCCTTGCTACAACTGTGGAAGATACGGACATAGTGCATCAAAGTGTAAGAACAAATCAGCATGTATAAAGTGCTGGGATAACCACAACGTAAGTGTCTATAAGAATGATAGAATTGAGTGTGTGAACTGTATATTTAACAACGCCACATACAAAACAAGTCTACCAACGGATCATTTGCCAACAGATAAAATAAAGTATACAATTCTTAAAAAGAAGATAAAAAAATATATCAACTCTATTGATTACCCGATCGCACCTGTATTACCGACGTGGGACGAAACAAGCGCACGTAAACAAATACACAATCTACAAATAAACAAACTGCTATACCACAGATCGATAACGGCAGGAAAAAAAGAGGGAAATCGTTCTGATACGCAGCAAGAAAACAACAGTCAGCATATTATTCCAAAGAACACAGCAAATTCATCAGTTGAATAATGGAAGCACAAATAAATTTAATCGACGAAATACAAAATAGCCTAAATGAACAAGAGCGAACATATATGGATATTGAGTCTTTCAATAAGGAAAGGATTAGTAGTAATGATCTAATTTTGTATTTAAACATTAGAAGCCTAAATGCCAATTTCGATAAATTACAAATCTTTTTTAAAAGTCTAAAAATAAAACCTTACGTTATTGTATGTACAGAGGTATGGAAACTAACACACTATCAGTATTATAGAATAAAAGATTACGAACTTTATTATAATCACGGAGACATCAACAAAAATGATGGTGTTGTGGTTTATGTAAATAAAAATGTTAAACATACTAACGAAATGATAGCTATAGGTAAGCTTGAAATATTAAACACTACTATCCCTCTAAATAATAATAAACTACTTGAGATCTCATCTTATATAGATCACACGGACTGAGTAGCATAGAATTTAATCAGAACCTAAAAACTTATCTAGAACATAAAAAAAAGCAAAAAACCATATTATAATTGGTGATTTTAACATAAATATTCAAGACTATAATCATGTAAGCATAGAATTCATTAACAACCTTCAGGAAAAAGGTTTCCTCCCAGGTTTCACTAACACCACCAGACCTACAAACATAACTACAAATGAAGGAACTTGCATTGATAATATCTTTGTCAAAACTGATTTTCTACGTACAAAATCACTAACTCTCATGATGCCCATTACCGATCACTACCCACTTTTCCTAGAATTAAAAAATGGAGTATTAAAACAGAATAAAAAAGAGTCAGAAGGAGATATATACTATTACAACTATAAAAAACTATATAACACTGCTAGGCAAATAAATTGGTCAAAATTTAAGAATACAAAGTATCTAAATGAGAATATAAACGAAATGATAAAAGAAATCCAATATTGCGTGGAGAGTTCGAAATATAAAAAACCAAATCTGCGGAAATCCAAACAAACCCCCAGGAAAGACTGGATAACAAAAGCGATTCTAAATTTCTGTAATACAAAAGAAATACTGTACAACAAACTCAAACAAAATCCGAATAATGAAGAACTAAAAGCAAACTATAAACATTTCGTTAAAACTCTAGATAAAGTTATTAAAGAAGCGAAAATCGAACATGAAAAAAAAACAATTGAGAAAAATAGGGATGATCCCAGAAAACTCTGGGCCTGCATTAATAGTAGCAAGATAATAGTAGTAAAATAATAATAGCAAGATAAGCAAAAATAAAAATAAAACAGATACTAATATCAGTCAACTAAAAACTGAAAACAATACTACAATAACCGACAAGAACGAAATTTACTGCAAACTTGGAGAATCATTGAGTAATAAAATAACTACACCATGAAATAAAAAACTAGAATTACCTAAAAGCAATCCAAAAACAATCTATATCAAGCCAACCAGCGAAATTGAAGTTATAAAAATAATAGACTACATGAAACTTAAAAAAGGTGGTATTGATAAAATAAGTGCAAAGGCACTGAAAACTATAGCTACTATTATTGCAGATCCCCTTGCCCACGTAATCAATCAATGTATCGAAATGGCAATCTGGCCTGATATATTGAAGGCAGCTGAAGTGATACCAATATACAAAGCTGGGGAAAAAAACGAAATGGGAAACTATAGGCCTATATCACTAATATCAAACATTGCTAAAATCTTCGAAAAAATTATACATAATAAAATAATAGAATTTATATGTCAAAGTAAAATATTAAGTAAAAATCAATATGGATTTAGAAAAAAACATTGGAACCAAGGATGCATTAAACCCGATCTCAAAAATAATATATGAAAACCTGGATCAAAGTACACCGATAGCTATTACTTTTCTAGATCTAGCAAAGGCATTTGACACTGTTAATTATAGAATACTTCTAGACAAGTTTTATGCATATGGTATAAGAGGCAAGTGGCACCAACTTATTACAAGTTACCTAAACAATAGGAAGCAAAAAGTAAGAATAGGTTCGCATATAAGCGAATTTGAAAATGTAAATACCGGCGTCCCCCAAGGTACGATACTTGGCCCTTTGCTATTTATACTTTACGTAAATGACTTGCTAATAAATATGCCAGAAAATTCCATAATTTCTTATGCAGATGACACTGCAGTAATAACTACTGGGAAAACTTGGTCCGAGGTTGAAGTAAAAATGAACAAACACCTCGACGATATCTCTACATGGCTCAGGCTAAATAAATTGACACTCAATGTTCAAAAAACAGTATACATGACTTTTGGAAATTACTGCGTTAGTGTGCCGAAAAAAATTGAATTTAAAATTAATAATGAAAAAATAAAGAGAGTAGAAGAAGCGAAATACCTAGGCTTAATTTTTGACACGAACATGAGATGGGATAAACATATTGAATACCTTATAAACAAGACAAGATACCTTGTTTTTATCTTCAGTAAAATCTCCAAATTCATGGACACAACTACTCTAAGAATAATTTACTACGCATTCTTTCATAGCCTGATTAACTATGGAATAGTTGCGTGGGGTGGTGCGTATCAAAATAACCTACAACTGTTACAAGCGGTCCAAAAAAGAATCATAAGAATTATAAACAAAAATACGTTTCAAAGTATTAACCCACTTAACCTTCAACAATTATTCGCCTACGAAAGCCTACAGTACCACTACAATAGCCTCAAAGATCAGTATACAAAATCATCAAGCATAACAAGGAAAAAGCTAATAATCCTACCGAAGTATGATAAAACTATTAGTACAAAAACCAGCTACATTAAAGCTATCAACATCTACAATAATCTACCAAATAATCTCAAAATCATAGATTTACGGAAAATATCAAACATCAAGAAAATACAAGATTAGTTGAGAAATAATGAGTGAGATAAGTACTCCCACTACAATTGACTGCAAGCAACTTAAATTATGGTTCTTAGAGATGTACAATCAGGAGCATGGTGAGCAACAGATAGTAATATCTTCATTAATACAAGATTTAATGCAGCGCAGAAATGATATGAAAAGTAATAGACAAAGAACTGAAATAAATTCTGTTTACTTAGATATTAGAACTTACATTTGCGCTAAGGGCAAATGTAACTCTCACAAAATACGTAAACATCGACGCATCCAACTACAACTATAAAAAAATGATTTTAACATATCAGAATATTACAGATAGTTTAGACAACATAACGAATGAAATAATAAATACCTGCATGGTCAAAACTATAAAATATAAAGCAAATATAAAATTCATTAATTTCGTAAAAGAAACTGCAAATGAATGGGATGGTAACAAAAAAGTAAACACTGAAAAATACAAACCAATAGAAACGGTCTTCTCTAAGATAGATGAAATGGCTGAAGAAAATAGCAACAAAGCAAGGAGTAGAGAAGCGACGGCCGCACCGGGACTAAAAATTAGAGAATCAGCCAGTCTCAGAATGACGTATGGCGACATCAACTATCTACGATTCAACAAAGCTTTTTTCTATTTTGATAGAGGAATACGAGGAAAACAGCTTTTTAAGAACTCAGTGTCCTCACTTAAATTACAATCACCCTACAAAGACATAGTAATCATAGATGATATTGTTTTTACGTCAGACTGTAAATGTGACTCATCTAATCAGCACAAAGAAATGTTTCCACACTATAGAGTTACCTGTGCTGTCGGACTCACATGCCCGGCTAGGCTCACCTCTATAGAGAAAATATCATACATAAGAGAAAAAAATGCAACAACGGACATATTTATGACAGCAAGACAAATGTTAGTTCGGAACTGGTGAAATTGTGAAAGATGTGAAAAGTGCCATGATACAAAATAGAAATTTTAATCTTCAAATGTTTTTACCGTTAAACAACATCAAATTATAACACAAAAATAAAGAATCTTAGAATCGTGCAATACAATCTTATTTAATGTGATATTTAATGTCGTCGTAGCATTACTGGTTTAAAAGACAAAAATATAGAATCATTTACGAACACTTTAGAAAATACCAACTAATAACTTATTTTTTATATACAACTGTTAAATTGATTATATGTCATTGTTAATTTTTTATGTAAATACTAATATTATATACTGTTATCAGAGTTGGGGCGAATAGAGCCCAGGGACTCCTGTAACCCAACATAGGTTAAGTGTGAATGAAAAGGATGGTATGATCTGCGTCTGGAAGTCCGACAAGGATTTATGCTACTCCTACGTATGAATGGAGGCTGGACTGTATGTAGTATGACTGGAGGTTATTGCTGTAAAACAATAACAAACCAGTATTTATATGTATTCTCGTTATCTCTGTTATCCGGACCTGCAAACAGGAAATACTGTTTTCCTCTGCAGGATTTGCGGCGTTATAGTGTGTTATTGTGTGAATAATATCAACTCTGTATCGTATGCAAATGTTTGTAACTCTGGAGTTAATAAATAAATAAATAATAAATAAAGTATGATGTATTTAGTTTAACACTTTCATAATATTATTTATTTGTAACTATTTTCTTGTTGCTGTAATTTTGATATTTAAAAGCATCTACAAAAAAAGTTGTAATTTATGTGACTAAGTCTTAGTAAACGTAAATAGTTAGAATAATTTTTTTGAAATCATGGAAATTGATTGTCATTTTCAAATAAATAATGAATTGTTTAAATACGAGATACCCCTCCCTCCAAATAAAGTTGGCTAGAAAATCTGCAGTTCACAGAACATATGCATGCGCAATTAGCTGTAACTTTAAATACAAAATTTCCTGCAAATTTTTTGCATAAGAGTATAGTTATGATTTATAGACTAATTCTAAATGCCAACTTACTGTTGTAGCTTATTCAAAAAATCTATTACAGGCGTATTTTTTTTATCAGAGTTCAGCATATCAAAAGAAGGCACTAATATACATGCTTCATTAGGATTTGATACATAATATTTTGAAGAAACAATCGCTTGCAAAATTAAATTAAATTCTTGCGTTAAATGATTTTTTTTTAATTTTTCATTTGAACTTGTAAGATTAGATGCATAGACATAAACAGATAATCGGCTACCCTTGTGTCCACATTGGTAAACATTGAAACAGCTAAATATATTACACAATATACTAAGTGAGTTTTTTTTTTCTTTTCTTACTGCAAAAGTAATATTTAGCTTTACTTTTGAATTTCTACTCTTAAAATCAGTAATATAATCTGATTTATAGATATATATATTATATATAAAAATAAATAAAATCACTGATAAAATCAAGAACATAAAAAAATATCGATAATGAAATTTCAAGTAATGCATTTTAAATCTTTTTTTATACATCTAAATGATCTATAAATGTAGAAATGTTTAATAAATTAATAAATTCTGTTTGTATTCAAATTTATTTTAAATAAAAAATTATTCCTTTGCTGCATTTAACTTTTGATTATTCTTATAGAAAATAAAAAATATTTCATAATTCTTTTTATTTTTTGTGTTTAATATAATTTAAATAATACATATTAATTTTCTTTTCTTTCTTTTTTAGAAAAGTTTTTGTATTTTGTTGTGTGCATCAATACAAGTTAGGGCTATCACACGTAAAAAGGAATAGTGAGGAACAGCGTCGATTAACATGGGTTGATATATGTGTAGCTATGAGGAACAGCGAAGAACAAACACGCTGTTCCTTATAGCTATAAATATAGTAACCAGTGTTAAATTCGTCGCTGTTCCTCGCTATTCCTCCTATTCTTTGTTACATGTGATAGCCCTTATGGTCCGGGGCCGTATCTTTTATTATCAAGCCTGTAGGCTGTAGTTGTTCTTACCGTTTATTCGCATTTGCAAGTCTCGCTTGATGGCGCCACCATCGCGATTGAAACGTATAATAAGGTCACGTGGTATGTGGTGGCAAGTTAAAACTTGTTAATTATCAAGTTGGAAAATATTTTATATATTTATGAAAAAATACAAAAACCAACATGGCAAATGCAATCGTGGAGATATATTATATACTTATACTAAATATTATATACTTTATATTTATGATTCGATGAGAGAGAGAGAGAGAGAGAGAGAGAGAGAGAGAGAGAGAGAGATTGCCGATGTCGTGTTAAAAATGCGTGGCGAAATCGATCATGACGCTACTTGCGCGTAAAATCGAACTATACGCAACTAGAAAAGGAGCGTAGGGGAAGTATACACATCTAGCGTCAGTAGAAGAGAAGGAAGGGGCGCTATGTTAACTCCACCGCGCCTGACAAGCGGCGACTGTCGAACTTGCGCTTCCGCGCCTCGTGGTAGTTTCAACAAACGCCTGTTACGTCGCGTTAGTGTGCACTCACTATTCTGACCCCAATAGCTGCTGCTCTCTGCTAGCGCCCGTTAACAAAAAGCCGATTTGAATTCCTCCTGGTGGAGGTTCTCTCTATTTGTTAGAGTTTACCGAGCCCGAGCGTATGATTCACCAAGTCACGTGTTTTGATCGCTAACGAGGCCTCGTTATTCGATCGCGATTTTATTGGAGTCATGGAGTTTATCATGGAGTCTGCATAGACTCCAGATCAATTCATAACAGCTCCTCCCAAGAGAAGAACGCAATCCCATGGCTCGCGCTTTTATTAATATGTATATATTAATAAAAGCGCGTATATTAATTAATAATAAGTTTACCTACAACATGCTACTTCTATCGGTAATTGTCGGCGCCCAAGGTTTATTGCTACAGTTCGGAAGTGTCAACTTCGATCATCGTGAGCTTCGGAAAACAGCTGTTGTCGTTCGCTATTTTGGTTTTTGCTACAATAGCCGTCCTAACTCTAAACTAACTAAAAATTATGTGATAAATCGCATGATTAATCGCGTGATAAATCACTTGATTTCTCACGTGATATATCACTTGTAAGATCACGTCAGAAAACAATCGTAAAATTTAAATATTTGTTTATATTGAAATAAATTGTATATTTTGCATCTAAATAATTATAAAATAGTTGATAATATTGATAATTCAAATAAATAAATCGAAAAAAAAGAGAAAAAAATTTCCCTGACCAAGATTTGAACCCCTGCCCTCACTTGACAATCCAACATTACATATATTAATAATAATAATAAAAACACTTTTGAAATTTCCAATATTTATCTTATAGTATCTATATAAACTATATAAAGTGATAAATATCACTTTATATAGTTATATAAATTGGTATTTGAAACTTGCAACACCACAAATAGCTCAGGTAGTAAGACATTGGATTGTCAAGTGGAGGACAGAGGTTCAAGTCTTAGTCAGAGAAATTTGTTTGCGATTTATTTATTTGAATTATCAATACTATCAACTATTTTATAATTATTCAGATGGAAAATAAACAATTTATTTCAATATAAACAAATATTTAAATTTTACGAATGATTTTTGACGTGATTTTAAACGTAATGTATCACGTGATGAATCACGCCAAATAATCACGTGAGAAATCGAATGATTTATCACGCAATTAATGATGTGATTAATCACGTGATTTTTTCGCCAGGTAACCTACCCAGCCCGATTAGATAAGTTGATTTTTTTTCTTCAGCTCTTTATTTATTTAATATTTTGAGGAGGTACTTTGTGTGTTAAGTGTCAAATTTGCACTATTATTTCTTTTATGCTCGGGAACACGGTCTATCTAGACTCCTATACAAGAGACACCAACACAACCTGTTAGCTGCCGTGGCGTGACTATTTCTTGGGCTTTGAATGTGAATCAAGATGTTTAAGAATATTTATTTAAATGTCACTTACTTACCCTACTGAAAAAAATCGCGTGAAAATCGTACGTTTTTCAACCAATTTCTCGCGCTATTATCATGCGATATATGAAAAAAAAGTCAGTAAAAAGTTTCTCACGCGATTATTGCGCGATTTGTCGTACTTTTTGCTTATTGCTAAGTCTTTGAGATCATTCGGTAGCGTGTTAAATACACTCACAGCCACGATCAAATAACTGCTTTTCTTGCTTACTTATCAATTTTAGGCAATGGTAGATTCTTGTTTCGTGTCTTGTTTGTACTTCTTATGTATCTGTCTCTTAATTCATTATAATGATATACTATACACTCTAGTTCGAACATTTGCCTTA
>QLYP01000273.1:30846-55409 GCA_016647725.1 Nasonia giraulti | reverse complement strand
AGTGTATTTAACACGCTACCGAATGATCTCAAAGACTTAGCAATAAGTAAAATCTCTATGAAAAGAAAATTAAAGAGGTTTATAGAAAAGAATTAACTTTTGGATGTTATATTTGTTATATTTTTTAATATTTTAATATTGTTAACTTGCTATGAAAAGGAAAAAGGGCATGCTAGCGTTAAATGCGTTATCTTGGCTCTATATGGTAGTTTTAAGTATATTAGTATTAGTGATTATGCCATCCCTATGTACAGGCAACTGTATTTGCCTCTATAGGATGCCTTTTAAAGGGCATATGTATATGGTATTGAAATAAAATAAAATAATAATAGTGTTTATCTCATGTAGATCTCATATAGCTCTCATATAGATCTCATATGACTGAAATTCGTACTGAGATCTATATGAGATTTATATGAGATGTATATGAGATCTACGTGAGATCTCATATGTGATCTCATATAATATTTTCACGCGGGTTTATTTTATAAAATCTTATATATTAATCCAGAAACTTCGTCACTTAACAATGTGGTTTATTTATTTATTTTTTTTATTACATGAGTGAAGCAATGGATAATGGACTGGATCCGTATTTGATGACCTTAGTAAAATTGATATCAAATTATTGTAATTCATTAAGGTGCCTTGATACTCCTAAGGATTTGATTAAGTCAATTAAATGAAAATAAAAGAAAACAAACAAGGTTGCAAAGGACCCTAGCATTATGAATTATCAATAGTGGGTATCAAGAAGGATAATTTTTTTAAGGAAAATATTCTATACGTGGTAGAGCGACAACCGAATATTCCTTTTTATTGAGGTGATGAATTGATTTTAGGAGAACAAGGAGCGAAATACAAGAATATATATTAATTTGGGTAGACTTATTAATATCTCATGTGGAATGATTACACCAAAACACTATTATAAAAATAAGTTAATTGATTTAACCGCTGAAGTTGTTATTTTGTTAAATCAATGTAAATACAACTTGTTTCTAGAGACAATTGACGTGTTAGACTAATTTTAGGATGAAATCACCTCCTCTATTGATTTCATAAGGAGCGAAACTTCAAATAGCACATTGTGCAACAAGGGGAGAAAATAAGCTATGTCAAGTGTGGGTGAGGTGTTCAGCAGCAATCGAAGTAGAGGGCGCCGAAGGCAAAGATTGTTTGCTTTTAATTCAGTGTGTAAGTTGTCTAACCAAATGTTTAGTAGTATTTATTTTGTTAATTCGTAATCTCTCTTAATTTTTGTTTTCAAACTTTTCTCAGATGTATTTAAAGAGCGTCTAATTTCTGTACATGTCTTACTAAGTTCTCCTATTTAGAGATGTGCGAGTTCCCGAAAAACCCGAGTCGAGTCGAGTTTTTTTTCCGAGTTCGAGTAGAGTTCCCGAATTTTTCGAGCTACGGAAAATTGTCAAACTGCTTGAAAAATTCGAGTAGCTCGGAATACTCGAGCCGCTTGAAAAACTCGAGTAGATCGAAAAACTTGAGCAGCTCGAAAAATCCAAGTAGCTAGAAAAACTCAATAATAAATATAACTCAATAATAAATAATATAATAAATATCTCAAAAAACTCGGAAAATTAAAAGAGCTTGATGATTTTAAAAAATTTTTAGGATCACGTATTTTAATTTTAACCTCTGGAGGTGCAATCAGAAAATGAATGTTACTAGGATCAAAGTTTTGAAAAAGAGCTTGAATTTGAGCACTATTGGGTTAAAAATGGTTGTTCAGAGAAAAAGTTGTCTATGCTTGAAAGTAGAAAAAATTATTGCCTATCAATTATGACTGTTTTTTGACTTTTCTTCATTGCCATATATATAGCTGATGAAACCATTAAAATGTTAATCTAAATTTAAAGCAAAAATCTACTTTAAAAGCGAAAGTAGAAGAAAAGAGCTTTGTTTTGAGGGTCAGATGGTTAAAATTGACCGCTCGGATACAAAGTTATAAGGATTTTAGAGATGGGAAAATCGCTGATTTTCGTAAAAAATCGAAATATTTATGATTTTTTGCTGTTTTTAAATGTAGACAACTTTTTATCCGAGCAACTATTTTTAACCCAACGGGGCTCAAAGTACAGATCTTTTCTCATACTTTGGTCCTATGAGTATGTTTTTTCCATTTGTAATCTCGAACATTGAGTACGTACAGTTGAGCAATGGCTAGTTTTCGTTCATTTTTTCCATGTTAAATTTTCATAAGAGAATTTAAACTGCCCGGCAAAAAAAAAATACGTATTTCTAAATTTTAGGAATGCAAGGTTTTTCGTGTTCTGGATGGCCTAAGGAACCCAAAAAAGCTGGCTCCGGTAGGTCTGCCCTCGAATCTGAATTTTGTTCGTTTAGACCCCCAAAAGTGACCGGTTTTCCGTGGATTTGCATATATCTGTGGTCTATTAGACATACTTCCATTTAAGTCACACGTATCGTAATGTACTATTTTTGACCTTATTGATTGCCATTGCCCAATAAGGTCGTAGGCATTTTTATTATTCATGTTTATAGTTATAAATATTTTAATTTTAATGATTAACTAGAATCGATTCTATTTAGATAAAACTCAGTAAAAATGTTTTAAATACAGGTACCTAGTGGCAAGCAGCACAGTTTAGTTTAACGACATGAAAACTTTGAGATAGTTGAATTTTTGAGCTGCTCGAGTATTTTGAGCTACTCGAGTCTTTCGAGTTGCAAAAATTTTACGTAACGTTTTACAATTTAATTGATTTATGTAAAATTGTACTTGTCAAAGTTCTAAATTATTACATAAGATTTGATGTAAAATTTGGTGTGAATATTTTTAACAGGGGAGGAAGGTGTCTAGATGTACAGGGTGGCCGATAACGGCGTCTACCTAGCCCTAGTTAGCCCCGTGGTTTTTGGTGTCTAGGTGTAAAAATTATTTAAGGGCGGTGTCTACATGTACAATAAGGTGGCTGATTACGAGGTCTAGGTGGTGCGCTCCGTGGTTTTTGGTGTCTACTCTAGCGAAAATGATAAATGTGAAAAATTGTGATGAATCATGTGAAAATGTGAAACATTGTAACGTAACAATTGTGAAAAACGAAAAAATAGTATTCAGTTTTGGAACAAGAAGGAAAATTATTTTATCAATTATAATACACTTTATTTCACATTATTTCATATTAATAGAAACAATTTTTCACATTTTCTCATATTTTCACACGACTTTAATTTTATGTATATTAAAATATCAAAACTCATTTTTTCACATTTTTTCACATTTCCTCACATTTTTACACGAGTTTAATTTTATGTGTATTAAAATATCAAAACTCACATATTTTTTTCACATTTCCTCACATTTATTACCATTTTCTTACATTTTTATGTACGTTAATACATGGTATAATCTCACACTTTTCCGAAATTTTTCACATTTATTCAGATTTTTATATAACCATAATTTTGTATTTATTAAATGCAAAAATTACAGTTTTTCATATTTATATATCTTATTTCTTACTTTAAAAGATCGAGACCCTGTACAAATTTGTGCTATTTATAATCATACATAATAAAATATTCAGGAACAGAGGAAAAGTAGTAATTTTATTATACATATAATTAAGTAAAAAAATGAGCATATAAAATGTATTATTTTTAACTTAATCCTTATAATTTTTTCTTAATTTTATTAGTAGAATTAGATTAATTCAAACTACAGCCCATTACCCTTTTTGGTACTGTGCTAATAAAAAACTCATTTTGTGACTGCATAAATATACAGGGTTTATGGATCATATCATATTTATCACATTTTAACCTTTCAGACTGCATATAGTGCATTTTTTAAAATGTTCGACTATTACATCAGTAGTATTAACAATAGATGTATTTTCGACCATTATTGGTTTGTTAAATAAATAATATCGGTAACATCGCTATACTTAAGGCTGCAAATTTTGGTGACAATTCCAAATTTATTACCGATTAGTTCAATGACAGAATCATTTGTTTTTTTAGACTTTAAATATGAATATACTGCAGTATACCGATTATTATTATAAATCATTTTTGAATACTTCAATGTTTCGGTTATTTTGGTAACATCAACAATGTTTTTTAGACAATCAATTTCTTCTGGAGAAAAACTGTTAGGTTTACCACGTCCTAATAAAGTACAATCTTTAATTTTTATAAATATTTTCAATGACTTTGTTGAAAGATCATCACAATTTTTTTTTACTTTTACGGATATGCAATTTTTATTCTTCAGTAATGGTATTATTGCTGATATGTTAACAATTTATTTACAGGAGGATGCCTTTTTGTATGGGTATCACCTGAAAAAGGGAAATGCTATCCTTCCGCTTCCACGCAGCGTCCGCTGGAAACGTTCTCTGTCGCGTCAATGCTCTCTGCAGCAACGCTATAAGGGTGCGTCCCTTCGAGCATATACTACTGTAGTATATGCTCGAAGGTGCTTCCAAACAGACACGCTTAGACGCTACCGTTTGATAATCGGTAGCGATTAACGCAGTGCGACCAACTCAAGTTTCGCTTTCGCGCGAACGAACGAACGAACGAACAGACCAGCAGATCAACGCATAGACCTTAGGCTGGAGTAGCTTGGACAAAAATTCTCGTTTGTCGTCTGCACTGTGTCGCTTTAATTCCACGCGACTGTATCGACTGCTGTTGTATTTGCCAAAAGTGCTTGCAATTTTACAATCAACATAATCAGATAATTATCAGTGTTAATAGATGGACTTTTTTTATAAAACGAGGTTACTTTGTGAATTTTTTTTTATTTTTAGGGTTAGAAAAGCGGTACTTAGAGATGTGAGCAGTCAAGCAGGAGGTTAGGAGACTCTACAGCATTGCACATAAAGATATCCTTTTCAACATCTTGCAGTCAATCAAGGAGTTCTCATATACTTCCTGGTGGTGGTGGGTGGTCTTCTTGGCTGATTCGATTACCTGGAGACAAGCCGGAAGCTGCATTCATTGTTGCTTTGAGTTGTTGTTGCTGCTGTGGTGAAAATAGTCTTGTTCTTGTGTTGTGCAATAATCTTGAAGTATCTTGTATCTTGTGCCACGTGTTCAGTTCTCAATTTTAGTATGACAGGTTACTAGGAGTGTTAAAAGAGTCGGTTATATACTACTGGTGGTCAGCAGTGGCCAGTTGGCATTGTCAGCTGTTAAATTTTCTCTGTGACGACCTTGGAAGTGAACTGAAAACACATCAATCACTTTGGGATGATCCACGAGTCCAGCGTGCCCCGTCTACTGGTGCTGTTTGGCGTTCCTGCCAGATTCGACCTCCTAGGGACCAGCTTCAAGTTCTTTTTATGAAACTTATTAAGAAACTGAAATAATACTTCAGTTTCTTGTGGTACATGCTCAGTTAATTGTTGTTTACAGGCTTTAAGTGACCAAAAAAGTGCTGTTTGGCGTTGTCAGCTGTTACAACTTCCCAGAGACGACCTTGAAGATGAATGCAGGGCTTGCCAATCATTTTGGAATCATGTATCTGTCCAGTGTGCGCTATCCACTGGTGCTGTTTGGCAGATTCAACCACTTGGAGATAAGCTTCAAACGAAATTGTGACATAACATACCTGAGACTTGTTTTTCAACAGTTTCGTTTATATATTTAGGCTGATTTTTTTATTTAAAATTATGATAACGTTCATTTCTATTAAAGGGGTCCTATTTACAGGTATCGTTTGGAAAACTTTAAAAAATGTTTATACGTACAATGTGTGCCCACTTGTCTTCGAAGCCCAAAAGTCATATTTGACATTTTTTAGCTATCGCAGGCTTCATTTGCTTTTGGCTATCGAAGAGCACTTTATAACTTGTACATTGCTTAAAACATTGCACATAAATATGAAATAAAATAAATTTTAATAATTGTACTTATAAGAAAAGAGACTCAATTTCTTGTTAAATTAAATAAAAGTATAAAAATAATAACTCATTTTTTATGAATTAAATTTGAAAACTTTTATTAGTTATAAACCCATGCAAAAAAAAATTTTAATCTTAATAACGTTTTACAATGTAGCATCAATATCGCATAGGCATTTCTCAATCTTCTCCACGTTTTCTGGATGTAACGATTGCCTAAAAAAATTAATTTATTGTATCTGAATGCAACGATCATCTAAAAACAATAATTTAAACTACGTTAACTCACCATTTTTGCGTGCTGCTTGTTCTGGGAGCAGTCGCAGAGCTGATTGCCCAATGAAGGTATAGCTTTCATCCCGGGCACGAGGATTTCGATAATTCGGATGGTGAGGGTCGTAAATATTAACGGCTTCACGTATCTCAAGAACAATAGAAACCTCAAGACCTTCCATTGTTGTTCAAATTCTCACCTTATCAATGCTGGCTTGATAATTCGTCTCGTGAACTCGCGAATAGACAAACTGTAGCTTCACTATAGCTTAAATGCGCGTTCCCGAAACGGATATGTCGTTTGATTACCGCGCATGCGCACAATTCACTCGTCGCTGGCAATCGTACATACGAGAGACACTATTCGCTGGGTGCATGGCATGGCAAAATCTGGAAATTTGTAGCATACTAATGTTGTAGTATATCTATATATTTTGTATGCATAGATATACTTCGCGTGTCAAAGTTGGGCAGTCATTGGCGCTGTATAGTCATTCCTGCTCTCAGCCAATACGTATTGATAAGTGGTTTTCATAAAAACACGAGTTCTTTTTGTTCCCTCGCTTTTGACAGTTCGCATTTTGCATTGTGGTATATAAGTCGTGAATTCGGAAGTAACGATGAATCGAGTATTGCTCAATAACAATATTGAGACATGGATTAATATTGTTATTACTACATCCATAATATTGAGAATTTGTCTCCAAAAGTGTAACGTAAGACGTTGAGAAAACGTGAGATGGCGCCTACAACACGCTTTTTTCATATTTTAAGTTGAATGATTACGAGGAATTTTATAAATTTGTGTCGATGAGCGTTGATCAATTTGATCAAATTTTAGAGCTCGCACAAGGCAGACTGACTAAAAATAGTAGAAGAGCCTTAAGTCCAGAATTAAAATTGTTCTGTTTTACAATGAGTATATAGAAACGTTGTTTTTGTTTTTAACTGTTCATGCATTTCATATGCAAATAATAATTAAAATTACAGTCTTCTCACACATGGGTTGAGTGTTCAAAAGTTTCATGGATGTACTGAATTGGAAGGAGCACAATGTATAATTATATTCATGAAGTATGTACAGCAATATGTGATTGTTGAGGTTGAGCAGGTTCGATGAGAAAAGAAATCGTGTTGAAACTGGGATAGATTGAACAGAATATTTATTGAATTTTTATTGATTACACAAAAGAGAACTTATTGCGATTGTACAAAGCTTTTCTTTTTCGCTCAATCGCTCTCCACGCATGGAGTCTGACTAACGCAACCCGCTACTTTCTTTTTTCGCCTCGCACGCGAATCGCGGCGCCACTGCTTCCGTTCGGCTCCGCTCGCGACCCATCGGTCTCGCCCGACACTCGGATGTCGCTGGCTATACTCGGTTTGTCGTAATGTGACGACTTATCCTCAACAGTGATGCCATGAAAGAGAATTATATTGCTTTCCCAAGCCAAGAAGATTTTTCGATAATAGCTGAATATTATGGCAGAAGGAATATGCCAAATTGCATAGGTGCTCTAGATGGCAAGCATATTCGATTGAAATGCCCTGACAATTCTGGCTCATACTTTTATAATCATAAAAAGTATTTTAGCCTCGTGCTATTTGCCTTAACTGATGCTTTTTGTTGCTTCTTGTGGATCAATATAGGAGATTTCGGTAATTTTCGCATGTAATATCATATTGTATATTTTGATTGCAATGTTATACAACGTATCTTTAATCTATAGGTTCCTTAAACGATGCTGGAATATTCCAATGGAGCGATTTAGGCAGAGCTTTGAATGAAGGAAATGTGGATTTGCCGCAACCAAGTCGACTTCCTGGAACTGACACTGAGTTTCCATATTATATCATTAGGGATGGCGCATTTCCTTTAAAACCTTATCTAATGAAACCTTATACGAGAGTCCACAATTTAACTGAAGAAGAGAAAATATTCAATTATAGATTATCAAGAGCTAGTCTTACAGTGGAGAGAGATTTTGGTATAATAACGAAAAAGTGGAAAATACTTGAAAACGCTCTTGATTGGGGACTAGTAAACACAGAGACAATAATTACAGCCATCATATGTTTATGCATAACTTTATAATTACCGACGAACTGAATTTAAACGAAAATGAAAGAAGATATGATGATCATCATGATAATTATAATAATAATGACGAAGAAATTGGAATCTATGTAGGTGGTAATCCTGCAAACGTAACAGAGATGAGAGATACACTACGAGATTATTTTTGTAGTAGATATGGTGCCGTTCCGTGGCAATGAAATCATATTTAAGTTTAAGAAGATTATTTATATTTTTAGTTTGTGCATAACCATTTTACTGATTAATAGGAATTTGTTTTTTATTAAATGAAAACATACCCTAGTGGAAATGAAAATTGTGCCAAACTGTCAAATTGTGTCAAACTGTGCCAAAGTATGCCAGCTATTGCTAAACCTATGCCATTTCGGACGTTTCGCACGGTTTGGCACAGTTTGGCATAGTTCGACACACTTTGGCATAGTGTGGCACATTGTGGAGAAAAAATAGTTTGTCTGTACGTTTTCTTCGGATGGCATAGCTTTGCACGAATCGACATAGTCTGGCACAGATTAGCACAGTACAACACAAATTGGCATAGAGCGGCATAGTTTTACACAGCTTGGCATGATTAGGCATAAAATAATTATTCAGAAAATATTTTTCTACACAAAAAATTGGCATATCCTGGTACGAATTGGCACATTCTGGTACGAATTGGCATATTTTAGCACAAGACGGCATAGTTTAACATAGAGTGGCACATTATAGCACAACTAATTTATAATAATAAAATTGATCATTTTTAGGAATAATTAAGCATGTTTAAACAGTTAAAAGTTGAGATAGGATTATTAAAAACTATAAAAATAATTAAAAGCCTTTATGCCACATTGTGTCATGTTATGCCACATTATGTCATGTTACGCCACAATATTTTAAATTGTGCTATTTTGTGACAGACTGTATCATGTTGTGCCAACCTATGTTAACATTTCTGTAAAAATTTCAGCAAAGTATTTTTTTTTAAATTAATAATGTGTCAAGTAATGCCAAATCGTGCCATACTGTGCCGAACTGTGTCAAACTGTGCCCAACTATGCCAGACTATGCCAAACTATGCGAAATGTCCGAAATGGCACTACTGTAGCATAGTGTAGCACAATTTGACACAATCTAGCACAGCGAGGCACAGTGTGGCACAGTTTGGCACGATTCAGCACGATTTGGCACAACGAATTTTTTCCACCAAGGTATTTAATGTAAATTACATTTTATACTTATAGTCTGTATATTTTTTATAACTTATTACCACTGACTTAATGACAAACAAATTATAAATGATATGACTAATAGCAAAATAAAGGACATTTTATAAATCTAAGTAGAAAATATTTGTCAGTTTATCTTAATTCTTCTAATCCTTGCAAAATTTTAACGAAGCAATCCTCTAAATCTGTACTTTTTATGCTGCTTAATTTTTCAGAAAAAAAATCGAAATTTGGGTCGTCATTACAGTTTTCCCCTGAAGGCAATCTCCTCACAGCATTAATTACATCGTCACAGCTTTGGTATAGCATTTTGTCGACAGCTGAAATAGCAGATTTAACCTCAGCTGTTTCGCCGACTTTTACTTCGTAGAATTTGTCATACGCTGGCGTAACTTTTTTTAGCAGTACGACGTTTCTTCGGTGGAATATAATCAAGCTTGTGTTGAGGATTTTCTGAAGGCCTCGTCTGCCAAATACTGTTAACTGCTCTCTTTTTATTTATCATGCTTGTTGCTGGCGGTCGATGTTCAGACGCTCTTACCATAAACGATAAGCTATTAAATAATGCTGGATTTGTTATATGAGTGGCCGCTGAACCAGAAGGTGCATTCTTTATTGCTTGATACATCTGTTTATATTCTTTTTCCAAACTATCCCACAGTCCATGAACATTGGTAGCTACAATAATTATAGATGATTATAGTGTTGATAACAGAAATGTCATTATTTAAACGCCAAAAATGATACTAACCTGTAAAGTTGCTGTTAAAGCGTTCGTTTAATAATCGAGCTAATTCTGCAAATTCCTTATTACGCTCTTTATAGCCAGGTGAACTTTTATCATAAATAGACAGTAAAGGACATGACTTCCAAGGTGACACTGGAATTCATGGACTTGGACTGCGCCACAACAGCACAGGACATCGTGGACGCGATTAACCGCGAAGCGGGGACCCCGACAGACCGTAAGGTCCACGTCTTTGAAGCGAATAACCGTGGACAAGCCTTGGATGTCTGTGAGTTTGACGCAAAGGAGGCAACGGATCTACTTAAGAAAGGTCGAATTAAAATCGGGTGGATTAATTGCCGGATTAGACCCAGGCTTCGCGTTCCGAGGTGCTACAGGTGCCTTGGCTATGAACACGTGAGGGTTGACTGCACGGGACCGGACAGACAAGACTGCTGCTGGAAATGCGGCCAAAGGAGGCAGATAGGCAAGGTGTGCACAAGCGCGTTTTCCTGCTTCCTCTGCGCGGGACGAGCCAACCAAGATCTGGCACACGTGCCTGGCACGGCCTCGTGCGCAGCATTTAAGGCAGCCCTGACTGAATGCAAGACGAAACAGACAAAATGGACCTGACAATAATTCAATGCAACCTGAACGGGAGCAGCATGGCACATGCGCTGCTCCCACAAATTGCGGCGGAAACGGACGCGAACGTGCTCGTGATAAGCGAGCAGTACAGAAACCAGCTCTCCGAGGCATCGTGGATCGCCAGCAGCTCGAACACGGTGGCGGCATGTGGGTGCGTGGGTGCGAGGGGTGAGCGCGGCGCGGATTATAGACAGTGGGGCCGGAGAAGGCTATGCTAGGGCTCTGTCACTATTGTCAGTGTCTACTTTTCTCCGAACAATAGTGCGCGCGAATACGAAGATAAGCTAAAAGTCCTGGAAGACGTCGTCCGAGACCTTACTGGCGATGTAATCATGGCGGGCGATTTTAACGTGAGAGCGATCAAATGGGGGATGCCTACGACGAACAGACGAGGACGACTGATTCTATAAATGGCCGCCCGGCTAGAATTGGAAGTCATAAATGACGGAAACGTGTACACCTACAGACGACCCGGCTTCGGTAACTCTATACCAGATATAACCTTAGCCAAAGACAGAATGTTGACAAGGCTAGGGGAATGGAGAGTGATCGAGGACTACACGGCCAGTGATCACCAGTACATCGTCTTTAACCTGACCAGTGACGCTGCGTTGAGGCAAAGACAGAGTATGCGAACAATACGATGGGATATCGAACGCATAAACAAGGACGAAATCAAGAGGCAACTGCAGAACGTAGCAATTCCTTCTGCGGACCTGTCTCAAGGACGGACGGACCGAATCGCGGCTGAACGGATTGCTAATGACCTGGAAGTATCTGCAGCGCATCTGCGAGGCCGTGATGCCACGGAAACGATACAGACAGGACAGAAGGCAGACCTACTGGTGGACGCAGGAAATCGCCGAAATCAGAAAAGAATGCCTCCGACTCCGCAGACTAGCGGAAAGGGAAAGGGGCTCGGACGAAAGAGAGGCTATCTCGCGGGAATACAAGCTCGCGAGACGGCTACTCGCGGGAAGGCTACAAGATAGTGACTCGCAAACTTGGCGCCTGGAACCCCCCCGAGACGAAGGACGCGGACACAATGGAGAGGATTGTCCACAATTTCTTTCCTACCCATCAGGACAGAACGGACGATACGGACATGGACACTGCAGTGGAATGTCCACTTTTCACGGTGACGGAGTTTGAGAGTGCTGCAGCCAAACTGAAGCCTCGAAAAGCCCCGGGACCTGACAGCGTGCGTGGGGAACTGCTGCAGATCATCGTAGTTGAACAGCCCGATGCGCTGTTGAGGCTCTACAACGGCTGCCTGACGGCGGGAGTGTTTGGTGGGCCTTGGAAGGGCGCGCGGCTGGTCCTCATTGCCAAAGGTAAGGGGGACCCTGCTTCGTCGTCCTCCTATAGGCCTCTAAGCCTCCCGAACACGCCGGGTAAATTGTACGAATTACTGCTACGACCGAGACTGTTGCAAGAGGTGGAAGCCGCCGGAGACCTCTCGGACCGACAGCACGGATTTACACGAGGACACTCAACAATAGGAGTTATAACACACGTGGTACAGATTGTAGACAAGACAAACGATATATGTCATGGAGCCAGACCACTAGTAGTCTTGGCAACGCTGGACGTATGGAACGCTTTCAATTCTGCGAGGTGGACGGACATCCTGCAGATTGTCTGAAATCGTTCAGTACCTTATAAAATATAAAAAGTTATAAAAAGTTGTTTATTTAAATAAATTATTCTATTTCATAATTGTAATGTGAGGCTAGTGAGCAATATTATAATTTAAACGTACTATATTCATATAAAATTACAAAAAATATTAATGAAGCTTTAATGTAATGTAAGAATACAAATAAAAGTACTTTCTTTTGTAAAAAAAAGTTGTATATTTTTATGCAAAGTAGTGTAAACAAGGATTTCAATTATTCTTAAGAATAATGTATATAAAATGTGGAATAATGTGAACGATTATGAGGAAATGTGAAAAACTGCCTAAGTGTTACAATGAAAAAGCACTTTTTTGTTGTTGAAATTCTGATTGTGTAAAAATGTTAAACAATGTGAAAAACTGTGAAAACGTGTAAAAAATAATGATTATGTTCTTGTTAGTGATGTTCCAAATGTTGATATAAAATTTTTATTTTTCACATGCTTTCACAGTTTTTCACATTTATCATTTCTACTAGGGTATGTAGGTGTAAAAATCATTTAAGGGCGGCGTCTAGGTGTACAGGGTGGCCGATGGCGAGGTCTTTTTGGTACCTAGGTGTAGAAATAATTCAAGGGTGATGTATATTAGAAAAATCAGTGATTTCATCTTAGTAATAAAAATGTTACAAAAAAGTTGTGGTCGAATGGTGCTAAAGATGCTTATATTTTATTTTTACTACGTTGAATATGAAATACTCTAAACAATTTAAAAAAAAGGATTGAAATCTCTAAAAAAAATTAACTCTTAATAAAGTGTTAGGCGAGTTTGATATATTCCGCAACAAAATTACAGATAGAAAAGAACTGAGGTCAATCAAACAAATTTATTTATTTTTATTTATTTAATTGTAATGATGCAAAGAACAACTATCAAAATATTACTACGTAACTTGCTATGACTGTTTCATTTTGTTTATTGGTGAACAACTAAATTTTCTTTTTATATATATTAGAAAGTCATACAAACACTATAAGTAAAATGAAACGGGCATGGCAAGTTACGTAGTAATTATCTTGAGAGTTGTTCTTTGCTACATTACGATTAAATATAATAAACTTGACTTTGTTTGATTGATCTCAGTTCTTTTCTATCTGTAATTTTGTTGCTGAATTTATCAAACTCGCCTAACCTTTTACTTTTTTAAGAGTTATATAATATTTTTACGCGGGCATCTAAACGCAGCCTAACTCCGATAGACAGTGTTGCCAACCCACTATCTACGTGTATGTGTGTATGTATGTATGGATCCATACGTATGAAAGGGGGCTTGAATAGCACCCCAGAGAATATTGAAAGTAAATAATTAGAACTACGGAGCGAGGTCATAGGTCACTATATATCAGTAAAGATCGCTCCTACATGTCTACACTCGCTTTACATTAGCGACTACGGCCTCTTAATTTCTGAAGACGAAACGAACAAACTTATATTTCTAGACATAGATGGCGGGGAAGGACGTGACACCTCACGGCAAATGCCTACATCTAGTGATTTAGTCTTTTTGTCCGTATAGTTCGTGCCTCGTGGGCACTTTTCAAATATCAAATAATTAAATATATTAAATAAAATCAGGAATCAGGAAATTAGCAAATACACAACTACACATTCCAAAAGGTTGGACTTCAAAGTCCATGTATCTTTGACAAATACTAAAAAATAAATAAACGTTTTGAAACCTTTAATGATTTCCTCTTCAAAATGTATATAAGATTCAATAATAATTTTAATGTACATGATTATTAATTGAAGATAATGTTTTAAAAGTAGTTGTTTTGCTTGCATTCATTAGTTACTCAGTATATTATGATGGGAGATTCTTTAGATAGTGTGGTTGACTCAGCTACTGAAACTCAAAACTCTAGCATTGTTGATTTTTCAACATTTTCTAATTATTTACGAAAAGCTGTCTGTGTTCTGCATCCTGATGAAGATGCAGTGCCCTGCGCATTCAACATTGCTTTGGAAGATAAAAACAATCAAGAATATGTTCGCAAATTTTTGAGTGATCCACAAGTTTGGGCACTTCATATACAGAGGATTTCAAATAAGGGTAATTGTAAAAAAAATACTTTTCAATTATATTATTTGATTTATTTTATAATTGCTGTATTAACAAAATCATATAATTTTTGATTTGCCTAATAATCAAAATAGGACACTATGGCATTTGTTTGTTGATTCATATCTGACAATTAATAGAATTGATTTTTCTCAAGTATTTATATTAATGTTTCTCATAGCCTCTTTTCTAATAATAATATTTTGGAAACTTAAATATGGAAAAATTATAAGGATGATTTTTACATTACTTGCTCAAATCAGGCTTAAAAATATTTTATCATTGAATCAACTATTTTTAAAAATAGAATGATGTTGGCTCTATTAGCCTTGCCTAAGCAATTTGTGCATGAGGAAGGAGAAAAAACCCAAGGTTTTTCTCCTTCCTCACGTACAAATTGCTTCAAGATGACTGATAGAGCCAACATCATTCTATTTTCAAATATCCCCAGAGGGATCAAATCAACGTAGGAGAATTACTACTCTTTCTACAAATAAAGCACTTCCTAGATACACTTATTCGTGTATGTACATTGTATATTGTAGTGAGAGTCTGTCTAGGGAGCCTTAGAAGCATACGCAACTCGCATACGGAAAGCTGGAAAAACAGTGTGTGGAAAGTTATCAGTTGGTGTAATACGTATGCGCAGTTGGTAAATAGCGTACGCTAATTGTAGCCTGGTCTCAGAATCATATGCAAGGCTGCGTAATTAACGTACGCGAATTGTTGACTGACCTTAGAAGCGTACGCGAAACTGGGTTATTAGCGTATGCAAAAATGCACCTCTAAGCTATATTTTTTCGCGAATTGATGACGAATGATCATTCTACAGTGAGTATATTACCAATTGGTACATACATCACATTTATTGTTATATAATTTTTTTTAAGCAAACAAAATTACGAATAATAATACAGCGCTTATGTAATTCTAATTATAACATAGTTATATTCTTTAATTTCGAAACTTTAGCATATGCAGAAGAAGCTTTTAAAGCTTTGACGGCGATGAGCGCGAAATTTGAAATGTTTTACATAGAAGCATCTTTTCCATCATAGACATAAGAGGGATAGACTGGGTGTGTAGGCTAGCAAAAGTGGCACCCAGTGAGAGAAAGACAGAATACCGTCTATCCCATATACCAAGCATTGAATAGAAAGTATGGTATATCTTACACACAGGTATTGGGGGCCACTTTTGCTAACCTTCACACACAGTCTATCTCTCTTATATCTATGTTTTTCATCTCTTTTCACAGATTCATTTGTGTATTTTTATATTGTTCATTATAGATTTAATAGGAGTTTCATGTATTATCTTTCCTGACTTTGGTATGGCTTTATGTTATGTTTGATGGTCTTCCTCTTATTTTCAGTGCTGTTGGTAGAAGAATGCTATGTTCATCATTCTCATTATTGTCGTTCTCTTCATCAGCAATAGATAAATTAGGAAGATGTGATAAATCTTCATCCGATATCACTTTCACAGATTTATTCTGTCGCCATGCTGATTCTATCCGCTTTAATGTATCAAGTCTTTCTTCAAATCGTTTAGAAGTGAGCTTTAATCTCGTCAAAAATTCAAGCCGCTTTTTAGCTGGTATTTTGTGAGTGGTATACGCAGGAAGCGAACAGCATTGAATTCTATGTGTTGACTGAAGCACCGTCAGCTTTGCTATGTTGTACTGCATTTTCCACCTTTCTGGACATAAACTAGCATTATAAAGTAGTAATCTGAAATGCTGTCTGACGGCGAATATATGTCTGCAAGGTAGTTTGATTGATGTATATTCGTTGCATTCGCATACTTCTTTACTAACCCTCAGAACAGCAAACCCATATATTATCCAGCACAGTTTTATTAATTTCGGCGAATGACATAGGCTTACGTCTGGAGAGCTTGATGACTACTTTTTGAGATCCTGCAAGAGTTAGAACTTGCTGGTATAAATACTCAGGTGTACACTCTAAACCCCAAAGTATAGAAAAATTGACGTTAGGAAGTATAAATAAATCAGTTTATACTTTAGGAATATAATAACTCCTTACCCTGGTAGCAAATGGCCGATAAGTTCTGGCCCGTTCCCTAGCGACTCGGTAGAAATGTATACCAGAATTTGTCGTGAAATATGCGTAGTTTCTACACTGAAACCCAAGTAGCAGAAGTTCTCTTATTTTTTGGCGCATGCGTACGGTTCAGGTCAAACACAGGCATACTAGAATTACATGACGCATATTGTAGAGGCTGTCTGCTATGTTATACAGCAGAATAGCATAGCAGACAGAACTACAGTTTTCACAGTTTCAGTCAATGTTGAATGATGAATATTTAGCCTATTAATTCATCTAGAATGATTTTGAAGAAAAAATATGATTTTCAAAGTGCCCATTAAGAGTGAAAACCTAACCCTACACATGCATACTGTCATATATGACAGTATGTACAAGCATGCTGTACTGACTGACTTTGTGTTGTTCAAGTGCAATTACTGTGTGAAAAGTGTCATCGATGCTCAAAGTCACCAATGATCAGGTTTGCATAGGTATTTCAATCTCATCAGTTTGCGAGCGCAGTCACTGGCAACCACCAAATCTCTCATAATCATGCTAAATCCATGATATCGAGGTTTGATGTCTGTTCTTATGCATTAAGACTTGTTCAAATATTTAGAAACAGCCTGCCATCTCAGTTTTCACTTAACAGTCTTGGTTCGGCTTTACACCCTGAACCCTATGGATTTGGCGGCAAAAATACAGGGTCTATACATGAAAGTTGAATTCATATCATCTAGAATACATTCAACTCAATATATTGTTACAACATGCCAACACAAATTAAGTTGCAAAATTTCAGCTGTCTAAGTATGATAGTTTTCAAGTGAGAGCAAAATCAAATTTTATTGATTTTGATTACTTTTTTCACAATTTTATTTTAGTTCTCATTTAATAACTATCATACTAAGACAGCTGAAATTTTACAACTTAATTTGTGTTGACATGTTGAAACAGTATATTAAGTTGAATTCATTCTAGCTGATATGAATTCGACTTTCATGTACAACAGAGCTACGTGCATTTTTAACGCCAAAGCCATAGGGTTCAGGGTGAAAAGCCGAACCAAGACTGTTGAGTAAAAACTGATATAGCAGTCTGTTTCTAAATAATTGAACAAGCTTAATGCAAAAGAACAGACATCCACCTTTAATATCATGGATTTACCTTGATTATGAGAGATTTGGTGGTTGAGAGTAACTGCGCTCGCATACTGATGAGATTGAAATACCTATGCAAACCTGATCATTGGTGACTTTGAGCATCGATGACACTTTTCACACAGTAATTGTACTTAAATAATACAATAGTATATTACGATACATGTGACTTAAATGGCCCATTATTACACGGCGTGTAGATAGCACGATAGATTTACACGCCGTGTAATAATGGGTCGATTTGAGTCACAAGTATCGTATAGTATTTTATAGCATCTGCCTGCCCTAAGTCCGCTATGTCACAACGATCCGTGACATAAACAGTCCTGTACCGCACCGTGCGGTTAGCGTCCGAGCGTAGCGAGAACGATATAGCACTGTGCAATAAAGGACTGTTTAGATCACGGATAGGCGTGACTTAAACGCGGACTTAGGTCACGCAGTGCTATAAAGTCAGTCAGTACACAATGCTGTACATAATGTCATGTATGAGAGCATGCATGTGTAGGGTTAGGTTTTCACTATTAATGTGCACCTTAAAAATCATGTTTCCCTTTCAAAAAACATTGTAGATGAATTTATAGGGTATATATATTCATCAATTTATGAATATTTTCAAACAATGTCAATGCAGAGCAGATGATTGGTGTGAAAAGTAAGGTTATATAAACAAATCATAGTGGAGAAAAAAATCTACCGAGATTTCTTCCAGAAATCATGTCTGATTGATTGGGGTTTTCATCTAGATTCTACTCTAGAAACCTGCTAGATTTCAAAAATTTTGGTAGCTTTCAGGTACTTTCTCGGGAACGCTACTACCAGGGTAGATTTGTACTTTAAGAAAGTTTACATTGATGACTTTATACTTTAGAATCGCATGAAAATATTTTAAAAGTGTAAAGAAGACAATCTAAACTTCCGAAAAAGTTCAGATTGACAATTTTCAACTTTCCAAAAGTATAAAATTTAATGAGACTGTTTCAAAAGTTTAAAAATAACATTTTAACTTTTGGAAAAGTTCAAATTTGTAATTTCAAACTTTCTGAAAGTTAAAAATTTCACGGGAACACGTTGAAAGTTTAAAAATAAGTTTCTAAACTTTAGGAAAAGTTTTAATTTATACTTTTAAAATTTCTAAAAGTTTCAAATTTTACGGGACCATCTCTGGTAGGAACGTTGCCAGGTTTTCTAGCAGAATTCGTCTAGAAATGAACATTATCAGTAGATTCTGTCTGGTTGATCAATTTGAAAACCCTATACTGGTCACATGAATGTTGCACGTCGTTCTCGGTAGAATAGCGAGAACAAATAAAAGTAATAAATATAAGGTTTTTTATTCCTTTTAAATGGATTTAAATATATTATAATAATAATTAACGATTTAAAGGATTGTTTAAAACTGTAGGAATAATAATTTTCTTCCTATTTACGTAAAAAATAAATTCCATGAAACCATAACCTATATTTGCCGTCGATGAAATAAAGCACTGAAAACGGCTTAACTGTCGATTTTTTTAACAGTAAGTTGGATCTTAATGCGGTTTTTTGCATTCGATTCGTGAGAGTGTCCACAAACTTTGTGACCTATAGTGATAAATTATTTTTTAAAAAATACATTTTGTGCATTAAAAATATGCATTTTAGAGTGCATTGCAAAAAGACAATGAATAATTAACAAATTGGTAAATATTAAAGGAAATTAATCCAGTTCTGCTACTCGCGGGTTTTTGGGGTCACTAAAAACGAATATCGCGACGGCGACGGTCTTCGAGCTACCTGGTGTCCAGTGCGGGCCGTATCAACGTCGTCTCCTAGAGTTTATTTATTTATTTATTTATTTAACCAGTACAATAATATCACATGTTTGTCTATATAGCTATAGACAACAGTAGCATATCCTATCGAGGGAAAACAAGTTTACCTGTACATAGGGCCGGTTTACAAAACTTAAACTTAAAACTTACTTGTCTGATATAGTGCTTTTAGTTTGGAATGGTGATAATATAACGCCTCTGTATAAAAAGATTGTTCTATGTTAGGAGGGTAATTATTGTTAAGAAAGGTATTTTTGCTAATGGTTTTTATAAGTCTGGTTTGCAGCCTCTGGAGCAGGTTCAGACAATTTTGGTACGCACCTCCCCATGCAATCATTCCATAAGTTGCTATACTGTGAAATAGTGCATAATACAAGGTAGTTAGTACGTTAGTGTTCATGAAATTAGAAAATTTGGCAAAGATATAGTTTACCTTTTCTATTAAAAAGTTATCAATTCTTACGCAAATATTTGCTGGTACGCTATCGCGATAGTTCCCAAAGGTTATATAAACTGTTTTGTTAATATTTAGAGACAATTTGTTGAGAGCTAGCCACGTTGCCACATGACTTAGATAATTGTTCATTTTGCGTTCTGCAGATTCCCACGTATTATCAGCTGATATGACAGCTGTGTCGTTAGCATAAGATATTATGGTATCATGCTTAAGGCTATCAAGTAAATCATTAATATATAATAAGAAAAGCAGGGGGCCTAGTATCGTGCCTTGTGGCACACCAGTTGTTATGCTTTTGGAGTCACATTTATACTGTTTATTTTCACCCATTGCTTCCTATTTGTTAAGAAGCTTTTTAGTAGGTCTAATGCACAACCTCGAATCCTGTACAATGCAATTTTCGCAGTAGTATTTTATGATCTACTGTATCAAACGCCTTGGCTAGATCTAGGAAAGTGACTATTAAAGGCTTGCTTTTATCTAAGTTGCTGTATATAATATTAGTTAAGTAATTTAATGCGTCTTTTGTACTTTTATTTTTCATGAAACCAAATTGATTATCAGATATAATACTGTGTTTAGTTATAAAATCGTATACACGCTTATGAATGATTTTTTCAAAGATTTTGGCAATATTCGAAATTAGTGAAATTGGTTTATAATTGTTTGCTGTGTGCTTGGAGCCATTTTTATAAATCGGTATAACTTCAGTTGTTTTGAATGCATCAGGCCAAATTGATTTTTCTATACATAAATTAAAGATTTGAGCCAAAGGTTCGCTAATATAGTTTGATATTATTTTTAGTGTCTTAATGCCAATTACAACAACTCTACCCGCTTTTTATTTGAATTTAGTAATTATGTTCTAAACTTCCATACTGTTTGTTTGTCTTATGAATATCGACTTATCATTGAACGGAATCTTTGGAGTATTTGTACTCGTTGGTACTTTAATTTTATCACTTAATTTTGGCCCAATTTCACAGAAGAATTCATTTATCTTATTTGTAATTTGCTCTATATTATCAATTTTATTGTTAGAGTCATCCATTATATATTCAATTTCGTTACTTTTCTTTCTCTTTTTGCCTAATTTATCATTTATTAATTTCCATAATTTTCGAGGATTATTCTTACTTAACAAGAAAGTGTTTTGTTCATATATAATCTTAGCATTCTTAATTATTTGGCCTAGAGTCTTATTGTACTTAATAAATTTCCATTCATTATATAACTTTTCTTTTTTACGACATGATACCATAATGGCATTTGTAATCCAATTTTTCCTTCGTTTTAGTTCTTTATTACTATTCTTACTTTTGCACATTGCAATAGTAATGCACTTATTTATGTTTTGGATAATATTGTTTGTAGCATTGTTGGGATCATTCGTGTCTATAACATTTAACCAATCAGTAGTAGAAGCGTAAGTGCATAATTTTTTGTAATTAATTCTCTCATCATTAACATTTTTTTCTACTTTATCTAGTCCTTCTTGAAAAATTACAAATAATGGATAATGATCCATAAAAGTGCTTGTGATTTTATAAAACTAAGTTTGTATTGTACTATTTTTGATAAAAAGATCTATGCACGTTCCTTCAGTTGGATTATTAACTGTTGGTCTGGTTATACCTACAAATCCCGGTCTGTACGATCTTTCTAAGAAATTTTCTAAGAATTCCTGGCTTAAGATATTATTATCCAGTATATCAATGTTGAAATCCCCAATTACTAAGTGATTTTTCCTAAAATTATATGTATTTAGAAAATTTTTAAGATTTAATACGAAATCTGACTTAGGCAAATCATGAGATCTATAAATAACTGATAATACAATATTTTCTTTATTTAGTTTTATCGTAGTGCTAAGAATCCTCAAGTCTCCAAACGCCAAGGGTTCTGTAATATCTTTTAAATTTTTCTGTATGTAAATAACTACTCCGTCAGATTTATTTATTTTACTATTGTTGTAGTACAATTTGTAACCCGGCAGTTTAAAGAGTTGGGGTGTCTCCAGACACCAAGTTTCCGTGCATACAATAACACACGGTTTCACAGCCACACTTTCAATCAAGCATTCCAGATTTTCAAAATTTGCATTTAAGCTTCTTACGTTGACACTTAAAATGACATTATCATTATTTTTTAGCTTGCTATTCAAAGACTGTATATCACTTAAACTTGATTCATTCAGATTCAAATCCTGCTCCATTATGATGCTGAAATTGCACTTGCGCTTCCCATTCTTGACCTCGTTTCTGATAAGATAGAGTCTGTGCTGTCTCCTATAGTTGATGATCTTAAGTTACTTGTGACTGTTTGTTCGTTGATATTTTCCTGTGTGGTCTACCTAACCGAGGTATCTCGGTAGATAGGGTTTGATATTATAATCAGTTGAGCTTGTGTGTAATCTTATTTTCGACTTTAAGATTTCGCACATTTCACTATCTGTTGCTATATGATTTGTACTATAGTTGTTACCGTAATTGTCATTACTGAATTTGCAATTTGGACAGCATGTAGGTTTTGTCCCTTCACAATTTCGTGTAAGGTGGCTTCCTGCGCATTTAAGGCATACAGGCTAATTTCTGCACTTAAATCCATTATGACCAAATCTTGCACAATTAAAGCAGGGTTTTGCATTGATGATATCTAGGACTCTACAATTCTGATATCCAACGAATAATCTATCTTTGTTCTCTTTGATAACTTTATGTATTTCAGCCGATACCTCCATTATTACTGTTGTATTTTTATTATAATTATTATAAGCAGAATGTATTATTTTACATTTTGTATCTAAATTAGAGAAATTTCTTGTGTTTATATCACGTTCAAGAGCATTATTATCCATATTACTGAAATTATCTATTCCTATTATTTTGATCTTTGAATTTTGTATTTGTTCTTTTTCTATTATCCATATTACTGAAATTATCTATTTCTATTATTTTGATCTTTGGATTTTGTAATTGATCTTTTTCTACTTTACTTTACTAAGTGTTAGATAATTTTGTTGTTAGCAGTTTTTCTGCAGCTTTTGCACTTTCCATATTCATACAGTTAATTCTAACCTCATTATCATTGAATTCTATTTTCTTAGTTTGTATAGATCTATATTTTACTAGATATTTTAATACTTTTTCTCTTAGATTTGTCTTGTCATATTTATTCTTTCTTCTAACTACTATCTTAGGTATAATTTTTGGCAGTCCGATTGGTTATTTAGCTGCTGCAGCATCTGCATAGGATTTCCTTACAGTTATTTGACGTTCTTTGTCTTTCTCAATCATCTCCTTTAATAATGCATTTTTGTCTTTGAGTTCTTCGTTCATATCTTTAAGCAGTGAGTTTTGTTCTTTGTACGATTGAATTAGTGCCACGTTTGTATCAGTATTTTCCTGATCCATAGCATCGTCATCGTCAACATTTGAGCTTTTCTCAATCTCAGCCAGTAGACCTTCATACTTTTGTTGTAGTTTCTTATGATCTTTTTGTAGTATTAGGTAATTTCTATTAATTTTCTTGGTTTCTTCTTTATATTTTTTACACGTTGCTTTCAGTTGGCATAGTATGACACGTGGATCTTGGCAACTAATTGAGGTTAAGTCTAGATCTGTATGTTCATCACACACTACTAACACACTCGATACGTATTTGACGCCCTTTTTTCCATTAAAGTCACTTTTGTGATATACGTTTTCGCACAGTACGTAAAACACCGTTGAATTAACTTGCCTCGGGTGGCATTTAAAATATATATCAGGAGGAACCCCAGTTCCGCCATCTTATCAAAGTTTTGCGGGAATTATTTAAATAATTCGTCGAAACTCATTACTCGGGAGTTTTTGAGGTCGCTGAACACGAATATCGCAATGTCAATGTTTGCTCTCCAAAGTACCTTTTGCCTAGAGGGGGGGGGGCAGTATCAACGTCGCCTTCTAGAGTTTTACGGAAATTATTTAAATAATTAGTCGAAACGCCGCACAGTAAGGGGAATCGATAAATTCTGTGCCAAAATCGTAGAACTTTTGATAGGAACAAGCTATTTTGATGAATCTTGGTCGAGCTTCTAGCTAAATATCTATAGATTAAAGGAAAAATATGCAAAAAGTTTAAAGATGATTTTGTAACCTCTAAGAATTACTAGAAATACGTTATTTTTTCAGGAAAATTGTATTTTTGATTATAACTTTTGATTGGAATAAGATATTTTAATGAATCTTTCTCGAAGTTGTTGCTAAAAATCTATAGATTAACGGAACAATATACAAGAAGTTGAAAGATGGTTTTATAACCTCTAAAAACTACTAGAAATATCTAATTTTTCAAGAAAATCCTATTTTTTGAACTGTAATTACTGCAATTTTTTTGCCTGCTTTCAATAACTTTTTGTAGATTTTAGTTATTTGACAATGTTTCTATTACTAGAAATTATACAAGGTAAAACAAAATACAAAAAATCGGTAAGGATACCCAATTTCAAATAT
>QLYP01000273.1:4209-30746 GCA_016647725.1 Nasonia giraulti | reverse complement strand
TATATTGTGATGTTGTGCTTTTTATAACCGATTCCGGTGACGCAAACCATCAATTTACACTTGATTTAACTCGATTTGCGAACCGCGGACTCTTACATCTACAGAAGGGGACAACGTGTAGGTATGGGAACAGGTACGCCTGGCGTGGCAGAGGTGTAGAAATAAAGCTTATTACACACTGTTTAATCTGGATAACAATATTCGTATATTCTGCAACCCCCAGTTCGGATCAGACTTGGTCTGAATACAATTTTACCCGTAATAATGTATCTTGGAATCAAACGCGCGATATTACTTGCTGCTACACGACGTCAATAAATAACAATTGTCACAATCGATAATTGGATTGACTTAATAAACGACGAGCTTCGGTTATAAGTATAATACGATCAACCGTTTTGTCGTGACTCTACAACCCGTATTCGTATAGCCCAAATATGGCGTCAGCGTCGCGTTCAAAGGACGCGGCGTCCCTCAATGATGGCGTCTAACCGTCAGACTTGCTCTCTGGCCTGGCTGGTAATTCCGTTCCGCTATCGCCTCCCTGCTGTGGGACTACGTACTGAAAGCGCGAACCTCTCCCAGAACGTCGCGACAACCCTTCGATATGGAGCGCTTCGCTCGATCAACGACGACGCCACGCCAACGCTTTATGGGGAATCGAGTGCCGGATTTAGCGATTCAACGGCGTCTCGACCTAATGTCCTTCGAGCATGCTGGATTGTATGATCGACAGCGGCGCAATACTTCCTCTTCGGAGTGCTGGATCGTTTAGCGATCAGCAGCGACGCTACGCATTACCCGAGACCGTTACTGGATCGTAGTCGATGCACAGCGGCTCGAACACCTTCCTTGTGTAAGGCTGGATCGCTTGGCGATCAACAGCGACGCTACGTAATTAATTCACGGTATCTGGATCGCTAGTGATCAACAGACGGCTCATATAATCTCCCGAGTACCCGGCTGGATTGCTTAGCAATCGACAGCGGCCCGAACGGTTTATTAAAATGGCGGGATCTCGTTAGATCGACCACGTCTCATGCCCTGATGCGAGTATTCACTCGTTCTTGCCACTCGTACCTTAGTTCCGCGTCGCGTACCTCAACCGTTACACCCACCGAACAATAATTAAAGGACCTCGTGTCAGATATTCAACAACTTACTCGGTCTGCTTCTTTCTCTCCAACGTCTTACTGCTGCCCGGCGACTTCCTCTGTTTCCACCTCAAAATCCACCTGGCAGAATGGTTGACGGTCGCGAGTCGGTCTGGCTTGTTCAGCGGTCGAGACGATAATGTGCAAGAAGGAAGTCTTGTTCTTCCAGAGCCCTGCGCGTTCCCGGAAAAACCCGAATCCGCGCCCTCTATATTAATTAACAGCGGTGCGACACCGCCGGCGTCAAGCGCACGGACGCTCCCTTCCGTCCGCGTCGAACGAGCAAGAGAGAGACAGCGCGACCGTGATGCGCACTCGTCAGTCCGCCTCGTGCCACGCACCGTACGCACCCCGAAACCGCTTATTCGTCTCGCGACGCGACTCCTGGTGTGCGCAGGAGCAGGTGTGTGCTGGCATTGTCGGTACAGAGGTACTCGACCACGCCTGACGGACCGCGGCGGCGCTATCGTACCGCCTAGTCGCCTGCCAACCCTGCAGGGGAGCCACCGTTGCTCCGCGTGGTTGGCAGGTGAGGTTATCTCCCTCGGCGCTACGATAAACAATGTTATTGTTCCTCTGCTGCATGATACATTGCAGCAGGGAACAACATTACTTGTGCGGATAATTTAGTCATAGTGTACACGGGTAGCCGAGCAGGCTACACGTCGCAATGCCCCCCCTCCCAAAACCAAAGTTCCCACGGAATTTTGGATTACCTCGGTGGATGACAGCTCCTCTCTGGATCGAAGGCCACTGGAACCTCCTCCTGGAACCCCTCCTCTGGTCTCGCCGCGTTATCCTGAAAGTTCACCGCAAAAATTCCATCTCGTTAACGCGTTTCCAGTTCCATCTCTACTCCACTGGATGATCAGGACTGCTTGGCGCTATCGACGGGCGCTAGTATTTGACAACCCGCACGTGCTTTGAGACGTTGCAGGACCACATGCACGAAGGAACAAAAAGTATTACTCCCTGGTTCAATACGAGGTGCTCTTTATTTGCCAGGAAAATAATAATAAAAAAAAATAGAAGAGATCCTAGACGTTACTCAGGTGCGACCTGAGCAACGCCAGGACCTCTGGTGGAGCCGTGGAGATGTTGTGGAGGGCCTCCATCCATAGGCTGGGCGGCAACATGCGAGGGGTGGGACGGTGTGGCGGTTCTCTACCGCCCATTATCTCCTCGTATGATGGTGGTGGCGCGTCAATCTGGGGCCCACGGGCTGGGTGTTCCCAGGTACCGGACCTCCCGGCTTCTCCTTCGGGATTTTCCCGTCCCCTCGGGCAAAATTCCTGGCGGCGCAAATAGACGACGTGGTCGTCACGACACCGCGGACAGTTCGCCAAGTCCATTTCCTGCCGGCCACAATTAAAACAGAAACGGGTCGGCCGCGCCCGGCATTCTGTCCTATGATGTCCCGGCTGCCAGCAGTTAAAGCACGTCCGGGGAGGCGGGTCAACAGATTGGTCCGCCGCGATGGATGTCAACCCTCCGAACATGACCCCGTCGAGCCTTACCGCGGCTCTCCGGAGCGATGAGCGCGAACGCAAACGGGAGCCCGCATTCGCCGTACCACCATAGCTACGGGGTACCGCGCCTGTGCTAGGACTCCCGCTCGAGTCACTCTCGGCGCCCGGAATCTCCAGACGGGGCATGAGCGGAGCGTTTCTCGGAGCGGGAGGCGGCTGATAAAATGGGATATCCACCTGAAACGTCGCGAACTGTCAACAGGGTCCCGTGGCACTAATTTAGTGGCATACGTACCTCCACGGCTTCCCGACGGATCGGTGGTCACGGGGGGGGGGGGGGGGGGGGGGTGACGAGCCGGTCCGGCTACCACCGACTCAACGTCCTTCAACTCGATGTGGCGCAACGGATTGTATTTTCGCCTCTTGCCGTTGGGACCTCGGAGTCGGGGACACTCCCCCACTGTTTCCGCCCTCTCATTGGAGATGACGATGGTAAGGTCGTTGTCTTCGCTCACCAAGGCCTCCAGCTCGTTAACCGCGGCGCAACTCTCCTCGAGGGCGGAGGGCTCTTCCTCCACCGGAATTCCCTCCCGCTGGTAGGCCTCTCTCCTCCTCCGTGAGGGGCAGGGGCCCCGCGACGCCAATCATGGTCTTACGGGGAATTCGGGTGTCCGTGACCCCGGTACTCGATCGCTCTTCGTCCTCCACGGAGCTTGCGCTGGGGCACGCGGGGCTCCGACGGGCCCAGATCGCCGCCGCCCGTGTCATGTCGGTCCGGGGCCGACTTTGGCGTAGCTTCTCCCGCTGGTCTTCGATGGCGCGTAGCTCCCGCTCACACTCGCTTTCCATCTCTGCGATGTGCTTGGCCCATGACACGGTCTTCATAATGCTTCTAGGAGTTTAACGTCCATTAGTATGGAGTCAGTAAGTCGTTGAATATCTGTCACCAGACTTCACGACGCTATGGCACAACATACCTCCGGTGTGGGCGCTACGTATTCGCGGCACGATTTCGCGGAGGCACGTATCGACGTAACTCGCTCACGTGGACTTTAGCAGTCTGGCGCTTATCTTTCGTTTCTAGGATATATACTAGGGCAATAACTTTTGAAGAATTACGCACGGCTCGCTGTAGCTCGCGACTAACTTGTTACATTTCCCTTCTACCCCTTTGGAAAGGGAATGTACCTTGCGGCGTACCACATCACCTACTTCAAATTCTACTACACGCTTCCCTTGGTTGTACACCTCGGCTTGCTTCATCCAAGCCTCGTCTAAATGTTTAAGGACGATATCACGAAGCGCATCCAACCGCTTTACTCGATCAACCCATACCGAAGGGTTTAACTCAATTTTGGGACCTCGTACTTCTACTTCCCGGCTCAAACTTTTCACTGGTTGGGAATGGCGTTCATAATTTAGGAACGCCGGCGAAACTAGTACTCGATTGCATCACGGTGTTTACCGCGTGGCGAAATTCGTGCAGGTGTTGGTCCCAATTTCGATGATCTTTCCCTACAAACGTCGCAATCATCGTTTTCAAAGTTCGGTTACTTTGCTCTACCGGATTCGCCTGGGGGTGATACGGTGGGGTGGTTACGTGAGTGCCCCATATTCCTCCAAAGTATCCTTCAGGGTTTTGTTTATTCCAACGGAATAAGATTAACTCTTCGAATGCCTTTGCTACTGCTTGGCCCGTCGCTTTCCTAACTGGCTTTAATTCCACCCAACGCGTGAATAGATCCTGAAAAACGATCAGATATTTGTACTGGCTTTTGCTCGTGGGAAACTCCATCAAGTCGGCAGCTAGTAATCTCGGCCAGTAATATTCTCTCGCGTCGCGATCGTAAGTCTTCTCTACTCCTAAATGACCGTACGAGGCTTCGCGATGGGCGTCACTCAAAACTCGGGGGCGATGTTCAATCGGCACCACTAGGCGCCAACCCTCTGATGGGTGCGTAATCGGGTATAACAAGGGGTCGCGACGGTATCTGTACAACATCTCGTCCTCAACTTTCCACTCTCTAAACTTCTTTGGCGACGTCGTCACGTCTCGCCGGCGCTGAAGATACCACTCATCTGTAATTACGTCGAATGCACTAAACTAACTTTTCATCCTCTCCTTTACTACGAGATAACGCGGTACGTGATGGTTGGTTCCTTTCCTTTGCACGATCTCGAAATCCCATTGTTGCAGTTCAAGGGCCCAACGCGCTTATCGGCCAGTTGGGTCTTTAAGGTTTTGGAGCCAACGCAAGGCGCTATGGTCGGTGATTACCGTAAACCCATACCCTTCTATATACAGACGCAACTTCTTAATCGCGTATATTATCGCCAAGCACTCTTTCTCGGTCGTAGTATTCTTCTCCGCTGGCGACAATACGCGGCTCAAATACACGATTGGGTGCTCCCCATCTTCGAACTCTTGGGTAAGTACCGCGCCAATCGCAAAGTCGGACGCGTCGACTGAACCGTACATCTTTTTGTAAAATCGGGACGCGCAAGGATGGGAGCACGAGTCAAGGCTAATTTTAATGCCTCGAACGCTTCTTGTTGCTCCTCTTCCCATACCCACGGTTGCGTGTTCCGCAGAAGCTTCAACAGAGGAACTTTAATTTCCGAGTCATTCGGGATGAACCGGCTATACCACCCCACCATTCCTAAAATTTTCTTTGTTTTAGGTGGAGAATACTCTAACACCGGCGCTATTCGCTCTGGATCGGGCCTTAACCCCTCTCGGTCTAACAAGTACCCCAAATACCTCACTTGCGAGCAACCGAACTCGCACTTCTTTCGGTTAACGGTCAAACCCGCCTCCGTAATCCGCTTTAATATGATTTCCACCCATTGCAGGTGGTCTTCGAAATTCTCCGTTAAGATTATAATATCATCTAAATAACCGAACACATAGGGCTCAAATTCGGGTCCAAATAGGCTATCCACCAGACGTTGAAAAGTCGCTGGTGCGTTAGCCAACCCAAATGACATTCGTGTGAATTGCCATAAACCCGATCCAGGCATGGAAAATGCGGTATACTCTTTATCTTCGTCCAGCGGCACTTGAAAGTAGGCTTTCCGCAAGTCTATCTTCGTAATGTACCTCGCATTCCGTAATTTATCTAATATGCTATCAATCGGCGGTAATGGGTACGCGTCTTTCACGGTCCCGTCATTTACGTCGCGATAGTCTAGACAAAATCTTTTCTCCCCGCCTTCTTTATTTGCTGCTACGGGGGCGCCACTAAAGTCGCTATTGGAACGTTCTATTACTCCCATTCGGCGCATCTCTTCAATTTCCCGCATCGCGATAGCCTAATGGATCGGCAACCAACGACGATGCTTATGCTTGACGACTTTATTCCTTACGTACACGATTTTATGCTTAATCAGCCAAGTGGGCTTTAAATCTGCGGGTGGGTTTTCCGGTAAAAATCTCTGAACCACGGCTAGTAATCTGTCGTGCTCCAACTGGGTGAGTTCTGACAACCCGGCGCATTCAGCATAGAGTTCCTTTCCGTCCACTGAGGCCTTCCCGCAAAAGTCATGCCACGTTCCATCTGGCAGGCGCCAGCGGTTATCCCACGGAGCTAACTCGACGCGCCATTTCTCTAAGAAATCTATCCCTAAAATGATATCGTGGTAACATTGTTCCACGACTCTAATTTTCAGCCGATTTAAGACTCCATCTACATCTAGTTTACGTGATAACACACCCTTCACTGTGGCGCTATAACCGTTCAACCCTCTGATGACCGTGTCACAAGGTTCTAGACGCAAACTGAAACGTTCTGCTACATCCGCCTTCATTAACGATACTGACGCCCCGGAATCCACCAGATCCGTATACATATATCGGTCGCTACAGGGTCGTTTTGTACTTATTTTCCATCCGTCTCACCCCTCTCCGAAACCACACTAAACGGTGTTTTGGACTCCCCTAACCTCACTGAGCACCTCACGATCGGAGCGCGTCGAGGCACCGCACTCGTAGACTCAGGAGGTATGGGTACGTCTCTTTTCGGATTACTAAAATCAACGGTCGCATCATCGGTCAAACCCTCGCTTAACTCGGGGCCTAAAGCCTGTCTGAGCAGACGATTCAGTTTGTCGCTTTCGGATTCGGCGCTACCTTTCCCCAACGTTATCCGCCCACCGATGGAGATTGCGAATTTATCCCCGCTTAAGTCGGAATCATACGCTATGTTCGCTTTCGCGGGCGGTAGGCGTTTTTCCCAAGTACTTCTCTCCGACTCCGACTCCGGCTGGTCGCTAATTAATTGGGTTGGCGCCAGTACTACCTTCTTCGACTGCGACTCCGGCTGGTCGTCACTTACTTGGGTTGACGCCAGTTCGTCCTTCGTATCCTCCTGAGACTTCGACATCAATTGGTCGCCCATCCCTTCGGACGGCGCCAATTGTTCCTTCGTAACTTCCTTCGACTTCGACTTCAATTGGTCGCGCGTCCCGTCGGACGGCGCCAATTCTTTCTTAGCCTCTTCCTTCGACAGCGACTCTTCTCGTGGGTGAGCGGCTACGTACTCCGGCCACTTCTTATGATTAAAATCCTTCCACGCTTCTCCCCAATCCGACTCTTCTCCTCCATCCGCCTCGTTTGATACCCCCCCTAACGCTACTACGGGGTTATCGGCGCTAATGACCAACCAGGATCTACTGGAATGGTCGGCGCTAGTGTAGTTTCAACCCCCCTCATTTCGCGGGTCCCTGGGGGTTGAGTCGAGTACCATCGATTCCGTTTCCCAAACGCTGAAGAATATTGCAATTCGAGCACTCGCGTACCGTCACCCCCTCCTTATGACAGAGCTGACAGTATACCTGTCGCGCTAACCGTTTCGGGCAGCTCGCCGCCCGGTGTCCGCTTTGGCCACATTCGAAACAGTTCATTTTCGGGCAATTGGCGGCGCCGTGTCCCTCTACTCCGCATCCGAAACACGGTCCTATTTTAGGGGGTCCGTTACCGCGACCTACTTGGGTCCCAGCATTCTGTGGCTGGGACGGCGCTACGTACGGTTGCGGTGGGGGATTCGACGCGCAATTCTGAGGATTTCCTCCTCCCCAAGGCTGATTTCCTATCCGAAACCCGTCACTAGCAGCCACGTGCGTCGATTCCATTACCTTGGGCGTGATCTGTACCACCGCCGCGGGGCTAGAGCCCCCTGCTGGAGTAACGCTCGGACCAGAATTCGACTGGTTTCCGTTTCTATAATTGCCCTTCCGCTCCCGGTTATTTCGGCCCTTATTCGCGTTATTTGATGGATTATTTCCACCGGTGCTATTATTTACAGGCCCTCTTCCCGCTTCCGACGGCGATTCGACAACAGCGACTTCTTTCCCCTTCTTTTTATTCCCAGACTCTGACACATACGCCGAATCCGGGAGATTCATTTTGTCGGAGGACGGGGGTGGAACCCAGCGCGCGTTCAGATTACAGTGCCGCTCATACTGATGCCCGTAACGTTCTATGTCGTCCAGCGAATAACGTGGCAAATTAACCATGGAATTTCGGTATTCGGGCCGCAATCCCGCGTACACCGTCGCTACTTGCTCTCGCAGACTAGGAGGGTGGCGCAAATGACCACGTAGGTATTTATAGCACGCGATATAAGCCGAAATAGTCTCACCGACCCCCTGCGTACGTCGCGCCAGGTCCATATTAACCTCCTGCTCATCCGTTTCGCCGATGAAACGGAAAAGGAAAGCCCTACGAAACTATCGCCAGCTACGGAAGTCAGACTGCACGCCTCGGTACCAACGCGCGGCATCGTCCGTAAGTAAGCAGGATAGACAGTTAAGAAGCCGATGAGAGGGCGGCCGGCGGGTACGCACGTACTCCGTCAGGCTAGACAGAAAATTTTCCGCTTTGGACCGCCCCTCCGCCCCACTGAACCGCGGCGTCCAATTCTTGAGCGACTTGGTTAACGCCTCGATTTTTCGCGCACGCACTCGATCGCTACGCGTAACCTCCGCTACGAGAGTCGGACTGCGAGCTACTAGATGAGTCACTGTATCAGTGCCTCCGTCTCCGACTGCGTCGCGAGCTACGGCTATGGTAACTGCTGCGGTCGTCGCTGAATGAATCTTCGCTAGGCGACGCGTAGTGGGGTCGAGGTCGTCGTTCTCGATGCTCTCGGCGAAGATAATCACGACTCCGATGCCGTCTGTCAATGCGGCGTCTACGATGATCGTCATAGCGCGAGTGGGCACTCGGAGAACGGGAAACAGTACGATCGCGTGAACGATGTACTGGATCAAACGGGCGGCGCGAACGGTTACTCTCATGACTGCGACGAGAGTGTCGAGAATGATCGTTCTCCGATTCCCGGCGAGGTCGGCGTTCCGGAATTCTGGCGCTAAGTTCGCTCTCCCGTCGCAAGGCGTTCTTCCGATACCGGCCGTTTTTCGCTGGAACGCGTTCTATTTTTCCGATTCACCACGACTTTTGCCGCCTCCTTACCCTCGGCCAGAACGCACGGGGTTGGTACTCGCCTTTTAACCCCTGGGGCCGGAGCGGCGCTACTGTCTTTAGTAGTAGTTCGCGGGAATTCTTTAGGCTTTGTCCGTGCAGGCGGGGCGCTAGACTTGTCGATCTCCGGCGTATCCACCTCCAGGATAGGCTCGATACGCCTCCTCGGGGTGCGGGTTGACGGCGCGGTCGACTCCGAAGCCTCAAGACGCTTAAACGCCGCTTGCAGTGACTCCAGCTGCTGCTGCAGCGACTCGAAATCTACCGACGCGGGTCGGGGGTTCAGCACCACCGCTCGCGTCCGTTGCGGAATCCCGCCGGTGGCGCTATTACTTCGGTGGGACGAGATTATCGGTTGTTTTTCACCGTTCCCTGTCTCTCCCGTTGACGATACGACGTACACTTCAATTAAAAATGGCAGAATGCAAACCTTTAGGTTATTGTACTTCGTAAATTGAGGTTAAAGTATCTTTGCAAAATATTTTAAATAAAATCACAGAGTGCTTATGCAATGCAGTTTGTTCAGAGTGGGACCCATTGTCTTTACGTAACTTAGAATTACTAGTAACTTTGGGATTTGACAGTTCTTCTGGACACATTAACCCAAAGCAGAAATACAAACAAGTACATAATGGAAATAAAAGTTCTCAACAATCTGTTTGTTACCAGTGTTGTTATTATCAAATTCATTGATAAAAATGATAAATATTCTTGGACAAATCCTACACCCCAAAGTGTAAGATTTTGTAGACCGCTAAGAATAGCACTTGATAAAGGATGATGAGGCTACGATTACTGAATTTAATCGCTTGGAAAATGAAATTACGAACCTTGTTCGTCATAGTTTTAAATTATCAAATGAAAAAGTAGCTAAAGTAAAATATAGTGTATCTCAAACATTATTCGACGGAAAATGCGTTAATGCCATAATTGGAAATAATGCTACAAGCCCTTGTCCAATATGTCTAGCCACTTGCCATCAATTCAATAATTCAAGAGCCGACTTTACTCCGAATCAATAATATCTTCAGTACGGTTTAGGCTTACTGCATTGCCAAATAAAAGCTTTCGAACATTTGTTGCAAATATCCTACCATAAAACGGTTGGAACATGGGATGTACGAGAATATCTCAAAGGTAAGTTTTTGCAATAAAAAAAAATTAGAAGCAGGGAATTACACAGCTACTGATTTTTGTTTACTATGTTAACTGAGCTAGATTTTAAAGTCATAAATATTAAATCGATACTCTTAAATTCGCAAACTCTTAAGACATAAGTTCTACAATCGTTAGTTTCCTAGACAAAAAACTAACGTGTATCATGTTGCATCATATCGTCCAAAACCACCGATAGGTGTTTTACACTAGATGTCCTCTGTCCACTCTCTCTCTCTCTCTCTCTCTCTGTCTCTCTCTCTCTCTCTCTCTCTCTGTCTCTCTCTCTGTCTCTCTCTCTCTCTCTCTCCTCTCTCTCTCTCACTCTCTCTGTCTCTCTCTCTCTCTCTCTCCTCTCTCTCTCTCTCTCTCTCTCTCTCTCTCTCTCTCGATGAGCCCGAATTATTCCCACAAGCACTAGAGATGGATTAGCAACTAGTTAAAAATATTGCAGTAATTATAATAGTATTTAGATTAAATGTAAGAAAGAGGTTTAAAGTTGGATGTAGTTGAAGCTTTTTGTAGACAGACTTACGCCTTACATTATCAAATATATCCATGGGCCCGCATGAGTCCATCTGTACATAGATTACTTTGGCATGGATGTGAAATTGCTTGACAGTTTCGTTTACCCATGGCATTTTACGCAGAAGATGCAAACGAATCATGGCACAAGTTATACAGGAAGAACCTGACATCTCATGTGCGACAAAATAGTCGATCGAACAGAATACTTGATGTATACAATCGTGCAATTTTTTCAGCGGATCCTAAGATTTCGCTTATTCTAATTAATAGAAGACTGATGCAAAAGAATTATAAGATGCTATCATTTTGTGTTAAAGGATTTCTCTTAGAAGGGTAAGTACGGTGCGATAATTTCATTTTATCAATCTTTTCAGACGTTGACTTTTCAGCTTCGGTGGGTTCAAGATTTATGGTTTCAGTTTTTAGACGCAGAGTTTCAATTAACTCAAATTGTTTAGTTTTAGATCAGTAAATTTTGAATGTTTGTTCTACAATTTTATGATTTCGAAAATTACACAATCTATTTCTGAATTACATTATCTATTTCTGAGATATTGCTATAATATTGGTAAGATAGGTTTAATGTTCAAGTTTATGAGTAGTACTGCAGTTATTTGCTTAGCTCTGTCAGTTAAAATTATGGTTCTATTGTTTAAATGTTATTTTTATAATTTTCTTGACTGGGGCAAATTGTGTTTAAGGTTCTTATTCTGAAGTTATAATCTTTTAATTATTGTTTTAGCCTTCACCTGTAATTGCTTATTCGATTAACTCATTCCAATAATTGCAGGGATTCCAGTGATGAAAGTGATAGTGACGTAGATGATACTTCAAGATAATATGAACAGTTGAAATAATTTTAATTTATATCTGTAAATGTAATAATTCATGTTGTTTAAATCTTTAATAATTCAAGTAGACTATTCTAAAAACAGATGCAATTATAATCAAATAAGACATACTCATACTCATAAATGTATATAAAGATAATAGATGTCTGTTATATATTCTGTAATGTTTGAGATTCGTAATCAATATTCTTTATAAATACAACATCGTATAATATTATTAAAAGATAAGTTACGTAGTTAATATCATACAAAATTTGTGAACATTTGGAGTCAAACTTTATTCGTCAAATCACGTATGAGCAGAAAATATTAAATAATGGGTTCTGGAAAAATTTCAGGAAAGTACCTTGATAAACCGTTTTGATTAGCAAATTTGTCAAAATCATTAGTCGAACGTTAAATGATCTAATGTATAATAATTGATCGTAACCATTAGACAAGAACATTAAGGTTATATAAAAGCATCTAGACATTGAGTTTGATATATATATATATATATATATCCCGAATACCAAGTATATTTAAAATTGGGTATCCTTACCGATTTTTTGTATTCTGTTTTACCTTGTATAATTTCTAGTAATAGGAACATTGTCAAATAACTAAAATCTACAAAAATTTATTGTAAGTAGGCAAAAAAAATGCAGTAATTACAGTTCAAAAAATAGGGTTTTCCTGAAAAATTACATATTTCTAGTAATTCTTGGAGGTTATAAAACCATCTTTGTACTTCTTGTATATTTTCCCGTTAATCTATAGATTTTTAGCAACAACCTCGAGAAAGATTCATTAAAATAGCTTATTCCTATCAATAGTTATAATAAAAAATACAATTTTTCTGAAAAAATAACGTATTTCTACTAATGCTTAGAGGTTATAAAATCATCTTTAAACTTTCTGCATATTTTTCCTTTAATCTATAGATATTTAGCTAGAAGCTCGAGCAAGATTCATCAAAATAGCTTGTCTCTATCAAAAGTTCTACGATTTTGGCACAGAATTCATCGATTTCCCCCACTGTGCGCCGTACTCGGGGGTTTTCAAGGTTGCTGAACACGAATATCTCGATGTCAACGCTCTCCGAGGGACCTGGTGCTCAGGACGAGCAGTATCAACGTCGTCTCCCTACTGAAAAAAAGCAGATGACAATCAGCTGATTATTAGCTGATAATCAGCTTATAATCTGCTGATTATCAGGTGATATCAGCTTAATATTTTTATTTAAACTGATAGTTACAAATATGCGTTTATATGAGATATAATGCTAATGATAATTAGCTGATTATCAGGTGATAATCATCCAAAATTGTTAAACCCTCAGTATATTTTTTCGAAGTTGTTTAAAATTAATAAAATTTATAAAATTCACATAATGAGGGCCAATACGGTTTTACCATCCAGATGATAACACCAAAACACTGGCTGTGAGCTACAAAATTTTTATTTTTTAATAATTTGATTTAAATGAAATTTTTTAAAATATTAATAAATAAATATTTTGTAGCTCACAGCCAGTGTTTTGGTGTTATCATCTGGATGGTAAAAACGTATTGGCCGTCATTATGTGAATTTTATAAATTTCATTAAGCGCGCTCTCCGGTCAAATTTCGACCAAAAAATAGAAAATTTTTTTATTGCTTAAAAGCATAGTTTAAGTATTTTTTAAACTACATAAACTATTGCCATGATGCTGAAAAATTCCCAGACCTAAAAGTTTTAGCTTTGTAATAGCTAACATTTTTTTAATAATATCTGAATTTTTGGCAATAGACCGATAACAGCGCCTGTTTTGAAGTTATACATTGTAATGTATACAACTTTTATTAACAAAGAAAGTACCTGATTCTAATTGTAAAAAAAATAATTTTCGTAAAAATTAATATAAACCCTGGTGGAAAAAATTCGTTGTGCCAAATCGTGCTGAAACGTGCCAAACTGTGCCACATTGTGTCTCGCTGTGCTACATTGTGTCAAATTGTGCTACACTATGCTACAGTAATGCCATTTCGGACATTTCGCATAGTTTGGCATAGTCTGGCATAGTTGGGCACAGATTGACACAGTTCGGCACAGTATGGCACGATTTGGTTTAACTTGACACATTATTAATTAAAAAGAAATACTTTTCTGAAATTTTTACAGAAAAGTTAGCATAGGTTGGCACAACATGATACAGTCTGTCACAAAATGGCACAATTTAAAATAATGTGGCGTAACATGACACAATGTAGCATAAAGGCTTTTAATTATTTTTATAATTTTTAATAATCCTATTCCAACTTTTAACTGTTTAAACATGCTTAATTATTCCTAAAAATTATCAATTTTATTATTATAAATGAGTTGTGCTATAATGTGCCACTCTATGTTAAACTATGCCGTCTTGTGCTAAAATATGCCAATTCGTGCCAGAATGTGCCAATTCGTGCCAGGATATGCCAATTTTTTGTAAAAAAGGTAGAAAAATATTTTCTGAATAATTCTTTTATGCCTAATCATGGCAAGCTGTGTAAAACTATGCCGTTCTATGCCAATTTGTGTTGTACTGTGCTAATCTGTGCCAGACTATGTCGATTCGTGCAAAGCTATGCCATCCGAAGAAAACGTACAGACAAACTATTTTTTCTCCACAATGTGCCACACTATGTCAAAGTGTGCCGAACTATGCCAAACTGTGTCAAACCGTGCGAAACGTCCTAAATGGCATAGATTTAGCAATAGCTGGCATACTTTGTCACAGTTTGACACAGTTTGGCACAATTTTCATTTCCCCTAGGCAACTTATATAGAAGAGTTATCAGTAAATTTATGGAATGAATACTTTTTTTATTAAAAGCTTGTTTTCTCACAATTTAATTATTCAACCTATAAAATGGTCTATGCGCAAGCCATCACAATACCCACCTTTCTAACCTTTTTAATATGAATTTTATACAAATTTTAATATTTGTTAATATATTAATAAATAAGATTATTTAAATTGTTTTTAGGTAAATACAAATCTTAATGTGTTAAAAAAATTGGTAACGGATAATCAAAAAAGTGGAAAAGCAGATTTGCTGATTCTATTTTTTGGTACGCACACAATAAATTTGAAAGATGGATATTATGATGGCTTGCGCATGGACCATTTACAATATAACTAATTTTCATTAAAAATCAATAAAAAGTTGTGCATATCTCTGAATAAAATCCATAAATATACTTGAAAATTTATATGGAACTTTGCAACACAACTAGGAATATGCCCCTAAAGTTTTAGTACAATTAACAGAGTAATAAAAAAAAAATTATATTTTGACCAAACAGCCACCTTAATATTTATTTATTAATATTTAAAAAAAATTTCATTTAAATCAAATTACTAAAAAATTAATTCAATTAGTCAAACTTAAATATAACTTTGACTGCATGGTTTGAACTAAATGCAAACGATCCGCAAGCTAGACCCTACTGAAAAAAGGCAGATGACAATCGCTGATTATTAGCTGATAATCTGCTGATAATAGTTTCAAAATGTCAGCTGATTATCAGGTGATATCAGCTTAAAATTTTTATTTAAACCGATAGTTACAAATTTTTAAATATTAATATTTAAAAAATTGTTTGTTTAAATCAAATTATTAAAAAATAAAAATGTTGTAGCTCACAGCCAGTGTTTTGGTGTTATCATCTGGATGGTAAAACCGTATTGGCCCTCATTATGTGAATTTTATAAATTTTATTATTTTTAAACAACTTCAAAAAAATATACTGAAGGTTAAAAAATTTTTGATGATTATCACCTGATAATCAATTGATCATCATTAGCATTTTATTTCATATAGACGCATATTTGTAACTATCAACTTAAATAAAAATATTAAGCTGATATCACCTGATAATCAGCTGACGTTTTGACACGATTATCAGCAGATTATCAGCTAATAATCAGCTGATTGTCATTTGCATTTTCAGTAGGGCTCCTAGAGTTTTACGGAAAATTAACGACATTTTCTGTCGAGACTCGGTACGCAGGGGTTTTCGAGGTCGCTAAACACGAATATTGCGACAGCAACGGTCTCCGAGGTACCTAGTGCCCAGGATGGTCAGTATAAACGTCGTCTCTCGTCGTGTTATACTCAAGATAATCCTAAGAGACGACGTTGATACTGCCCACCCTGGGAACCAGGTACCTCGGAAAGCGTTGACATCGCGATATTCGTGTTCAGTGACCCCAAAAACCCCGGAGTAACGAGTTTCGACGAATCATGTTATTAATTCCCCCCGAAACTCTAGGATACGGCGTTTATACTGACCACTCTGGGCACCAGATACTTCGGAGACCGTTGCCATCGCAAAATTCGTGTTTAGCGAACTCGAACCCCCTCCCCCCTGTTAAAAATAGTCAATAGAGATCAATTAAATTATTAATTGAATTCCAAACTATATTCGAATCCCATTTATTGCATAAAAACTCGATTAAGATAGATAGAATCAATAGGAATCTATACGAACCGATAAAATTCTATACAAAAAAGGACTAGTAAAGTTAATAGAAACCAATGTTTGGTATTAACTATCGACTCTAATTCTTGTTTTCCGTATTAAAATTTATTGGCTCCGGTTGATTTTAATCGATTTTAATCAAGTCCTTATACAAAAAATGGTATTCAGAATTAGCATAGAATTCTTTGTTAATTTAATTGATTCCGATTGATCCCTATTGACTATTTTTAGCAGGGCCGCGTAACGAGTCTCGACAAAAAATGTCGTTCATTTTCTGTGAAACTCTAGGAGACGACGTTGATACTGCCCACCCTAGGCACCAGGTACCTCGGAGACCGTCGCCATCGCAATATTCGTGTTCAGCGGCCCCAAAAATCTCCGAGTAGCAGAACTGGATTAATTTCCTTTAATATTTACCAAGTTGTTAATTATTCATTGTCTTTTTGCAATGCACTTCTAAAATGTATGTTTTTAATGCACAAATGTATTTTTCAAAAAGTAATTTATCACTATAGGTCACAAAGTTTGTGGATGCTCTCACGTATCGAATGCAAAACATTGCTAAAAGTGAAACGCTTTGCTTTTCACATAAGGCACTCGCCGATATTTAAAGGTTCGCTGATGAACACACATACATGCACACACATACACACAAAGTATGCAGATATTCAAATATAATGGTTAATAAATTCATTAAACTGTAATAGGGTAAGACTAAACGATGAGAGGAAACATCGTCTTTTTTCCTGTTCTAATTACCGGTTGTGTTATCGGATGGTATTTTCAATATACTGACCATGCTTTATAGAAGAAATTCGCATTTTTATGAAACAGATCAATTTTTCAGATTCATCAATTGCGTAATCTAAATAAAACTAGTTAGTTTCATTCGAATACTTTTATTGATCTGCTTCAGCAAATAATAATGTTGAATTTTAATGACCATTGATTTTTGTATAAAAGATTTTAGGGATTGTAATGATAATAACATATAAAATTTATAAGTTAATAATGTTTTGATCCGCGAATTCTGCACTTGAAAGATAATTGGATATTCACGATTGTGTTAAAATTTTGCTCGGCTTAGGCTCGGTTAACCGACGGGAACGTGGAGAGAGATGGGAAAAGCACCTTGTACACTGTCATTTAAATTAAAACAGAATTGGAGCCTTTATTGCTCAAAAGTGTGAGTACAGGTGTGAGTGTAAAGAAAAACGCGGATCTTAATAAACAATTGAAGTGTTGTAGATCGATGGTTCGGGAGTGTGTTGAGTGTGTGAAAAATCTGGTTCACGACTCGAGATTGTGCACGCGGGTGAGCTTCTTCTCATAAGAGTAGCCGGAACCAGAAAGCGCGAACCGGGGGTGCGCTCCGGTTTCAATCCTTTCTCGCGGTAGTGGGATTGCCACTCTCGTCACGAAATGTTTCGCGCACGTCCTCACGCTGTCCTGACGGTCATGCGGAGAACCTGCGCGAACTCGGTGCTACGAGTAAGTCGACGCGCCAAATTCAAACGGCCCGAACAAATAACGATTAGAAAATAATATTCAACGGGACCTTTTTCGCAATAGCATTATTACAGCTAAGGAAACAGACTAAACTATTCCTGATGAATGCTGAATTACGGGATAATACTTATTTAACATGGTGGGTCAGTATTTATTTGTTTCTGTTCCTTTTTGTGTGTAACGGACCTAATCTTCAGTCACGACAGTGGCAGCACTTCCATCTGTCTAGCAGCTACGGCTATGCCGGAGCCGGAATAGCGGTACGACACTGCAACGTACGACAGTCCCGTCATTTACGACATGTTGTATGACACTTATGACGGTTTATGTCGCGTTGTTGCGGCCTATAGTTTTGAACTTGTTGAACGACGACAGCGCCACTGGGTGCTCTCTCTCTCTCTTAGATAGATGTGTTCTTATCTAAATAGTTTTTAATTCTGTTACTATAAGTTTAAATGAGATTCATATTTATGGAGCAAATTATATCATTCTGTGCGTTAAAAGTATAAGCTAATGTATTTTAGCAAATTAATAATTTTCAGATTTTCCGTAAAAGCCATGAAGTTATGCTAGCAAATTGTGTAAGGAGTGAAGTTGCCTTTGATTACTAATAGTGTTATTCTATAGTTATGTTTATGTAGTACCTGTAGGCAGGTCTGGTATATTACAATAATACATAAAAATAAAAAACTTAATAACCTTAAAGCTAAAAACCTTACAAGAGTATTATAACTACGAAATATGTACTTAGTTACATTTTCAATAGACCATGCTCCCAAGTAAGGCCACCAGTTAAATAAAGCCATTACACGGTGAATACAGTATTGTATTTGAGAGAATTCAATTAATTTTTAGTATTATTAATTTTTTAATGTAATAATGATTGTTATTTATGATTATTATAATTTGCTATGTATAATCTAGTTACAATTTAATAAATGTATACAATGCATAAATTACAATTTAGTAAAAGTATCTTGTTCAATATTTGTTTAAGAAGTCGATTCTGTGATGCAGTAACCATATATCATTGAGTTAATGATTTACATTTTTATAATTTATATGTATTTTTATAATTATGAGGCATAGTGTTACGTTTCGAGCAAGCAAGATGGAAGATTTATCAAGTGGCGCGGTACCGCCACGAAGGCGAGTTTAAGAAGCAGACGGAGCTGCGGTGCCCGTGACACTATTTACTTCTATATTGCTGTTCGGATTTTTCATGATGCTTATCGTTACTGTTCGTTGAGTTTTTGTAGCTTATTAGTATCTTTTCTAAGCTGAAGTATGATTTTTTTGTATCAACGAAAATTTTTGTTAATAAGCCGTTTTTTTTTTAATTATAAAAGAGTGTATATATCGCGAATGCTCGGAACACTTTCTCTACATTTTTCTCCAGTGTGGTAGGACCGTGAAGTTGGCTTCCTAGCTGAAAAGTGGTAGAAGCGTGAAGTTGGCCGCACAAGCTATTATGTGTGATACAGTTGGGTATCGCTTTCCCACAGTAAGCTATTATATGTAATAGAGTTGGGTATCGCTTTCCAGCAGAGTAAATGTGTTTACATTATCTGCTTGAATTTAAGATTATGTTTTTGAGGTCTAGGTGTTGCACTCTGTGCTTTTTTATGTCTAGGTAAATAAGTCATTCAAGGGCGATGTCTAGGTGTACGGGGTGGCCGATGACGAGGTCTAGGTAGTGATGTTCAATATCAACTAAAATATCGATATCTAGTATTGATAATAATTGATACCTAAGATATTGATACATGCAATATATTGCATAAAATGTATCGATATTACAGATATTGCTAAATTTTTGAAAATTGATATTTTTTATGCAATAAATAGAAATATTAGTAATAGAGTATTATTATTACAGTATTAATTATTCATCAAATAAATTAAAAATTAATTAATTATGTTTTAATTTATATTTATTTATTTATTTACTTTAATTTGTACTTTGTAAGGACACAGCCCTTTTACAAAATCATAATACAAAAATACAACCATAAGTTTTACAAAAATATAATATAATAATATGTATTCTTAACGTAGTTTTTAATCTAATGTTTAATCAAATCGCCAATCCTCAGATGATAGGGTCGATTGAAAAAGGAGACATTGAAAGTGCTCCGGTGTCAACCGACTTTCTAAATTCGTTGACACCAAATGGATCACCACCACATAAATTGATATAAAAAAGAGGTATGATAAAAGATACGTGTCCGCTTTATCTGCGACATAATGCGATACACATGTATGATTCCAATATATCATTCTAGTATGTAATGTTTAATTATTATTTTGTCGTAATCATATATATTTTTGTTGGTTTTTCTACACTTTAATCATGTTATTTCGTTTTCAATTGTTATTTATAATAATAATCAAACCGAATTATACACAGATTTACTGAACCATCATAAAAATTAATTTAAATATTTGATAATATGGTACATATTGAAAAAGTATTGTCATATTGTATAAAAAAAAGTAATTTATACATATTTCATTCTTGTAAAACCTGCTCCACAATAAAAAATAATAAACAACATATATGATCCGCGAGTGAAGCAAGTATTAATTGCTAGTAGCGTAATAATAAGACAGAAATAATAGGAGATGCATAACACAGGTGAATCGAGTTCTACTTACAAATCGTAGATTTTTATTCCAATGTAGCTAGTAATAAGGACAGGGATTATTTAAAACTATTCGTAAACTTAAGTTCCAAATAATTGTATGAAAATTATTAACGCGTTTATCGCCGACGTAACGTTGAAACGGCAGGCCCCACCTGGGATATAAGAGAGCAGCAACCGATGCCGGTAAGTTACCGACTACGCGGTGCTAGTAGTTAACATGTAGATAGTCCACCTAAACGCAGGTAGATGGCGTGTAAACATATAACATGGAAGAGAGGAAACGATACGGGTATATAAGGAGCCCCGGAGCCAGTAGCGAGCATCAAGGGGGTCCAAAACATAAGTTTTAGTTCGTGAATTCAAGGATTTTGGCAAATTCTGATCAATCCAAAGCTCTGTGTCGTAAGTTACATCGTTTTTCTATAAAGCCATAAGTGAACATGTTCAAGATGCTGTAGCTGTTGGCGTTCGAATCGCGCAACATTCGGCTCGGTCACAGCATTATTACAAGCCAACATCGGCCCGCTGTCGTGCCAGTATTGATCATTTTTTAAAAGTTGTGCAAATACGGATACAGTACTGGTCTGGTACCGGGCCAATATCACCACGTCAGTATCTGTGTGCCGATATTGTGCCAGTGTTCAGCCGATCGGCTAGCAATAATTTTGATATATATGTAGCCAATATTAGCCCAACTGTGACCCAGAGCTTGTTTACCAACACTAGCGAAGTGATACTGGGCCGGTATCGATTTCAAAACCGCGCCATTACTGGGATTTTCTCAGCATCACAAAGTTTTCGCAGGATTATATTTAAATAAAAATTCCTATACTAAAGATCATATTAATAATAAGACTCATCCAACATTTATAAATACTAGATCTTGAACAACGCGCTTCGTGCGCCCTAACCTAAAAGGCGTTTAGACTTCCTGACTTGACTCATCCGCACTATATGAGCCAATCAGACAACGTCTATCTTGGCTTCACAACATCCGGCCATGACTTTTTTATATTAAAAAAAATAAAATATAGTCCTATGTGTCAAAAAATCGCCATGGTGTACAATCTTGTCGATAGAGCGATAAAATTATCCAACAACAAATTTCACAATAAAATCATTATCCACCCGCCTTTGTTAACAAATATATAGGAAAAAAATGTCAACGTTGACATTAAACACATTGTCAAGGCGAAAGATTAGCAGTAATGAAAAATGCAATATTGTAAGCCTACCCTATATTCAAGGTTTTTACGAGCAGACCAGTCATGCATTCAAGACCCTTAACATCTAAACTGTACCGAAAATAAATAGCCAAATGAAAAACATCATTATAAAAGGCAAAGACAAGAAAGATACAGATCTAGAAAACAACGTTGTCTATAAACTTGAATGTAATGATTGCTCTGCCACGTATGTAGGCCAAACAAAAAGGAATGTGTATGTACGTATAAATGAACACAAAAAATCGAAAAATACTGTAATCTCCGATCTCATTAACAATCTGAATCACACTTTTAATTTTGAAAACTACCACATAAAAGATAGAGAGACCAATTTAAATAAAAGTCTAGTTTTCAAAATGCTACACATACACCTACAAGAAAACGGTATTAATAAGAAGGAAGACGCTCAAAATTTAAATACAGTATACATACACCTTATAAATCAGCTGAAAAGAAAACCAACATAAGCCAGGCTCTGACGTCCATAGTGGAAGAAATAGTCAACACGGCCGCTCGACTCTCTTCTCACTGCTCCGCGCTATGTAAACACGACGAAAATCTCGACTTGCGCGAATTAGAATCGAACAACTGAGAGAAAAACACTGTTCACCTACGTTCCCCCCGCCGCGCGGCGGGGAAGCGCCTTCGCGACAAAACTTTGTATCGATCTTCTCCATAATTGTAAGTTCTATTTTCACACTGTATATACATTATTATACACCAACAAGTTTTTAATGAATACAAATTTTTTCACATCAGTCTCCTGATGAGGGCGGCATTGTCCGTCGAAACGTTGAGAAGAAAAGAGAAAATGTCTTAAAGTTTTTTTCTTTCCTTTCACACCACACAACCTGCCTCGGAAAGACCGATAGAGACAAATCAATATTCTTAAAATATAGTTACTATAGAAATATAACCGAGCAAGTGTCAGCGAGCGAAGTGACCATTGCTAGTTTAGTATTAATTATAGTTTAAATCTTGAAGTAATTAAAATAACAGATGTGAAATTTCATACGTAACAGTTCTATTTTGTTAAATGAACTTATTACTAAAGATAGAAATAAAAGTTTTAGTTGCAAACACTTTACTTTCTTAAAGTTGCGTTTTAAATTAATTTTAGGACCGTTTAATGCGTCAAATTAAAGTTGAAAAAAAGGACCTTGACACATAGGACTGCTGCGTGACTAGTTAAATGTTGTTGTTTTATATCTGCCTCGGCGCGTATATTTCTAGAGCTATATAGATTCTGTAGTCTTCTTGTGTGTCTTCTAGTGATATTTGTTATTATTACCTCTACTTTTACCGTTGCAAATCATTTGTTACACTCACCTAGCCATTTTGCAATGTTTTGGGAATTTTTTCACAATCCGCAAGATTATAAGTGAACGAGTGGTTCTTTTGGGCTGAAGTTTTACGTGGATACTTTGTACACTTGAAGTTACGGTATGAATTTAGGGTTTTTAATTTGAATGAGTAGAGCATGTTCTATAATAAAAAATGTGGCATAATAAACAAGAAAAGGAAAAAATTCAGTATTTTGATCGCCAAATAACTAATAATTTTCAATAATTTCAGAAGATCACGAATTAACATCACAGATCTCGAGGAAGGTGCGCGTAATTGGTGGTATCTCCTTTAGAGATTTTCAGCGAAGCTCAGAAAACCGTATATTACCCAAGACAACATGGATGAGAATGAATTAAATTTAACTAAAACTAACTTGTAAAGAAAATCGCGGAACATTTTAATTGCGAAATTCAACGGACGGTAACGGGGCACAAAATCTAAACAGTTGAAAAACTCGTGTGGCTGGCACACGAAAATCGTTGCGGCAATGCTGTCTTCTGCTGATACTCGCACACCGATAGGGTGCGTCAACTAAACGTCGTTTTTACCGTAAAATTTTTGTATGTATACGGAATGTGGTACAAGCAAGGAGATGGGCTTTCAGTACTCGCCCTCATATACAAAGCATTTACTTTTTATAAACTTTGAAAATTTGTCCTTTATTTAGTTAATTGTGCTTTAAGATATGATGCGATCTAGAGATTCGTTTATACGAATTAGATGCACTGTTACAGTAAAATCTATTACACGAATTTAAAGTTTTCCCCATTAAAGTTATAGAACTTATTCTTGACAAAATTTTACCATTGTTAAGATTTTTTATCAAAGATACTTTACTAGATTTTATTACGATTTTAACATTTTTGAATTCTCAGTAGGATACCTCCATATTTTATTTTATAGTAATTTATCTAATTTAAAAATATGTTTACAGAAGATGACAGCGGTGAAACTGATGATGAAAAGGAAAACATTTTATACTACATATCGAATGAAATTTGTTTTACGAGTGCTAAAATGGTTTCTATAGTTTTTACCAAAAGAAGTGCTACAGTCGAGGCCGATAAAACAATTCATTCTCAATTGCGATTAATTTTTTTTTCTGATGGATCTCCTTATGAAACTTTACATGCTATTAGTAAAACTATGGCTCCATATTTTAAAAGTTATGTAAAGGAAAAAAGTAAAATCGACAGAGATGGAGACAAGATGGCACCGTCAGTTGAAAAAAAAATTGCTGAATTAGAAATGGGGCTGTTACATTTGCAACAGAATATTGATATTCCAGAAATTTCGTTACCAATACACCCAGCAGTACAGCAAATTATTAAACAGTATTCAGAGGAAGGTAGAAAACCAAAAGTTTCTGATTTTGGCAGCAAAGTTGAAGATTCTACTTTTTTAAATCAATTGCAAAATGGTGTAAATAGATGGATAAAAGAAATACAAAAGGTGAGTGTATTAAATGTTGTAGGGCAGGTGAATAGCCTGAACTTAATTGTTTAAATTTATGAATTCCAAAATTTTTATTGATTGATTTTCAACAGTTTCTTTTTATATTTTCATTACCGGCGCAGCCTTTCGGCCCAGCTGCCGGAAGCTTTCCATTACCTCTGTGTGGAAGTAGTGCCCAATCCTATCTCTTTTTTACCTTACTATATCCTTACTATATCCCATCCCTATATTTTTCCACCCTGAGAGACTTCTCCGGTGAGGATCATATTTTCAGACACACACCTTGCTGGTTAAGCCAGCACTCTCTGCTCCCGAGAGGGTCCGTCTCGCAGTGTAGCTTTCCCCGGAGAAGGACCCGTATTAGACCAGCTCTACACCGGTAAGGCCGGTGCTCCCTGCCTAACGCATCGAGTTGGCTACCTTAATTCCTGCCTTACCCTTACGTTCGGTCCCTACCACTGTCTCTTTTTATTATTTGATTAAAACCAGTAATTTTACAAAGTATTAGTATAACTAATACCCAAAAACCTGCAGAGGTAAACACTGTTACCTGATCGCAGGAATGAGGTGTATACAGATAATAAATAAATATAAAAATGTAAATACATACAAAATTAAAGTACTTACATGCAAAATTCTTACAAACTAAAAAACAATTTGTATCAAAATATCTTTTCTAACAAGTAATAACAGTACAATTTACAACTGTATGTTTGCAAAATCATTTTAAGGTATCACTACTAACAGTTGCGTTTAATCCAACTTTTAATCTTATTAATTACAAATTACAGATAAAGAGTTATATTATGATTAAAATTTATAAGTGAAACTAAAAAAGTTATTAAAAATAAAAATGGAAATAAAAATATGGGATTTGAGACCTCGCAAATATTTAAAAAAATTAAAACTACTATAGATTTCAGGCGAATTATTAATTAATCATCATCATGTCTATTATTGTATTCAAAGATTAAAAAATAATATTCGGAATATTTCGGTAATAACCATAAATATTAACGAACTATTATAGGAAATTTTTGTGGACTTTACTTTTTAGAAAAAATATTTATTTATTCATTAAGACTGGAGAAAAATTACAGAATGTATACAAAAATAATATCTTAAATTTCTGCAAAGTAAAACACAATTTATTTGTTGCATGTCTGGCCGTACAATGTATCACAAAATTATAAGAAATTGCGTAGCACAAGTGGCTTAAATCCGCATTTAGGTGAAGCCTATCTGTGACTCAAGTTATTCATTGTTCCACCGTGCGTATCGCTGCTCTAGCTACACTCAAGCACTAATCGCACTACAAGAAAACTAAAACTGACTGCTTAAGGAGGTTCATCACTAAAACCATTTCCTCAGAAAATTCATGAAACTTTGCACACTACTTCGTAATTGCATTGTCCATACACACCTAAAATTTCAGATCAATCTGACGTCTATAAGCTGAGATATGAGGCCTAAAAGCTTGGGCGTTTAACACGCGATCCCTATGCTCGGCTCGCGCGAAACGTACATTTTCGTTGACAGCAGCCGAACGCTTCTTACGATCTTGTTGAAAAACTAAAGTTTTATTAAGGATGATATTAAAAATCTTTTAAGACCTCGTGAGCAATCATTTGAGGTTTAGTTTCTGAGTTATTGTAACCGAAAGTAGGCTGTCATCAGCCGCGTGCGCACGCATACTAGCGTTACCGGCGTGTACATGTGAGTTTCTTGCTCATCAACGCGGCGAGTCTAACGATGTGTGCGTGTGGTCGGTACAGGCGCGTTTAAAAGTCTCTGCGCTGCGGAGAGCGGGCAGCCATGCTGAGAGAGCGCATCAGCGAGCTAAAGTTTTGGCAGGGATTATTGGTGGTAAACTTCCTTAAAGCACGAATAAGTGTGATTATGGATTCAGGCAAGCAGTGTTATAAAATTGTATACGATACTCGTGCCTTAAATGCACTGCAATATAGTAAAAAACTACCACTGAATCTAAAGTTTCTAACGTTGCAAGAAAAAGCAACGTTCCAAGACGTGCTAGTCCTAGAATGGGGTGCAGCAAGGCGTTTCGAGGCCTAAATGTATGAAGGTTTACAACAAAACCTTATGCGTACGTATACTTTCATTCTTTTTGATAATTCGCGAGCTGAGAGCGGTACCGAGAACTACCATAGATGCGACAGAAAGAGAGAGAGAGAGAGAGAGAGAGAGAGAGAGAGAGAGAGAGAGAGA
>QLYP01000272.1:91493-175275 GCA_016647725.1 Nasonia giraulti | reverse complement strand
TTTTTTTAATTTGGCGTTGCTAGAGGAATTACGTAGGCGGGGTTTCATTCTGGCTGCAGGACATTGAGATGACCTTCAGTGCCGCAACCGAACATACCATTCTGAACGTAAAATTTACCGCTCTTTCTATTCCCGCAATAAAAGAATGGGGTTCCTATTTAAAAATCCAAAGTTGACCTTCAAATGACCTTGAAAAACGCGTTCAAGGTCAAATCCAAGGTCACCATCGGGTTGCCCCTTCGATATCTTACAACTTTGGTCTCCACCATTTTTTCGATTGTGGCTGTCCCTGACGAGTTATGAGCGGTGCCCGTTTAAATTGGGTCACCCTGTATATATATCGTATATCACATTGAAATTTTAAAACACATATAATGATATGTTATTGAAATACATTTTAAATTAAGTAAGTATATCTACATATTCAATAATATTTATTAATAGTACTTGCTATATATCATATGCTGATGATAATGCTATTGACCTGTTGATAATAGTTATCTGTGATAAATTTATTTTTATTTGTAATTCTGCAACTTGTGAAAGCATTGAAATTGGCATTTTTAATTACTTTGGTCAGTTCTACTTTATGTTTCTATGAGTTTAAAAGTGTACTTCAACGTGTTAAATATAACAGTATAAAATAACAAGAACAGTTTTTCATTTTACAGTGTTCAATTTTTAGAGTGGAATAAAATGTTTGTAAATCCCATGAACGTGCTAAACTTGCTTTTAATAACATTTCAAGCACTTAATCTGAAAGAAACTCCAATAACACAACGAGAAATATATTTAAAAGAGCATATTGAACAAATTTTATTAAACTCTATGCATGAATTTAATGAATTTGAAGTTTTTGAGGATGAAACTCTTGATTTTGCAGAACCTTATAAAGATATTCAAATGCAGGTTGTAGAAGATGATGAAAGAGATAGTATTACAGATGAAAGTTTTGGAGAAGTGGTGTTAATAAAAATTTAAAAACGGTACAAAATAGATTTCGAAAGATAACATCAATAACACAATTAAAACGTTGGGAAAAAACTTTAAATAAAGGTGGAACTTATAGAGAAAAAATAGCTAGAATTTGTTCATTTGTGCTAGAAAATTTCAAAGCTGCTGTTGATGCTGGACATATTATCCATGATATAGATTTACAGAAATGGGCCCTGCAAGCACAAAAGGATATTGGTCATGAAGATTTTCGTTTCAAAGCATCAAAATATTGGGTAAAAAATTTTAAGAGAGCCCATAGAATTGTTGGAAGAAAAATTAATAAATTTATTACCAAAAAAAACAATAGAAGGAGCAGATTATTAACAAAAAAAGCTGATGAATTTGTTATTGAAGTGAAAAATCTTATTAAAGAAAAAGGAATAGAAAATGTTTATAATTCAGATCAAAGTGGATTTCAATTAGAAGTCCATTCTGGCCGTACATTAGCAATCGAAGGGGAAAGTCAAGTAGAATGCTTGGTGCAATCTGTAGCTTCTACGACTCATAGTTATACAATACAACCAACAATATCTGGTGATGGTAGACTTCTTTCCCCTCTTTTTATCGTTCTTAAAGAAAAAACTGGTGAATTTGGGCCAGTTGTATCACAAGAGTTGTTCAGACCAGCTAACATTTGTCCAATGGCTTCTAAATCAGGAAAATTAACTTCAGGTATTATTTCATATTAGGCGTATTCGAATAATTATGATACTATTTTGGATTCAGAAGGCATCCTGTGTTATTATTAGTGACCATTTTTTTGTTTTAATTTGTATTCTATTAAAAATGACTAAAATTTGAAATTCGTCTGATTTTAGATCATTTTAAAACATGGCTCAAAGAGGTATATTTTCCGACTGTTTGTTTATCAAGTGTACTTTTGGTAGACTCATGGACTGGGCACTGTCCTTCAGTCGTAGAAGAAGTAAAACCTACTAATAAAGAAATAACTTTAAAAATAATTCCAAAAGGAACTACAGGCAAAATACAACCGCTAAATGTTTTTGGATTTAGGGTTTGGAAAAATTATGTAAGACACTTTTCGGACAGCGTGATATTAATGAATGAAGAATTGAATCTTCATTTAAGAAACAATATCATTAAACTTGAATCTTTAGTGCACAATCAACTATCTTCTCCGAGATACATAAATCTATTTAAATATTCATGGTATAAAAGTGGTTACACGGATGTTCATCCTGAAAATTTCGAAAATTCAGTAAATTTTGCTTTTAGATCACAATCTAATATACTTTGTGAAATTTCAGGGTGCTCTAATGTCGCACTTGTTCGATGTTCATGGTGTAAAAAATCTTTATGTTTGAAACACTTTTTTGATGATTATCATTATTGTTCTACTTATGATCCTTGATAACAATTAAGAAAATTATGTAATTTTCTATTACCGATGTATTACACATAAATTGCATGAATAAAATTAATAAATAATTGTAATAAATAATTGTAATATTATAGGTTTGTAGAATGTATTCGAAATAAAATTTATTACACAAGAGTTCAAAATTTTACTTTATTTCAAACTTGCAATAATTCATTGTAAAATGAAATGATTTTTATCGATATTCAATATTGTTTTATTAAAAATTTAAAAATATACAATAAATGTGTAAATCTGCAAATAAATTAAAAAAATTTTAAAATAATTCAAGAATATAATTTTTTATTTAAGGATAAAATAAAAAAATAACCTCAAGGGTAAAACAATCAAAAAAAAATTTTTTTCTTCGTAAATCTCAAAACACTTTAACTTTAATTTCTTATTTTCTTGATGATAGTGCAATTTTCAACCAAATCTAGCCGATTTGATCAATTTTATATTGAAAAAATAGCGAAACATTGTACATTTACCCCTGAAAAAAACAGGGTTTGACACCCTTCGGGGTAAAAGTGCCTACATTAGCATCTTTTTATAATAAAGAATTTGGCGTTGGTTTTATTTAAAAACTCCAAATAGTTTTTGAGATATTAGAAAAAACCTGTTTTTGGGGGTAAACTTCAAGGGTGATTTTCACCCCTTAAATCGACGAGTTAGCACATAAGAAAAAACACGTGTCTAATATTTTCTCGAGTACTACAACATATCACAAAATGATCGAAATCGGTGAGGTACACCTGGGGACCCTTCCTTGCAAGTCTTAATTTGACAAGATTTTGCAAAAAGTGTATTCCTTGATTACTAAGCAATTCGCGGTTCGAATGCCCATCAAAGCATCTGCAAGGTTACTCATTACATTAAGGCCAGTATAAATAAATAAATATTATAATTAATAAATCTATATGAAAAATAAGTTTAATTTTGTATTAAATATTTTGTAGAGTATTATCAACTGGCGATTCATATAATACATTAAGCTATGAATACTTAATTGGAAATACGACAGTAAGCAACATTGTGCATGAAACTTGTGAAGCTTTGTGGGAAGTATTGCATAAGGAAATGATGCCATACCCGTTGAGTGAAGCAGATTGGCTAAAAATTGCTAATGAATTTGAGAAACAATGGGATTTTCCCATTGCATTAGAGCAATTGACGGAAAACATGTCACAATCCAGGTAAATAATCTTTTGTTTAAGATATATTATAATGTACGTTAATTTAACAAAATTATTATTATTTTAGTGTCCTGATTATGCAGGTTCGACCTTCTATAATTATAAAGTTGCGCATAGCATTATTTTAATGGCTATATGCGATGCCAATTATTTTTTACATTCGTCGACATAGGTGCTTATGAAAGACGAAGTGATGGTGGAATTTTTAAAGAATCTTGCATGGGAATAAAATTTAGCAATGACGACATGAATGTGCCAAAACCAAAAAAGCTGACTGTAGTTGGTGAACGATTACCGTATGTGCTTGTAGGTGACGAAGCATTTCAATTATCGAATTATCTACTTAGACCATACCCCGGAAGAGGAGCAGGAGGTCTTACTTTGGATAAAAATATTTTTAACTATCGATTAAGTCGTGCTCGTAGAGTGATAGAGAATACGTTTGGTATATTAGTGACTCGTTGGAGAATACTTAAAAGACCAATTGATGCTTCTGTAGAACATATAGTAAGCATGATACAAGCTATTGTTTGTTTGCATAATTTTCACAACATCCTTCATTAATCACAATGATCTAAGTGGTTTAATTACAGAGGAAACGATAACTGAATTAAATAATTCAAATTTACGTGATCAGACATGTAAAAGTAACAACAATTCTTCACGAGAAGCTATAGAAATAAGAGAAGAGTATTGTTAATATTTTGTTGGCGAAGAAGCAGTTCCTTGTTTAAAGCACTTCGATTTTCTTCCTAGTTAGAAGAAGTAATTTTAGCAATCCATCAAAGGTACATCCTCAGATGTAAACATAACCTCTAAATTAAATATTCAAAATTAAATAGAAATATTTCAATAAATTCAATCATCTAAATTAAATATTCAAAGTTAAATAGAAACATTTCAATAAATTCAATCATCTAAATTTAATATTCAAAGTTAAATAGAAATATTTCAATAAACTCATTTTAGCTAAACTCACTTTATGTTGTTCCTCGTTGACATCTTTCATGGCAACAACTTCAATCATTTGTATCAAAATAATTTTATTTAACAATTTAAAGAAAACTGCTTACTCTTGATGCTATTTGCGATTGAAAAAACCCAAAATGTTGAGCTTCTTTTGAAAAGCAGCGTCAAAAAGTAGCGTCAGACCACGCGCATGCGCAATGATAAAACTAGAATTTTTGACGCTGACACTAGAAAAGGAGCGTTCCATGAAATTACACCTTTATCTCCTATTAGGGAGCGTAGAAGAAGAGATCCAACCATCCAAATCTCTAAAGTGGACCCCGACTTCGAATATTCGCAATCTGCGAGTCATCACGTGGCGCGATTTTCGATGCTGCGCCATTTCGCGAAGCCTCGACCGCGAGCTCGCTCTCTTCAGAGCTCACCTCGGCTTTCGCTCCCGACGGCCAGCAGCCTTTCGCTCACTTCGAGCTTTTAGCTCTCATCTCGGTCTTAACACCGAAAAATACTCAACTTTTTGCGCGGCCCTTTTCAGCCGCGCGATGACGCATTTTACTCTTTCGGACATCACGTCTCGCGCAGGCCCCTTTACAGCCGCGCGACGACGCTTTTATCACTTTGACGATTTCACGTCTCGCGCAGGCCCCTTTACAGCCGCGCGACGACGCTTTTATCACTTTGACGATTTCACGTCGCGCGTCGGCCATTTTCAGTCCGCGCCGACGCTTTTAATTACGCTGCGACCCACGCACAGCCGCAGAGGACGATTCTCACCGGTTTATCTACAGCCGGTGAGACCCTCAAATCATCGCAACATCGGTTGCGACACCAACGAGCAGTGGAGCCAACAACAGCGGCATCAACAATATCAGCGAGCATCGACGCATGGACACGCGGACACCGCGCCAGCCAGCATCATCGTGCGGATGCCAGACGCCGCGTTAGCCATCAGCAACCCACGGACACTGAGCGTCGCGTCAACCAGCAACAGCACCAACAACACCAGCGGCGCAGCTAGCCTCGCACGCCACGGACATCTTCACCGTCTCCGGCGCCTCACAGCTTCACCACTCTCGCAAGAGCCGAGTCTGCGCAAACGGCCATCTTCGGGTCGCGCATCACATCGCGCGCCGCGTCAACAGCATCGGCGACGTCATCACCAACATCATCGGCAACATCGACAGCGCGTCGATGCCACGTCCACTGTCAGCACGGAGAAGCTGCTCGAGGCTCAACAACGCCCAACGCAGCATCATCAGCAGCCTCGCAGCTACGGACGCCAGCATCGCCGACATACACCGTCGCTTCACGCTGATACCGGCCATTTTCAGCCGCTCCAGCAACGTGCCAGCTCGCGCCGAAGCTACGGTAAGTCGCGCGCGCCCCACTCTTACGCTTCATCGCGCCGAGCTGCATCATGTCGCGTGAGCCCCACTGATCCCCTCCTACCACCACATGCGGCCCGACGCGCCGCCTAGCGGAGCACCACGACGTGGTGAGTCAGGCCGCATAGTCGTCTTGTACATAGTTAAATATAATCTAGTCACAATCAGTACTCAGTATTATCTTTATTCCTTGTACCTTGTCTGTTCGTCCTTGCCTACCTTATCTCCTATTAGGGAGCGTAGAAGAGATGTAACCTTCCAATCTCTAAATATATTCACATTTATCAATTAATATTGGTCTAAAATTATCAGTAACACGTATATTAATAATTTCTAACCCCTATAAAATATAATGCAATAATTTATGGCGTTTTCTAAAAATTATTTCTATTTATTTTCTGATTTTACTTTTATCTTTTTTTCAATGATCGCATATAATTTTTTTGAATTTATATGCAATTATTTAGATATTTCTTAAAATAAAAAAAAATTTTAGAATCAACTAAAGCCATTCAAGAACAGTTTCAGGTGAGAAGACAAAGAACTAACATCAAGGCTGATTTAGGTTATTTAGATCAGCGTAAGACTTCCAATATAAGTGTACGTAAAACATGAGTGTCGTCTTTAAAAATATTTGGAGAAATTAAAAATCTTTTATATTGTATTTATGATTTTAGGATAAAAAACAAAATCTATCGCAAAATGCTGCTCATAAACGATCAAGAAGAGTTTTAGAAGAATTTTTAGATCAAGACAACTTTCTTTCTGATGATTCCAATGCACCAGAATCAGATATGCCAAAGGTTTGCAAAAACTAATTTATATTTATAAATATTCTTATGAATCTGTGCTTGCATTGAAAAACCTAATTTATATGAATATTTATTATCTCGTAATAAAATATTTTTATAATTTAGGATACAGGTCAGTTCTTTGATGACATGGATGACACTTCTTCTGATAATTTGACGGTATGTAGACATTTTAAATATAAGTTTATACATAAAAATATATATACACGTTAGTAGAGAGGGGCAAGCCCAGGTAGACAGGTAGGGGAGGTAAAGGAGCGGAGGGTGGCGCCATGGCTCGTCGGGGCAAGTCTAGTTGGGTTTCGCGGTGGGGGGTGATGACGCAAGAGCGAGTGAGTCCCGGTGGGGTCTCCTAGGGTGGGGATCGTAGCGGTCAAGAAGGATCTTGGACCGCGTATAGTACATTTTTTGTTAGTATGTCATTATATGCTAAAATGGATACTTGTTTTATGCACTCATGGACTATGATTTGCGCTGGTCCTACCTCTGCAGGTAAAACAGTGTTTGTACAGAGATTTTTAAAGCATTTTGATGTGTTGGCTAATGTGAAGTTTGATAGAATAATATTTTATTATAGTGAATGGCAAGAAAGTTATAGAGTGGAGAATGTAGAGATTGAATTTCGTGAAGGATTACCACGGAACGAGGACTATTCGAACGATCCGGAAAAACGAAAATTGTTAATAATAGATCATTTGATGCGCGAGTAAGCGAATAATGATACAATAATAGATTTGTTTAGTAAGGGAAGTCATCATTGTAATGCATCGGTTATTTACATAAGTCAAAACATATTTCACAAAGGGCAGCGCGATATATCGCTGAATGCGAATTATATGGTTTTATTTAAGAATCCTCGGGACCGTGCACAGATTCAGCATTTGGCTCGTCAACTATACCCCGTAGATTCCAAGTTTTTGCAAGAAGCTTATTATGATAGTATTATAAAGCCGTATTCTTATTTAGTTATTCATTTGAAGCAGAGTACACCTGAGGAGTTACGTTTCCGTAGTTGTATATTTCCTGATGATGATTATCATTATGTTTATATTCCCAAATATTCGTCGAGTCAGTACAGCAAGTTAAATGTTGTGTAAAGAGAAAATATCGGTTCAGTTATAATCCGTCAATGATGAAGCGAGCATCTCGTGAGAGTCGAGCGTTAATTAGAAAGAAGAATGACGCATCGCCTTTTGAAGAAAAATATTTTGTGTTGCTGCAGGCATTGATATATTCTAATAAAGAACAACGACTAGCGTTATTGCGTACTGGCGATGAAAAACTTGTAAAGTACATTTGTGAGTGTGCATTGAACGTATTAAAAGGTGTTGTATGTTTAAACGTCACGGAAAAAAATAAGCTGAAAAAGTATAAAACAATTCTGCGTAATTTAACAAAAGTTACAAAACGAAAAAAAAATTCTTGGAAGAGTAAACAGCACATTGTTGTACAAAAAGGAGGGAGTTTTCTAGGCTTTCTGTTTGCCAGCAGCAGCCGGCGTACAAGGAGTTCCAGAACAGGAGAAAAAATTAACGAGTGAATCTATTCAAACACCTGGAGATAAATTTTCTCGGCTTGATAGCGACAGATCTTGGATTCAGGGAAATATACGACAGATAGTGACAAGTACAGAGATTTTCTACAAGTTTTACAGAGATATCTATTTTTTTCGATGAAAAACGCCGGTTTGACGATAAGAAAAATTTAGCAGAACTACAAAGGAATCTGTGCTGAGAAGCTAAGGGACTTCCTTAGCGCATGTGACTGGTCATCCTTCACTACGCCATCACTTGACGAATGCATTACCATTCTTAACGCTCACATCACGAACGCCACAAATCATCTCGCCCCATTAAAGACTGTGACACTTGGACGTAAACGTCACCCGTGGTTCACCGCGGCTCTTCGTTACCTCTTAACTGAAAGGAACAGACTCTACAGGCACTTTCGCAGAAGTCGTTTACCTTGGGATCTATACTTCTATAGAATCGCAAGGGATGACGCTCATAAACAGGTTGAGGAGGCCAGGCTGAACTACTACTATTCATGCTTGTCTACCTTGACCGACGTTGCAGAGATCTGGAAAGAGCTTGAATATCTTGGTATTACCACCTCTAAATCTCCTTCACCTGCTCGGTTCTCTTCAGATGTTCTCAACAAACACTTTAGCTCCATCTCAAATGACCCTCAAGCTCTATCTGTTGAGGAGTATCTGCGAACCCTGGAGAGTCTGGACCTCCCTGAACACTTCATCTTCAGGGCTATCACGGAGTCGGATGTGTCGGCTGCAGTATCACACTTTAACAACCAGGCCAGGGGGAGCGATGGCATTCCGCAGGTTGTAATCTCCAAAGCAGTGCCAATACTCGCTCCTTTACTTTGTCAAATTTTCAACCTATCTCTGAGCGAGGCACGCTTTCCTTCAGCCTGGAAATCATCGATCGTTAGAGCACTAAACAAAGTTAACTCTCCTACAGCTGTAACCGACTACCGTCCGATCTCTCTTCTCTGTTTCCTGGCCAAGGCGCTAGAGTGGCTGATGCACAAGCAAATCTCCGAATATCTTGAAACAAGACTTTACCTTGATAATTTCCAAACTGGCTTTCGCACTGGCCACAGCACGCAGTCTGGCTTGATTAAGCTGACTGATGATGTCAGGCTTGGGATAGACAGGAAGAAGGTCATTCTGCTTTTTCTATTTGATTTTAGCAAGGCGTTTGATACTGTGTGTCACGTCAAGCTGCACAGAGTGGTGGTGGGAGCGCGGTATTGCGAGTGTGTATGTAGGCTCGCGACGGCAGCGCGGTCATGGTATTGGTTCCATCCTGGGTGGACTATTTCGGTGAGCATTACCGTTTTTGGCGAAAGGAGCCCGAGCTGTCGGCCGAGAAGCCTTGAGAGCAGGTATAAATGTCCTCGACGATGTGACAGAAAATAATATGTCATTTAAGGATTCCCTCAACAATCGCCTAGCCGAGTCTGGACTGAAACTAAAACGTAAAGCTAATGAGAAAATAAGCGAACTTATGGAAGGCTCCGGCTATAAAGGGATGGTGCTCAAACGAGCATCACAGTTGCAGTAAGTCAGTCGTACACGCAATAAGAAGAAGAAGAGACGAACTAGCAAGAAAAAAACAAAAGCTGTAAAAAGACTAAAAAGTGGTAGAAAGAAGAAGAAGAATACAAGAGGAAAAAAGTGCAGTGAACAAAAAGCGTAGGAAATCTACTGAAAAAAAAGTTTTGGATATTTTTGATTAAATAACAAATTTAAAATGTCTTTCTTACATCATTCAAGCTGCGAGTGCTTAAAATCGGAGCAATTTGTTTTCACTATCAATGACCTAGACCACTATCGAATCATCATCATGTGTGGAATACAAGCCTGTTTCATCACTCTCGGATAAAGCACCTTAAAAAATTTTAAAGAACCTTTAAAAATTTTAGTCGCCGCAGCAGGCGAAAAGTATATAGATTTAGCTCATACTATGATCAAACTAAATGTTCAAATAACACCCCACAACAAGGAAACGGATGCGAGTGTGGCACCTGTGAACAATTTCTTGCACTCAATGTTTAGTCAAGTGGACGTTTTTTTTAATCAAAAACTTGTGACGCCGTCTAATACACTGTATCCTTATAGAGCGTACATTGAAACTTTATTGAATTACGGACCTGATGCAAAAACTTCGCATCTCTCGACGTTGTTATGGGGAGCGGATACAGCAGGAAAAATGAATGAGAAGCCTGTCACTGATTGTGCGGATAAAAGTCTTTTAAGTCGTCAAAAGTTTACGAGCGATGGAAAAGTCGTTGATCTTTTAGGACATCTGCACATTGACGTATGTAACCAGGATAGATTTCTTTTAAATGGTGTAGAAATGAGAGTCCATTTGGTACGTGCAAAGGATGCTTTTTGTTTAATGGATGCCTCCGATAAAAATTATAGTGTACATATAAAAGAAGCTAGTTTACTTGTACGACGAGCAAAAATAAACCCAGGTGTTTTAGTGGTACACGCTAAAACCTTAGCGACAACAACTGCAAAATACCTTCTGCCCCGCGTCGAGGTTAAAGCATTCAGCATGCATAACGGTATATTCGGCGAGTGTTTAGATAATGTAATTCTCTGGCAATTACCGAAAAGACTAATCATAGGATTTGTCAATAATAAAGCCTTTAACGGCGATAGATTACTAAATCCATTCAACTTTCAAAATTTCGGTATTAATTATTTATCACTTTATATCGATGGTCAACCAGTGGCGGGTAAACCGTTACAGCCAAGCTTCTCCGCAGCTGCGCCTCTTTACGTAGACTGTTACCACACTCATTATTCTGGTACTGGAATACACTTTGCAAATGAGGGAAATGATATCGATAGAACAGAATACCCCGATGGCTTTTGTTTGTTTGTATTCGATCTCACCCCCGACATGTCTACTCATTGCGGTACGCATTGGTCCTTAGTCCGTAATGGAAATGTGCGTATCGAAGTGCGTTTCGATAAACCATTAACACACACCGTAAATTGTATCGTTTATGCTGAATATGACAATATTTTAGAGATCGATTCTATGCGTCAAGTTATTTTAGATTGCAATTCATAAGATGTACAATTCATAAGATGTAATTCATAAGATATACAATTCATATGACGTATATATTACATATACATATATTACGATGCTCTCACTACAGATTCAGCAGGCACTGAGGGGCATATCAGCACAGACCGTCGGAGTCTTCCCAGCAGACCGGTTACCCAGGGTGTGGACGAGACCGGTCGCTATTATTGCTAATAGTCAAGAACATCATCTATCTGGTGTTCACTGGATAGCAATTTTTGTCGACAAAAACAGTCATGGCGTTTATTTCGACTCCTACGGTATACAACCAACTGTGTCGTATCACCTTGACGGATTGCGACGAAATTGTACACTATTCACGTGGTCTACAAGTCGGTTGCAGAGTTTCGATTCCGACGTGTGCGGCAATTATTGTGTGGATTTTCTGTATTTTATTTGTCGCTATAATTGTGCTATGGATTTTTCTAAAATTTTTTGTGGCGACACAAGGAGTAACGACAAATTCTGCATGGTAATTTTCCGAAAAATTATGAAAAGTATAAAAAAGAAAAAATGTAAAAGTGTATCAAACTCATGTTCTTATTGAAATCAATCTTGTAAATCCGAATATTGTAAGAAAAAGAAAAGAATCTGACTTTTGTTAATTTACATTACTACGTATTCAAAATTTATGAGTGAATTATATAACTGCATTTATTCTAGATTTAAGAATTTCTCATGTATTACGTATATTTTTTTTAAAAAGAAAAAATTGTAGTTGTGTTTTAAATTATTTTTACGTAAAATACGTATGCTTATTTATTTGCTCCTCCTCCTCCGTCTTAAATTTTATTAATATTCTTGTCAAGAAAAAGGTTAAAAGACAGAAAGAGAAAAACAACTTTGATAGATTTTTCGTTTACTTTAATTATTATTATTATTATATGAAATTTATATATTATTAACGCAAAGTATCTGATGGCCAGATTGGATGATGCATTCCGGTGAGATTATTCATTGCTGTGTCAAATGCGACAAACATTGGATTCACATGAACCATACCTCCACCTTCCTTGCCCACACTATTTAGAAATACGCAAGCTGAATTGTCGAATAATCCTTTTTGTGCAAAAACGCATCTTAGAATACGGTTTACCGTGACCATAAGAAATATTTCAGCAGAACGTGGTGACCAGTGGAGACCATTTGTCGATATGGGCATGACGAAACCAAGTCCAGCTAAAATTGCTTGTGGAGGTAAGGCAAGAAATCGGGCTTCTAGCAGATAAATGCCACTTTCCTCGTTTGACTCAATCAGAATCACACATGTACCATTATCTATTAGTCGGCATCGTTGCGGGCATCCTTCTTCTGTTATTCCTCGTAACCATCTTCCCATTATTTTTACTGCAATTATCGTGTTTCCCTAAAATGAAAAAAAAAAAATTCTGTCACTATATTATCGTAAAAAATAAATTTGGATTCCTCATTCTTCTTCTTCTTCTTCTTCTTTTTCTTACCCTTAACTCGTGGAGTTTTTCCTTGTGTAACACTGGTGAATCAGATTTTTCCATTGAAATTGTAAAACTTTCTTCACTAAAATATAACAACGACTGTGTACTATAATAATTTAACATTAATTGGTTTAATTTGGTTTCTCCTCTCTCTCCCTCTTTCTCTCACTTGACGACTACATATCTTTACTTAACGCTAACCTCACTAACGCCATCAACCACCTCGCTCCATTGCGGACTGTGACACCAGGACGACAACGTCACCCGTGGTACACTGCGGCTCTTCGTGGCCTTGTATCCGAGAGGAATAGACTTTACAGGCGTTTCAGGGACTCCAGGCTCGAATCAGATCGACGCGTTTACAGATCAGCTAGAGACTATGCTCACAAACAAGTCGAGGAGGCCAGGCTGAATTATTACTATTCTTGGAATTTCTGCCACCAAGGCCCCCTTACCATCTAGATTCACCACAGATGAACTCAACACGCATTTCAGCGCGATCTCAAATGATCCGCTGGCTCCTGCTGTTGAGGATTATCTTGTCACCCTGGAAAGTCTTGACCTCCCGGAACATTTCGAATTCAAACCTATAACGGAATCGGACGTGTTGGCTGCGGTGTCGCACTTTGACACTCAGGCCAGGGGGAGCGACGGCATCCCACAGGTTGTCATCTCAAAAGCTTTGCCAGTTCTTGCTCCCTCACTATGTCATATTTTCAACCTGTCCCTTAGCGAACCCTGCTTCCCATCTGCCTGGAAAATGTCACTTGTGCGCGCACTCAACAAAGTCAGTTCACCAACAGCCCTGACTGATTACCGTCCGATTTCACTTCTCTGCTTTCTTTCCAAGGCTCTGGAGTGGCTAGTGCACAGGCAAGTCTCAGAATACCTTGAATCAAGGCTATTACTAGATAACCTTCAAACAGGCTTCCGCACTGGTCACAGCACTCAGTCTGGCCTAATTAAGCTAACTGATGATGCCAGAGCCGGGATAAACAAAAAGAAAGTAACACTACTCCTTCTCTTTGACTTTAGCAAGGCGTTTGACACTGTGTGTCACGTCAGGCTCCTGAGAAAGCTATCCACCTTCGGCTTCTCAAAGCAAGTCATCCGCTGGTTTGCCTCCTACCTCTCTGGTAGAGAGCAGGCCGTTGTTGGTGACAATAACGAACGTTCTTCTCCTCGGCGTCTCAACATCGGCGTCCCGCAGGGGTCCGTTCTGGGTCCACTGCTGTTTGCATTGTACATCAATGACATCGGTTTCTGCCTTGATACCGATGTTTTCCATCTCATCTACGCGGATGACTTGCAAATTTACAGTCAATGCCACCTCGAAGAGCTCGATTCTTTATCAAACAAGAAGAGTGCCAATGCTGAGAGGATTACTGGTTGGGCTGCACAGAATAAGCTAAAACTTAATGTTGCTAAAACTAAAGCAATTGTCCTGGGCTCTCCCTACTACATAAACGCATTACCCTCAACAGCTAACACTTTCATTAACATAGGGGGTGCCCAGGTCAGCTTTGAATCTTCCGTGCGTAATCTGGGATTGGTGCTCGACTCTAAGCTTACGTGGAGGGAGCATATTACACAAGTGTGTAAGCGTGCTCACACACTAATGTACAGGCTTTACTTTTTCAGGAAAAGCACCAATCTCAGGTTGCGCAAGCACTTAGTGCAGGCCCTCCTGTTCCCTCTTATAGACTATTGTTCCCTCGTATACTGTGACCTGACGCAGGAACTCGACCTAAAACTTCAGAGGCTCGTGAATACAGGAATTCGGTACATCTATGGTGTAAGAAGAGATGAGCACATCTCCCCATACAGGCGGGAGTTGCAGTGGCTAACCACTGCCGGACGCAGGAAGTATTTCACTGTTTGTTTCCTAAGAAAAATGTTTAACACAGCCGTACCATCATACGTACTGGCATACTTTGACTTCCGCGTGACACTTCGGCCTGTTAGGGGGGAGGTGATGCCTCTGGATATTCCGACATTCGCGACGGAGACGCTGAGGAACTCGTTTCATATCAGCACCTCATACCTATGGAACAACCTACCATCTCACATTCGTAACACTACATCTGTCTCAGGTTTCAAGAGACTAGCTAAAGAGCACTTTCTTGAGCTTGAAAATACAAACACTTGAATCGCTTGTACACATTCACTCAAACGCACACACACACACGCTTGTACACATTCACGCAAACGCACACACTCACACACTCTCGCTTGACCCATCTTCACATTCACATCATACTATCACAATACACATTTTTGCTGTACTACTATTGCTGCTGTATACAATTTATCGTACAACATATTGTACGCCAAATAAATCTAATAAATCTAAATCTAAAAATCTCTACATCTAGTGTTGCTATAGCGAAAAAAATAAGTGGGGTGGGTGGAATTAGTTAAGAAAATCATCCATGCTGTATACGAATTTTCGGTTCAGAGCGCCACTACAGGTGTTGCTTCTATTGTGGCGCACGTCTCCTTGTAAAATATAGGTCAACTGCAGTGCTAGAAGCGCCATCGCTGGTCATTCACCTGCGCCGGGGTTAAACCGCTTACCTGCGCGTCGAGTGAAAGTCCTACCCAGCGGTCCTGCTAGGTCTTTTTTTTACCTACACGCGTGCACGCGCCCTCGCTACTAGCCAACTAGAGCGCGTGCCGGGGGGCCCGGTCCCGCTGATCAGCAAGCCACCGCGTCGCGCCGGCCCCGCCGCAGCCTGAGGAATGCTATCATTTTAAGGAGGATTTAAGATTCTAGGATTTAAGGGGTTGAGTAAATTAAATAGGATATAATTTTTATTTTTATTTTTTATTCATGTATACATTTTTATAACTATATGGTACAGAATATCGATGATTAACAAATTATCTTTTTGTCAAAACAGCGCGACATTTTTTCGTTTGCTTAAAACTAATAATGTCATTGACTGACGTTCGACCTATATGGAAATTCTTAACATATATACAATTATTCGCGCCCCGATCCTCATTTACCTCCTCCTCTCCCTCCTCCCCTCCCTCCTCCTCCTCCTCTGCGTCTATAATATCAAATTCGTGATTTTCCATCATCTCTAAAACAGAGTCGAAATTTATTTTTTGACTATTCTCATAATTGAGTCGGATGCCCTTTACTTTACACGTATCAAAGGTTTCACCGCTGGGTGCACGCACTCTATAGGCGTAGAATTTCGGACCGCCCGAAACAAAGTCTCAATGTAAGAGCCTTCTCCGTACTCTTCCAGTTCATCTGTTAATTGGCCTAGTAGAGACCTGGTTTCTGGTTCGTACTCATCACGCTCACCCTTTGATAAGTATATGACGGAATCGGTATCATAATACAGTACCCGCTCGCCTAGATTTTCGAGATATTCATACAATTTTAAACGTCCTTGCGCAGACGTGTAAGCGGCTATCACTACATTCGTATTTCGCCCCGAAGTAGCTACTTCTGTTTTTAACTTACTGGCTGCATATATTACATTCTCGTTAACTAAAACTATTCTACCACTTCCTTTTCCGGGCTAGTTAATAATTGTAAAAACTGCTCACTCGAATTAATTATTTCGGTGTTTGGCAAATTACCTCGTTGTTCAAATTTCCCCCATAAACTATTTAAACAAAGTTTTTCAACCGATCGTATGCCCGGATTTTTCTCTATTTTTTGAGGATCTAGATCTATACCCTCCTTTTCTTTATAATAGGCGATGTAAGCCGCTTTACGAGCCTCATCGGTGCAATTACGTGGCCAGTTCGAGCTCTCCTGTTTTAACTTTAAAAATAAGTTAATGTAATCGGTAAACAATCCGCATGTCGTGTCGTCTTGATTACCGGCTTTCGGGTCGTACTGCGTTATCTCGTATTGCCAGATAACGCTGATATTTAAAATTGTATAGCCGCGTTGTAAACTTTTTCTCGTCCGATATCCACGTACCGCTTAAGGCGCGAGCTTCTGGCGTTACGTGTGTACATGGGACTTTGCTCAAAATTTCATAACAAGCATAATCCTGCATAATTCTGCATAAGGGAAAAAGTAACCGATTATGCAGACGATACGGTAGCACAGGATGAAAGAGTTTACGCGGCGGTAGAATCGTACATTTAATTAAGCCCTCAACACGGACAAAATGTTCAAAATTAGGCCCAGTTAGTTTGAGACAGTCGGTGCTGTTATATACGCGCGGGTGTTTTATCGGAAACTTGCCCGTTTTACAAACACAGGGGTATAGAGAGCAAACATCGACATATTTTATTTTTTCACCCGGTTTGACTTTATATAAGGTCGCAATGTTACCCGTGCGACCACCGTAAAAAGCATCTCGTGGATTGAGAATTTCATTATGCGCGATCGGGTGATTTTCTATTAAGCACTTAAAAGCGTTTAAAGTAGCTATATTTGAATTAAAGTCATGCTCCCGCATTTCAACTAAAATAAAACCATTTGATCTTATTTTAGCTGAAATTGCTAAGGTACTCTCATACTTTTGATTGAGAGTAGTCCGATCTAGAAGAGGCGCATCGCGCCTCGTTGGATAGCAGATCGAACAGCCATGAAAATAACATCCATGAAACTGGTACACTGCACCGGTTGCTGGATTTTGAAGATCCGCTAATAACCCGTCGACTCCTCGACGACCGAAAAGGGTGTACTCTCGTCCACGCCCGGCATGAATGATTTCCCTGCCTACCTGCTGCTCAACCCATAACAACCACTCTATAGCCTTTTGGCTATGTCTATCGACGCGCACATAACCTTCGTTGCTTATAAGACCTATCAAATTATCTTTTAGGAAATTATGGGGAATTAAGCAAGAGCACGAGCCAGCCAAAGTCACGCTTTCCGTGAATGGATACAGATTAGCGCAATCTAAGAATATCTGTCTAAATTTTAAACAAACTAATCGAAAGACAGTTACATCTTGCACACAATAAGAAACTATTTCTTTTCGCATATTGAACTCTTCTCTAATCGATACTTCATTGTACCAATTAAAAAAGTGTTCACGCTCCTTGGAGCTGATCGCATCCGGTGCATAATATTCGGCTGCCGGATAAGGACCTTCATAATACGCGTTATCATCTGTATTAAACAGATGCGGGAAATATCTTTTCTTTGCTGCTTCTGGCAGACCGAACGAGGCTGTCAACGCGGCAAGTTTCATAGGCATACAATTTATGCTATCTATGAATTTCGTTTTACCGAAACTTATTAAAATTATTTTTTGTCCGTTCATAATTAAGCTCGGAACGCTGCCGGATTCTTTCACAATTCGATTCTCTACAATGTCACGTAGAACGAATTGTGAATCAAATGCTTTTGCGTTATGCGCAATGCAGATGATGTTTTTAAAATTAGTTTTTTTCCGCAAAACTAAATTTAAAAAGTTAGAAATCGGCTCTTTTGTGAAAACATGTTGGCGAAGGCCACAATAATTGCAAAATTGCGATACATTGTTTTCATTTAAACACGACGAGCATGCAAACTGCGCCACGCATAAATTTATGACGTGTAGGTAAACGCTATTTTCACCCTCTTCTCTTAGAACGGTGTTTTGCGTCGTCTAGAAATCGTAGAAGACGAAAAGAGTTTCCGGGTAAAAATTCGTTGTTGTCGTAACTACACGTGAATTTTTTCTTAGAGGTCTAATTTGCATGTAGCAGTTGGCAATTTTTTCATGCACTGCTTTACAATTCGTACAGTACATATTTTTGCAGTTATGTTTATTCGTGTCAATATCATAAACATAATGACAAAAAGTACAATACTTTACGAATTGACAAATTGAGCGTCGGGCATTTTTCGATTTACTCATCGTGTACGAGCCAGGAGCCTTGTGATTTGCGAAGCACTGTGGGTTTTTAAACTCACGGTGGCAATCGTCACAAGTTATGGTCGCAACGAGAGCCTGACACGCTGGTGAAGTATTGCACGATATGCAATACTTCACCAGCGTTTTTCACATTTATGATATGATGAAAAGGCCACGTATATACTGTGTTACAATCTTCACAGTAATATCGCTGATGCTTTTTCACACATAACGCAGTCAAGTTTAAAATTAAATTAAAATGATTAATATCCCTATGGAACGTGAAATTAATTTTTTTAGTATATTTTATATTTACCCCGTCAAAAAATGCTTTCCCGTTAAATAACGCACCCTCTCCACGACCTAAACTCTCTATATAATATACCATTAGCGCAACTCCGTAATCCAACAAGTATAATTGGAATTTCTGAAAGTCGGTATAGCCACAGCTTTCTTCAGGCACGACTACTCCAGCTTTTTGAGAAATTTCAATTGCACATGTTCTTTGGTGCGCCATTGAATTAAAGGCGATTTTTCGCTAATTTTTTTCCCAGATCGTGCGTTCGGACTCCGCTTTCTCAAGAAAAATTAACCCCCATGCAATAGCCCGCGGTAGGCATAAATTATCGTTATTTTTAATAGTCAAAATTGATTGACGATTTAACACGTCAACCAACTTTGACTCCTGCAGACCATTACCACCGCGTGGTAAGTCTGAATAAGTCACATTTACACGGAGAGTCTCGTCTATAAAAAATGATTCGTTACTCTGTGTAACGCTACCTATACGGTTCTAAAGATCGTTAAAGTCGAAATCGCGGATTTTTAAATCACCTCTATCTATTCCTCTGCCTACTTGGTAATGAGGATCTAGTTGTGTTACTGCTGGAGGTGATGCTGGAGGTGATGCTGGAGGTGATGTTGACGGTGATGATGATGATGCTGGAGGTGATGCTGGAGTGGCATGGTTGGGTGTGTTGAACTCGTCATCGCTGACGTTGGAGATGCCCATATCTTTTTTTAAAAAATACAAGAATTTTTGTTTAGTTTAATTTGTTTCATTTATTATAATACTATAAATAAATTACTTACAGAATATCGTTGACAATCTTTCTTTTTTTTATTTATTTATATAAATTATACACCTTGAATGTCGACACATGTTATCTGTGAAGGACCTGCAGCAGCAGCAGCGGCATTAGCAGCAGCCGCCTCAAGCCAAGCGATGCTGTCATCGGGCACCAATTGCGAATCGAATATGATGCTCAAGCCTTCTTCGTCACTTATGTCCTGGTAAAGAGGACCCTGTGATTGCGCCTGCGGTTCTAGTCCTGCATTGAGGATATCAGCGTACGCAGCTGATCCTGTCTCGAACATCACCTCTTCAAGGGTGAAATTTCCAAGGTCAGGAAAAGCCGGTTGATCGGACAGGATAATTACATCGTTATCATCCTCGTTGTCGTCGTCAAAATAACCCTGGAGATTTTCGAAGACTGAAAATATAAATTAAAATATTATTATTATTTTTAAATATTTTTCATTACTACGTTGTGTGTTTGTGTGCGTGGAATGTATATTAAATTTGCAACTTACCATTTTCGACTTCCGAGATCGGCGCAGAAGAAAACGGTCTAAGAGACGCCGACGATGCTGACGAGGGCTGTACATCGATCGGCGGCGGCGGCACCTGAAGCATGTCACCACTCCAGTCGATCCACGCATCCGTCGTACCTTATATGCTTAGTTCGACTTCTTTTTCTTCGCTCGTTATAGTTCTATCTGCCACCGGGACTTGCGAAGATGTTGGAGAGCAAGATTTGCCATTCCACTCGACCCAATCATCGGCATTAGTACGCAGTAATTCCATGCACGCCTCAATTGTTGCACTTGCTTCTGGTGCTGCTGATACCGGCACTGGTAATGCTTGCACAGCCGACGGCGGTGTTGGTGTTGCTGCGACTGGCGACGATAGTGCAACACGACCTGTAAACCACAAATATTTTAAAATGTACCACACGTTTAAAAACAAACCGAAAGAAAAGTTTATCAAGAATCATAGAGTTTACTTACGGTTTAGCTCTGCAAGCACACGTAATGGACTTCGATTACGTGTGTAGTCCCAATGGTGACAAGCTTCACACACTTGCCCGGCTAGTCGAACCAGCTCTTCATTTTTTTATACAGCGGGTAGCACCGGCCTATTTGTCGTGGCCGTGCGTGGCTAAACACTTTTTCAGCGATTTTCAGCAAGCCACGCTCGCTCGCTTGTTTCACGCACTTTTGCCACTTTTTTGCACAAACAATCTCTCCACGTCATAATTATTGTCCACTAAATAGTGAACGAGACGCCACACAATTTTTCGGAGAGACATTTTTAGCCTTAGACACAGAACGTAGTTTGCACTGCGCAAGCGAAACTCAGAGTGACCACTAGATTTTCCCGAGATCTCGTCCACCCTCGAAAGAATTTTCTTCCTCAGTGTAGAACAGTTGACATTTTTTTTTCATACACTTTACACAATACAGGCGCATTAGTGCCCATTTTTTACATAATACAGGGATGCCCTGAGTATCCCCTCTTCTGGACCTGTGGCTCACCTACGCTACCACCACCACTCTCACGCCAAGTCAGGTCATCACTTGTATTGGTCCGCACGCCCCCCCCTCCACCCTCTACTGTAAACCGTTTACCACCACCACCAGTAGCCGCGATTTTCTCGCAGTGACACCAAACCGCTATAAGAAAAGGGTACACTCTACCGTGAGCATCCATACACAGTCTAACTGGAAAAACTCACGATTTTTTTACCTTGTGCATCGCTGTAAATTCACTGTGCAGTTCAACATAGTGCTTTATTTAACAACAACGTCTAACTAATTGAACAAAACGTTGTGTATTTCAAGACAGTGTTTTATTTACTTTATTCAACAACATGACTGAAGCTATCTTATTTGCAAACCAGGAAAAGCAAGATGTTATTGCCGAAGAATTCAACAGTGAAAGAGCAAAAAATCACAGTCGTCCGCTTCTGTTTGCCTCTACGTATCTTCTAAACAAGTCGGGATCAAAGAAACTTTATATCGGCTTGGAATACGATGATTCCACACAAAAATACCAACCGATTATTGAACTAAAGAATACTCAATATTCCAGAGGGCTCAAAATCGATATCGAAAGCTAGCTTGAACTAGAAAATAAACTAGAGGATATTTCGACGTATTTCAAATCAAACAGTGTTGCGTTATGTATTCAACAACAAGAACGTATAAAACTGAAAAAATGGACATTATTCTAACTACTTCATACGGGATGAAATCAGTGATGTTCCTCGTCCAAGAACCTCTTTACGTCCAAAAGAAGAAGAGGGCCTTGATGCCATCAATAACAATGTAGAAGCGGACTGTCGTGTATTTGAATTACCCACGTATTTTATATATCACATATATTACCCAACTTTTCTGACATAATACAATATGGCGCGTACGACCTGAGCTGTGCCTCAACCCATCTCCAATCGTTGGCCACTGTATCAATGTAATAACCAATAAACCTATTGTAAGATTAGATAGGAATAAATATACATAAATTCTAGACGTTGTAATGTAAAGTGTGTGCCCTTAACCCTCATATACAACAATTGGTGTCAGAAACGATTCGAGCACATGCCAACGCTAAAAAATGGCGGACCCAGTGCTCTCAAAGTGAGAGAAAAAAGTAGTGACAGACTAAAAGCAAAAGGATCAGCATACATCGGTGTCTATCATGAGCAAGGCAGTGTCCCCGGAGTTGGTCGCGGCGATAACCAAGGCACTCGCCGATGCAATGAAGGCAGTCATTCCGACTGCTACAGCCGAGGCAAACAACGGACAAAACGTGCTGGCAGTACAGCCTAAGCCGCCGCACGACAGTTGAAGATTATTTCAATCGCTTCGCCTGGGCATTACGATTGAGCAAGAACCCGGATGCTTAACGTGCCGATTACGCACGTGTCCATATGGGTGTGGAACTGAACAACGCTCTCAAATTTCTAGTAGCCCCCGAATCACCGGAGTCTCGCACATACGATCAAATTCGCACTGCATTGATCACCCACTTCGGCAGCGCCAAGAACAAGTATGCGGAGAGTGTCAAGTTCCGACACATCGTACAGCAAAAAGGCGAGTCAATGGCTACATTCGCGTTACGGCTCAGATAAGGAGCTGCACACTGTGACTACGGAGAGTTTTTGGACAGAATGCTGATCGAGCAGCTTCTACACGGCCTCACAGATCGTGACATGTGTGACGAGATCATTGCAAAGAAGCCTAACACGTTCAAAGACGCATATGAGATCGCGCATACTCTCGAGTCGACACGGCAGACGGCAGACGAAGTCAAATCGGCACAACTTACGCCAGCTGAAAAGACGCACGCACTCATGTCTGCTCCGACGCAATATAGAAAAGGTAAACAAGGCAGAGGCTCTTATCGCCGTAATACGACACGCGGTCGAACGTCAAAACAAACATCGAATAACACCGCTTCACGTGATTCGTCGCACATACGTGACACAAGCGAGCGTCGCACGCAGTATACCTGCAATGGATGCGGAGCACAACACAAGCGCATAGACTGCCCGCACAAGGAATCAGAGTGTCACAAGTGCCACAAAAAAGGGCACATAGCAAGAGTGTGGAGATCATCGGATAAATCAGCGTTCGCAACAGATCAAGTACGAAATACAGAGTACCCGGCGCAGCAATTGGGCACCGTTCGATGTTTGAATAAGGTCGAAGGAATGAAGGTTATTAAAACATGTGATCAAGTAATGCTACGTGTACAAATCGACGGGCGTAACCTAGAAATGGAGCTAGACACTGGAGCGCCATGCGGCATTGTTAGCAGTACCACACTGCGCAAGATAACAAACGATTACTGCTTATAGCCGACGGACAGACAGTTCATGAGCTACACGCACCATTGACTAAACTGCATCGGTCGTATCCTAGTAAAGGTCACACTAGGTAAAACAACACGGGAACTCGACCTGTACGTTATCGAAGGCGAGTATGACTCCCTGTTTTGACGTGAGTGGCTCGCTCAAATGCTCACGGAAGGTCGCACATCTGGGTAAGATTGTACAACTATTGGAAACTGGTAAAAACCTCGCTAGCTACGAATACAAAGCTCCAGAGGTTAATTACACTCTTTCTTCCAACTGCCTAATATTCGAGCATCGAGTCGTCGTGCCCCCTTCGCAGAGACAAGCTATACTCGACGACTTACATTCAGCTCATGTGGGCATCGTCAGAATGAAAGGCATGGCACGCTCATTCATTTATTGGCCAGGTATCGATGCTGATATCGAGCGCATAGCCAAGTTGTGCGCTGACTGCGCTAGGCACGCACATACTCCATCAAAATACCACGAGCACCACTGGGAGTATCCTAAAGGCCCATGGGAGCGCATTCATGTCGACTACGCAGGACCAGTTGAAGGTATGATGCTGTTGATAGTAGTGGACGCTTACAGCAAGTGGGTTGAAGTCAAGACAACGAGTTCGATCACTAGTGCAGCAACAATCGATATTCTCGACGAACTCTTCGCTACTTACGGCACGCCTATCACGGTAGTTTCGGACAACGGTCGACAGTTCGTTTCTGAAGAGTTTGAAACGTTTTTTGAAAATGAGTGGAGTCAAAAACCACAAAACTTCAGCGCCGTATCATCCAGCTACGAATGGACAAGCTGAAAGATACGTAGAGACCACAAAAGATGCACTGAAGAAAATGGAGACCACAAAAGGTTCACTACAAAGAAATCTAAACGAGTTTTTGAGGCAATATAGAAAAGCACCTCATTCAACAACAGGACAGCCGCCCGCACAGCTGTTTATGGGCAGAAACATACGAACACGTCTGGACCTCGTGAGATCCGATTCTACACAAACGAGAATCTCACAAAAACAACAAGCAGAGCTCAACCCGACGTTTCGCACATTCCAACCAATGCAGATAGTTTATTTTCTTTCTGGTAATCCACGGATGGACAAATGGATTCCAGGTAAGATCATCATACGCCTCGGAGATCTTCATTACGAAATCAACTATCTAGGCAAGAGACTACCAACTCCACCGCCAGCTCCAACACCACCGAGGATTCCACCACAGGGTCACTCCCCACCAGTGTTGCCGCGATAATCAACGCGTAATCGAAGACCACCACAGTTATTCTCTCTAACTTAAGTGCTCTCTCGTTTCCTGAAAGGAGGGAGGAATATCGTGTATTTGAATTACCCGCGTATTTTATATATCACATATATTACCCAACCTTTCTGACATAATACAACATGGCGCGTACGACCTGAGCTGTGCCTCGACCCATCTCCAATCGTTGGCCACTGTATCAATGTAATAACCAATAAACCTATTGTAAGATTAGATAGGAATAAATATACATAAATTCTAGACGTTGTGATGTAAAGTGTGTGCCCTTAACCCTCATATACAACACGGACATTTGATGGATTATTGAACATTGTAGTGTGTGTAAATGAGCGTTATTGGCGTTTAGAACGCGTATTGAATGAAATTAATGAGTGCAAAAATTTGTTACGCGACGAACTTGCTGAAATTGTAACGTTGTATGACTACCATACTACTGAACGAAGATATGATCTAAAAAAAATTAACTATGTGGTTTTCATTTAGTTCCCATGTGGTTAACACTGGCATAATTAGCATTCTGTCAAATTATTTCACACATAGCTTGTGGTGACCATGTAAAAATCATGTAGGAACCATGTGGGAATCGCGTGCTTCCTTATGGGAACCCACAGCAAAATCACACCTGGTTCCTACATGGTTCCCATGTGGATCCCATGTGGTAACCACATTAAAACCACGTAGAAACCACATGATTATCACATGAGAACCATGTGTGGAACTTTTCACGTGGGAAAATTTGTTGCTTCTTCAACCTACGGTAAATATGTTCCAGAAACAGTTTCCAGTGCACCTGAATTTTTTCAGATTTTTAAATTACTTTTTACCAAAATGGGAGGGAGTCAAAGATGTCAATTTTCGCAATAATTGGGTTTTCAGCACTAATTAATTAATTCATAACTCTTCAGGGAAGCATTTTTCACTATAAACATAAATATACTTTTTTTGTAAAATTTTCTGAATTTTTCAATAAAAGTACCCTTAAAGTCATATATGTATATTTATTTATACAACGTAAGGGTGTAAAGATGTGCATGTGTAATAAATAAATAAATAAATGCATACACACACACGTGTGACTATGCACCCATATATATACATATTTATATAGATTTTTTATACATATACATACATACATATATACATATATGAAATTGATAATTATAATAACAAAAAAAAAACATGATGATAATGTTTGTAACTGTATTTTTAATAATAATCGTTTATAACTATAATTATCAAATTGATTTGATATTTTCACTAAGTATTTATTTTTCTTAGAGTATAATTCCTATAGTTTTTATTTTTTGCGCACAGTAGATGTCAAAAGTACAAAATTTTTTTTTTTATAAATTAGTCCTCGTAGTTTAATTTTGTCTGATGAAAACTCATTTCAAATTTATTCTGATTAAAAAAAAAATCATTGTGCGCAATACATTATGTAATAAAAATATTGTATAATGTAATATAAAACTTATTATTTGATTTATCAAAACTTGACAATATTAATACAAGTTATGATATTTGTGTAACTGTGCTTTCATTAATAATCGTTTATAGCTTCGTTTAGAACTACCGTTATTAAATTATTTTATTATTTTTCGCAGAAAGTATTTCATTTAGCTTAGAGTAGGATATTCCTGGAAGTTATTTATTAATGCGCGGTAAAAGTCAAAAGTACATATTTTGATGTTTTTAAATCAATCCTCGTAGTTTAGTTTTGCCTGATGAAAACTCATTTCAGATTCATTCTTGGTTACGAACGATTATTTGCGATCACAAACAGTATTTTGAAAATGCGTTCATTTAATATAAAACGCCAAGAAATTTTTTTAATTTTAAAAGATAATTATACATTAGATTTTGCAAAACAAGCTGATGTATTTGTGTCTTACTTGAGTAATAGTTTAAAATTAAGTGTTACCGAAAAGACTGAAGTCTCTTTAATGTTATGAAAAAATTTCTTCAACAATGTTAAGCGTAGATTATCTACTCTCCCAAAAAATAAAAGAAATTATAGTGTTTTCGAAAATAAATATGCTGAATGGCTTAAACAAGATTTTTTATGTCGAATTTAATTTAGTGCAAATTGAGAAAAATGCTACTAAAGCAGGTAAGATATATTCATCAGTATATTATGATTATTTAAAAAACTGACATTTCTATAATTAACTTGATTTTTGTTTTTATTAATTTATCTAAAAGTAGTTTTATATTTGAAGGCTAAACATTATGATGTTATAATATTGTAAAATATTTTATTTCTATATATTTTTTGAAGGTATACAAACGACTGAACAAAAATATAAAGTTTCATTTAATAAGCCGTCAGAAGCAACAAAAAGACGACGAACTACAGCTTTGTGTGGTCAGTTAAGCGCTGAAGAAGTTTATGAAGCAGCGAAAAAAAAAATTAAAGTTGGACAATAATTCGCCTGGTGTCAGATTGATTTCTAAAATAGTTGATCCTTATTATGCAATAAATATTGAAAATGCGTATAAGAAAAGATCTGGTACGCAATTGCCTCCTGAAAGAGCTTAGTCATTAATGATCGAGACTAATTTATCTAAACAAGTTTATCAAACAATAAGAGATGTTGCACTACAATATGGTCATGATTTTTTGCCACCTTATAACGAGGTAAGATTTTTAAATAAATAGTTGTAGTGCCTATGCTGTCTGAAAAATCTGCAGGCTCTGATAAATCAAATTACAAGATTACAATTTTATTAATTTTAGATAGTGGTTTTTAATAAATATCAAATTAAATTTGATTATTTATTTGTTACTTTGCAATCGAGTGATCTTTTTTGATATTTTTAAATATCAATAATGCGCGCACTTTACAAAATTTTTAAGAGAAACAGATTCGTTCAGCTTGGGTCAAACTATTTTTTTTAAATATAAAAATATTGATTTAAAGATATTTCTTTGGGAGACCTTGGTGAAAATAATATTATTCATATAATTATTAATAAAATTTATTAGCTTTCATTAGCTTTTTTAGGTAAATATATTTTCACCTAGGGAACAAAAATAAATTCAAATATACTTTTCATTCCGGCCTTATCCCGCAAAATAACCATAATTGTTTTATTTAGGTTAGAGAAGCTAAAAATGAGTCTTATCCGAATGATTTAATAGTTACGGAAACAAAATGTGAAGTTTATCTAAAAAACTTACTAAGTCATTCACTGAAACGATTATTAAATTATTTAAATCTCAAATTTGATCGAACGGCTACAAAAAAATTAGTATTTCTTGGTAAATATGGTTTTGTCGGGACAAACGCTAACGTTTATAAGCAAAAGGCTGAAGACAAAGATGCAAAATTCAATAGTATTTTTTGTTCATCATTCGTGCCTCTAAAATTATATGATATGGAAAGTAACTTAGTATATTGGGAAAATAAAAGTTCATCTTCACCAAAGTTTTGTCGACCAATCAAAATTATGTTCGAAAAAGAAAGGGATGTTTTATGTATCCAAGAAGAAGAAGATATGAAAAAGCAAATTTCAGAGCTAAAAAACTTTGAAACTACAGGATGCTCAATATCCTACGATTTAAAGCTTACGATGATAGATGGCAAGGTGTGTACATGGCAAATAATTTTCTTAATTACTGAGGACAATCGTTAGGGTAAATTGATTAAGCAAACATTTCGTCATACTCTATTTTTATTATCATGAATTATCTGACAATTATTCTACATGAATTCTTTGCATTAATTTCTGAGAATATTTAATTATAACAAGTCCATAACTTGGTGAGACAATTGATTCGTCGTTGAATTTGCACAGTACCATTTAGATGGTACAATCAATATGAACTATTTTGTACCTTAAAAGCTCCTTGTTTTTTATTATCAACCCCGCTTTAATATTATTTGAAAATTTAAGTGAATAGCCTATGCAGATATCCACGTTAAATTAAAGTAGAATCAATATTTACCAGCATGGATAGGTAGATAATCCACGTTATTCTACCCAATTATTTTAAACATGTTGGGTTGTGAACTTTACAAAATCAACTTCATTTTCATCTAAATATATTTTATCGAAAATAATTTAAATGTCTATATAAAAATATAATAATAATTTTAGATTTGCAATGCACTGAATAGATCGTCAAGTCAAAGATGTTTTGTCTGTAGTGCTACTATATCAGAACTGAATAGTTTGGAAAATGTAGTACAAAGAAAAATTAATGATAACGTATTAAACTACGGATTTTCTGTGTTGCATGCTCGAATCCGATTTATGGAATTGGTGCTGCATATATCATACCGCTTAGACATTAAAAAGTGGCGTGTAAGTACATGAATGTGATTATTTGGTAGCTCTATAATCCAAACATTAATTTTGAGTAAATATTAAGACGAAAAATCTGTCAAGATAGAAACAGTAACTAAAAGAGTTAATGTAATAGTTGCAAAATCAAATAATTTAAAAACAGATTTCATTAAATGACACCATAGGTTTTTCTTGTATGAATGTAATTTATAGCGTTAATGATTCTAAGCTTAGAAATTCATGAAATTTATAAATTTTTAGCTTTTTGACATTATAATTTAGTAGTAAATCTTGCACTTTTATAAATACGAACAATATTACTAGTTCTATGTAAATAGATTAATATATGTCATTTTACCTTTTTTTTCTTATCGTAGGTTCCAAAAGAAGAACAGGGTATTATCAATAAAAGGAACAAAACAGTTTAGTATATTGGTTGATGCTCCTACTCAAAACTTTGGAAATACAAATGACGGAAACACAGCTAGAACATTTTTTAGTAACCCTGATATTGTTTCAAATGTAACTGGTAAGTAGTTAGTAAACAATATTACTAATGTGTTTATTCAAAATCATTTACTTATTCAAAATTATTTTGGGCCAGTGCATCGTTTGTTAACAAATTAATTGTGACTTTAAACGTGCTTAAGATAAAAAATAGATCCTAAGAATTCAAAAGATACAATATAGGTTACCGTTGCCTACAGAACATCATGTACCATATTATTTTCGTTAATGATTGTAGTTAAAATTTAAAACTTTATTTTATTATATGGATGTTATACTTGTACAATTTTGAAATCATTCATTAATAATTTCCTAACCAATAATATATCATATATTGCATTAGATCTAGCCTAAGATCATATATAGGAACATTTATCTTCAACAGCGAATTTATAAAACAATTCACACAAGATCCTATGTAAGATCTGGTTACCATCGCAGAAAAAAAGTTTTTTTTCAATATTTTACTCAAGATCTTATGTAAGATGTTATGTCAGTTTGTGATTCAAAATAATTGATAAAATCATGGATATAATCTTAAGCAATATCTGCTTTAAGGTCTTGAGTAAGTCCTTACGCAAAATGTTAAGAACATATATCATAAGATTATTCAATAGTGTATAAATCTTAAAACGTCGGAAAAGTTTAATTACGAAAAAAATTTTTCTTATTCAAAGTGTTTAAACTCTGAAATATTAAGAATGTAAACAATGTTTGAGATATATATATATATGTATGGGTGGTTCTCTGTAAAATTGAAGATATTAAAATTTTTATTTTTGCCTAAACTGTATATACATGTTCTATATTTTGTACCTGACTCCCAAAAAAATTTTGCGCGATCCCTTCATTTGGCTTCGGGTTCTGGCTGGTTAAAGTTTAGGTTGTATGTGTATAAAAATATATATAAATATGTATATATATATGGGTGCATAGACACACGTGTGTGTGTATGCATTTATTTATTTATTTATTACACATGCACATCTTTACACCCTTACGTTGTATAAATAAATATACATATATGACTTTAAGGGTACTTTTATTAAAAAATTCAGAAAATTTTACAAAAAGAATTAATTAATTAGTGCTGAAAACCCAATTATTGCCAAAATTGACATCTTTGGCTCCCTACCATTTTGGTAAAAAGTAATTTAAAAATCTGAAAAAATTCAGGTGCACTGGAAACTGTTTCTGGAACATATTTACCGTAGGTTGAAGAAGCAACAAATTTTTTATCTTTGATTTGACCATGAATGACCTATATATATATATATTTGTTATATATAGTATATAAGTGCACGCTAGTGAATACTGTGCCCACATCTCATTCATTATGGTTAAAAATGTAAAATACAACGATCTAACTTATTATCGGTAAAATCGAAAAAGGACATTCTAAAAATGAGGTCAGGTTTTGAGGTGGGACAAAAAATATAGACGTCCGCAGGTTTCGGGGGAAACGGATTCGGAAACTAGGCTTTCTGGCGAAGATTTTCCTACCCTTGGATTTGTTTTCAAGCATTTCTTCCAGTGAAAACAGCCCGTGATCACTTTTTTGATTTTCTGGCCCACTGTGCGATGGTAAGTGGGCATAATATGCCATAAAATTATGGCAAACGTTTTATACATGGCAACCTAACCTTGCACATATTTATGCATATGTACAAACATGACCACACTCAACACTCACACTGAAATGTACACTTTTTATGTGGGTTTAGATATTAGAAACATTGAGTAAAATTTGTGTGTTTAAGATTATCAATAATGAAGTGCAAAAGTGATGATCTTGACATATATTCCCAACTCAGTATTTGAGTCAGTCCCAGGCAGTATTCATCCTTATAGTGCCTTATATGCAGTGTATTCGTGCAAGATGTTTAATTTGTAGTGTAGATGCTTTCAATTAAATCTATCATATTTAGAGGGCTGAAATTATGCATGGTGATTTGTTTTAAGCTGTTAAAACAATATATGCACTTGTCTTTATCTCAAGTGCTGTAGTTTAAATTTTCATATAAACACCCATGTGTAAATTTTGCCCCCGGAGCCATGGGGTTCGATGTAGGTCAGCTAGCAAAGACAAACAAGCAAAAATAGTTACGCTAGCCTGTTTCTACATAATAAAATAAGCATCGAAACTACAAAATAAACATCTTGCATGAATATACTGCATATAAGGCACTATAACGATGAATACTGTCTGCGACTGAGTCGAACACTGAGTTGGGAATATCTGTCAAGATCATCACTTTTACACTTCATCATTGATAATCTTGAACACACAAATTTTACTTAATGTTTCTAATATCTAAACCCACATAAAAAGTGTACATTTCAGTGTGAGTGTTGAGTGTAGTCATGATTGTATACATGCATGAATTATGTGTAAGGTTAGATTGCCATACCTAACATATTACCTTATATTTTCCAAATTTGTTGCAAAAACCTTCGTTTAAACGTCAATGATTTTAAAATTTACTGATTATAGTTTTGATTATTAAGTTTATGAATTTTAGGTTATAAACCCATTAGTGGATCAAGTTATACTCAACATAATGTGGGCCTATTATGTCAAAGTATCCTGACATATTATGCTATGAAAATATGGCCACTAGTTATCGACAGGCCATATCTTATGGCGTATTTTCTACTAGGGTAGATGCCGTCCTCGTATGATTTATTTACCTAGACACCAAAAATCACGGGGTACATCACCTAGACCTCGTCATCGGCCACCCTGTACAGTTAGACGCCGCCCTCGAATGATGTATTTAGCTAGAAAAAAAAATTACGAAGCGCACCTCCTTGACCTCGTCATCGGCCACCCCATACACCTAGACACCGCCCTCGAATTATTTAACACCTAGACACTAAAAATTACATGTGAGCGAGCATGCAGAAAAATCGATGAGAAAACAATATCCATCTGTATATAGCTGCGCGGTCAACTTCACGCTCCTAACACTTGTTGCGGCTAACTTCACGGTCCTACCACTTTTGGGCTGAGGAAGAAAATTTGAATGAGCATATGAGCATTCTTGAAATACACATTCGTTTATTATGACATAAAACCGCTTTTTTGCTAATATTTTGATTGGAAATCATAGTTTAGCATTAAAACATGCTAATAAGTCAAAATAACTTACGAACAGTAATGATAAGCATTTTTTTTCTGTAAATGAAAAATCCGAACACCAATATAAAGTAAATAGTGGCGCGGGCGCTGCGGCTCCGTCTGCTTCTCAAACTCGCCTTCGTGGCGCTACCGCGCCACTTGATATTATTAAAAGCTATATTTATTGACAAAAGAAAATATTTAAAAGAAAACATTTTAAAAAAACTCTCACCTAACAATTCTTGTTTTCTTGATAATTATTTTGAAAGGATTTTCACGGAAATGATAGTACTTCATAGTGACGTTTTTCATGATGAAGTTTACAATATTTTTAAAATTTTTAACCTTCACCATCCTCCTTGTCAAAAAGAGGTCGATCCCTCTACACATCCTGTAGGAAAAAAAATTCTGCTGCAGCTCATTGCTTTAACGCCACTTACATAGCTCTATATACTATATAAAAAAGGGTAAATGCGCATGTTGTAGCTAGCCAACAGATAAACGTACTTATTGTCCTTTTCATTGGGCAAATGACCTCCTGTAGCGCGGGTGCGATCCCTACACCCACACGGGCCTTGCAGTACCCCACGCCGAGGACGCGCCACCGCACGTGCGACGCTCTTACATCATCAGTCCTCACCAGAGGGGCCCAACTAGACTTGCCCGACGAGCCATGGCGCCACCCTCCCCTCCTTTACCTCCCCTACTTGTCTGGGCTTGCCCCTCTCTAGTCACGTTCATTGATAATAAAAAATATATATCAATTTTTAAGGATTTCTATCGACAACTGCACAATAATGAAGATGAACCTTCAGCTAGAGAACCAGAACAATTTGATAGAGGAATCTTCGAACCTAGAATACTATTAAACAAAATAAGAGCTAATAACCAGGAAGCACATAATGATTACGTGCTAATAGGAAACAACGTTAATGATGTGCAGCTTAGAAAAAACAATGATAATGATGAGCAGCTTGGAGAAAACAACGATGATGATGTGCAGCTTGAAGTAAACAACGATAATGATGTGCAGCTTGGGGAACACGAAAATCTTCAAAATGTTAGAAAAGAAGAGATGCCAAGTACGTAAAAGAAATAATGCAAATGAATAATGCCATACATAATGTAAATTTAAAATTAGATTTGAAATAAGAAAAACTATTTTTAGGATTAGTAGTCAAAAAGAGTTATTTAAAGCCCTTAATTTCTGCATCGATAAATTATTATAGATTACAAAATACTGCAGGATACGAAGAAAGGCAAAGAAGATTTAGGACGTTCGAAAATGAGGTAATAACTGCACGAGTTTTCTACATATATAAATATAAATACATATTTGAATATATGTAATACATAAAATATAATTTTTCAGCGCATCTATTTAGGAAAAGGTATCTCAACTACTTGTGCTAATTATCAGCTGCTTTTAACATGCAATCTCTCAACGGTTGCTAGAGACTTAGCTATTATGATAGGGTCACCAAATTTACTAGCTATAAGAAATCTTATTGACTTTGAATTGCCCTTAATAAAACTGTATATAAGTAAGTATACAATCCTTATACGATATTTTTATATTTATTCTATACATCATCTCCTGGTGCCTTTTTCTCCTTCAACTTTCTGATTATTTCCCTTACTTCCTCTACTTCTATCTCTCTTTCCTCCTCTTCTATCCCCCTTCTTGCTGGCTCTTCTATTTCCCTGATCCCCTCTCTCTGTGTTTCTCTTTCTCTCTCTCCTAGTTGCCCTTTAAAGTGTTCTAACCACTTCGCATCTTCTATCTCCTTATCAACCTGCTCTCTTTTCCCACTTCTCCTCCTTTTAACCATATTCCAGAATTTTTTGCCCGATCTGTCCTCTTTCACTTCTTTTATCTCCTTCGTTAGTCCCTCTTCCTTTTTGTTCCTATACATGTTCTTTAATTCTCTTTTTACCTGTGTGTACCTGTTGACCCTATCTCTTCTAATTCCTTTTTTTGCCCTCTTCATTTCTGCCCTCTTTTTTCTGCATTCTTCATCCCACCGTCTATTCTTTTCATTCTTCCTTCTCACTCCTCTTTGGTTTGTATCGCGTTCCTTATTTTCACTTTCAATTCTCTCCATGATTTCGCTTCTCCTCCTTTCTCTAGCCAGTTCCTGTATTCTATAATGGCCTTCTCTGTCCATAACGCTCTACTAGTTTCCTCTTTTACCACCTCCGCTTTTCTCTCTGTATCTATCTCTATCTAAAGCACCCCATGGTCCTATTCTATTCTATCTTTTACCTTCTTCCCTTTTTCTTCTCTCCTTCTCCACAGCACGCAGTCTGGCTTAATTAAGCTGACTGATGATGTCAGGCTTGGGATAGACAGAAAGAAGGTCACTCTGCTACTTCTATTTGGTTTCAGCAAGGCGTTTGATACTGTGTGTCACGTCAAGCTACTCCGAAAGCTATCCTCTTTCGGCTTTTCCAAGCAGGTTATCTGCTGGCTTGCATCTTACCTCACGGGAAGAGACCCCTTGTTGTTAGCGTTGTACATCAATGATATTGGCTTTTGCCTAGGTTCAGATGTGTCCCATCTAATCTACGCGGATGACCTGCAGATCTACAGCCAATGCCACCTCGAGAAGCTTGATTCCTGCTCTGTCAGGATGAGTGCTAACGCCGAAAGGATAATGGGCTGGGCTGCATCAAATAGTCTTAAACTTAATGTCCTTAAGACTAAGGCAATCGTCCTGGGCTCCCCCTACTATATAAATGCTCTACCTACTACTGCTAACACCTATATAAATATAGGGGGAGCCCGGGTCGAATACGAATCATAGGTGAGCAATCTGGGTTTGGTGCTAGACTCCAAACGCACGTGGAAAGAGCACGTTACACAAATTTGTAAACGTGCTCACTCTTTAATGTACCGTCTCTATTTTTTTAGGAAGAGCACTAACCTCAGGTTGCGCCAACACTTGGTGCAAGCACTCCTATTTCCCATCATCGATTACTGTTCACTGGCTTACTGTGACCTGACACAGAAACTTGACTTGAGGCTGCAGAGGCATGTCAACACGGGGCTCCCCTTATAGGCGTGAGTTGCAATGGCTTACCACCGCCGGACGTAGGAAATACTTCATGTCCTGTTTTCTAAGGAAAATGTTCAACACCTCCGTACCTATCTACCTATTAGCCCATTTTGATTTCCACGTCGCGCTCAGGCCTGTAAGGGGTGAGGTGACCCCCCTGGACATCCCGTCCTTAAAGACGGAGACGCCGAGGAACTCATTTTTCATCAGTGCTTCCTGCCTCTGGAATAGCCTACCATCTCACCTTCGCAGCACACTATCCATATCACACTTTAAACAAACAGCTAAATCATACTTCTTTAAATTGGAAAACACACAAACATGACACAAACATACACACCCATCCATCTCATTTCACCTCATTCCATTTACTCTTCACACTATCACTTCTTACACAACAACTTTTTATCTTATCTGTATTTACTATATTTAAATATGTACAACATAATGTACAGCAATAAAAACATATAAATCTCTCTCAAATCTCTCTCCGCATCCCTCTTCACTCTCTCCTCCAGTTCCATTCTTTCCCTTTTCTCTTCTTTCATTAGCCGTCTTACCTCTTCCACCTTTTCATTCATCTTCTCCTCTGCCTCCTTGTACCGCTTTTTCCACTTTTCTCTTCCCTCCTTCTCTCTTCCTTCACTTCGTCCATCTTCTTTAAAATCTTATCCAGTGACTTTTGCAGGCTATCCATCTTCTCTCCTCCCTTTTCTACTGCTTTCTTCTCTGCTTTTGTTGGAGTCCTCGCAGTTGTATTACTCCTCTCGAACGGGCTTTTCTCGCTTATCACTTCTGTCTTCTCTCTTTTCTCCTTTTTTTCTTCCTCCGGTGTGCTTCCCTTTCTTTTATTTCTTTTCTCTGTGAGGGTTAACTCCCCCCTTTTCCTCTTGTCGCCCTTTTTACTTTTCCTCCTTAGGAGTGCTTTTCCAGTGGTTTTCCCGTCTCTCTTCTCCTCGCGCCAGTTCAAATCCTCGCGGGGTTTTGAATTCCTGTTCCCGTTCCTCTTCGTTCCACTTTGTTCCTACAATCTCTTTTATCTAGTCACTACTGTAGTTCATGGTTTGCGGCTTTGCTGCTCTCCCCTCTATCTCTATCCTTTTCTACTTGCCCTAACCTCACTTTATTGCTCTCCTCTTCTCTCTCGTTCCTCTTTTCTTCCCTTCTTTCCCTTATACCTTTTTATTATTTGGTTCCTCCCTTTCTCTCTCCTCTTTCCCCTTCATAATACTAATATAAAAATTTATTGGCTGACTTATCGCTATTATAAAGTCTGAATATATAATACCAACATACAAATTGTTCAGTTAAGTTATCGACATTATTGTTCCTAAGTATATACCATATTAACGAGTTCATTATTTTTTTTTTGGCGGGACATCGTCTACGGATAGAAGCACCAGATCTCGATTAAAATTATCGTCAATTATCTGTCATATCTCGTTGACGATGTTCAGGTACCAGGACGACGGGACATCGTCTACTAATGAGAGTACCAGATCTCGAATAAAATTATTGTTAAATATCTGTCTTATCTTGTAGACGATATCTAGGTGTCAGGAAGACGAGATATCGTCGACGAATGGAAGCACTAGGTGTATATATCTTATAAAGACCAGAAATATCAACCTATTTACTTAAATATATTATGATATACATATGTATATCATACCTCCTTCATGTTTCTTATCATGCTTATCCTCAGCATCCTGTAATCTGGACCACATCTGATAATTTTTATCCGGCATTTTTATACATATAATTTTATACGATTAGTGTATAAAAAAAAAAAATAATTTGATCACATCAATTAAAAGATATTCATGTTTGTACGTACGTACGAACGTATGCTACTTAGCTAATGTTCACTGTTAATCAACGATCACGTGTATCATTCTTCGAATTGAAAGATAATATAAAAAAATATAGAAATTATTTTGTCAAAAAATTGAAATATTTTATCGACCTTTTCGCTTCAAAGAACAAAAACAGACTGAGGAATAGAAGCATTGTCCTGGCTATTTGTATACAATGCTGCGCAAGTGTAGACTGCATATTTAAATATCGGAAAAATATTATAAGTCATTATCTGCACAGTGATTCCAACGCTTTCATTGTTTTCTCGTAAAGCGTTAGCCAACGTTCTTTTGTTGCCCGACTCTCACGGCGTGGACGTGCTGGTAAGGAATGTTTTCGAGAGTTAAATTCAAATATAACTAAAAAATAACGCTGCATTAAATAGTATGCTGCTGCCGATTTTTACAATATATCTTTACAGATTCCAGCACTGCATTCAATAGATACTGCTGCCGATTTTTATAATATACTACCCTAGTAGAAACGTTAACGGTTAATAAGCTAAGTTTTGGGTCACTTTGCTAAGTTGTGGTTAACAATTTGAATAAATAAGAGTTTAAACATTATTAATGCATAGATATACACATTAACTCAAGATAAAACAGAACATTTGCTTGAAATTTGTTAAATGACTGTTACAATCCAGAAATTATAGAAAAATATCTTGCAATCGTGAAAAATCCAAATATTTGTAATAAAACATGCAAACGTTTTAATGCAAGAAAAAAGGGAAAAAACAATTTTTAATTTACAAATAATACTGTGTTGGTATAATAGACACGCATCACTAAAATATTAACAACATTTTGCTTTATTTTTTTACATTCCAATTTGATAATAATGGTCAACTAAACTTAACTTTTTAACGGTTTTCACTCGTTAATTTTCTACCAGGGTATTATTATAGATTTGTGCGCTGCGTTTATTTTTATACTGCTGCTGATTATTATATTATTTTGTTATGGAATCCAGCGCTGTATTTAATCGATGCTGCTGCCAGTTTTTATAATATATCGTCATAGATTTTAGCGCTACATATGCTAATATGCTGCTGCCAAGTATTATATTATCTTTTTATATTTTTTAGCGCTACATTGGATAATGTACTGCTGCCAATTATTAACATTTTTAACATGATTTTTTTTCTGGTTTTAAAAGTAGTACGTTTTTAAATTTTCTTGCTACTGTATGGATATTAGGCTTTGTTGAATGCACCGATTACTTAAAGTAGCATAAATATTTTTATTTACACCACTATTGTAGCTTTCAGTCGTTTGTCTTTCTGTAAAGTTTTGAATTTTCTACTGTTTGAGACTATGTTCATTAATCGGTTTCAATGAATTATAATCACACGTATATCTTATGATTATTGGTTAGTGTAGTAACTTGAACGGCTTTATATACTAACCATCTCAGATTCTTTGCGCTTACGAATGAGAAAAACCGGACGCCACCTGGCGGCGCGTCCGTAACAGTCTAATCAATTATTTTGTTTAAATTGGTCTAAATCGTCTGTAATTTTATAAATGTTGTGATCTAGATTGCTATGGTTCTTCAACCGGTTGAAATAGGTTTTCGAATTCGAATCGAATTTCGATCGAAATCTGTACAAATTGATTTTAATCGGGTTTAATGGGTTAGAAACGCACGTATCTTATATTATCAATTGGTTAGTATAGTAACTTGAACGGCCTTATATACCATCATAGATTCTTTGTGCTTGCGAGTGAGAAATACTGGACGACCTCTGGCGGCGTGTTCGCAACAGTCACTTTGTTCGCCTTATATATATCTATTTTGGATAGAAATAAAAAACTGGTAACTGATAAACCGAAGTAATGTTTTCCAAGGTACTTTGTCTGCCCTTCAGATGAAGTGATGCTCTAGGTGGTCACTATATCACTTGACCGAAGACCGAATCCAGATGTAAAGATTCGATTAATCGATTATTAACGGCCCTAACACTAATTTTTGAAGTAAATACTTTTATAGGCTCGCCGGATACACATTTTACTGGGGAGTGAATCGGCGAGCGGCGACTATCACGGTGGCGCGACAGACCGATCGTCACGAAAGCAGTGGCAGCTCTCTCCCCCACCACGCGCATATTAGCATGCTCGCTCAGCTCAGCTCTCCCCTTACATATCAACCGCACATCGGCTATCGGGCTTTCTCGGTTCTTTCTGCTGAATTTCAGACGCGCTAATATAGCGGTGCCTTTTCATGGCGCTTCAATTTTCTTGCGTCAACTAGATGACGTGACTTTTTTAATATGCGCAAAACGTTTGCAGGTAAACTTTATTGACTTATTGCGGTAAACATTATCACTGTATGACACGCCCTGGCGTAAACCTTAATTTACTGCACGCTCGTGCAAAAATGCACTCTCTAAATCTCGGTTTACGCACAAATATTCACTTCTGTCGACTGTCCCCGAAACAGCCATATTTTTTTTCAAACACGGCTAAGTTTAGAACAACAATATTAGAACCGATCAATTCTGATCATACATACAATATTGGTTAAGTACTGAATTTTGAACAAATTTCGATCACAACCGATTGTCATAGACACAAACGCTAATCCTTTAAAACACGATAACATTTGCACCACTATAAGAACCGATTAATCACGATCTCACAGTATTGGTTGAGTACCGATTACGATTACAACTAACTATTACCAACCTTAACGCTAATCCTTTGAAACACGATTACATTTGCAACACTATAACAACCGATTAATCTCGATCACACAGTATTAGTTAAATACTGATTAGGACCGATTCCGATTAAACCGATTATTACCGTACAAGGTTCAAATTACAAATAAAACCATCAACGCTTAAGACCGATTTTTTTCCAATTAAAAGAAATTGGGGTTTTACGTATTCGGACCGACTTCCAATTAAAGCCGATTGAAATCAATCAACTAGTATCGTACTGGTTGATTATCTCAATTAAAACCCATTAAAACCAATTAAAATGAAATCGGCATTAATCGGGTCTTCATTTCAATTGGTCTGCATTTTTAGCAGGGTAAACGAATATTTCATTTAAATTGTATTTTATAAGAGAATTATTTTGTACATTTGATTTTTAGTAAATTATAATTAAAGTTACAAATGGCTTTTAAATGTTGGTGACGGAATATTTCCAACTAATTTTTAAAGTATCAACAAAGTAGTTGAATTACTAAAAGAAATTTTATGCACTAACACTATTATTGATAAAACTTATGGTAGTAGCTTTAATAAACAAAATTTATTATAGAATGCGAACGCTGCCGTCAATTTTTTTCACAGAATATATATATCAGTATGACATAAATTCATAGGGAGGGACTTTAACGACGTGCAACGAACCATATAAGAGGAAGCAAGAGTTTTAAAAATAAATCAGTTTTTACATTTTAGCTCTTGACTTGAGAACGGCTTGACAAAATCGTTTAAAATTCTAGTAGCAGATAGCTTTTTTAATGGTAAATCGCCAAATAACATTTTGAAGCATTTGACTACATTGTTTGAGAGATATAAGTAATCGAAAAATTTTCAAAAAAAAAAAATTGAAACCTTGATATCTTAAGAACCATAGGGGTTTGAAAGCTGCGCAATGAACTTAGCCAAAACACATAAAATATCTACTTTTTCTCAAAATCTCAAGTGTAATAAGGCCTGTTTACGTCCGTAATCGAGGCACAAATAAAACTCATTTTTTTCAGTTTCCGATTTATTATTGAAAAGATAAGTAGTCAAATCACTTTTTTATTCAAATTTTATTGGGATGTAGTTTAATATATGACCCATCGACATGATTTTTTTTTGTAAGGTTATGATGTTTAGTTTCAGAGATATAAATTTAAAAATAAATCACCTTATTCATTTTATCTGCCGAACAAAGCGGTCGATCCCGACCAAACGAGGAAAAGTAGATAATTTTATTCTCTTTTAAATGCATTTTAGCTAAATTGTTTGTAACAATGGGATAATTGAAAAAAAAACGCAAAATAGTGTGTTTAAAAATAAAAAAATGGCCATAAAAAAATAGTTGAGAAGATACAAAATAACTGTTTTTTCCGAATTTAGAATCCAAAAATAGATATGCATGTCAAATTTAATTGATATTGACGAAGTAGTTCCAGAAATATTACGGTATACGCACACACACACACATCCATACGGACATTTTCTAAAAACACTTGATTTGAACTTCTAACACACCAAAAAGTATTTTCGAGAAGTTTTGACGAAACTCAAAATTTTACTATTACAATGCTTCCCATAGGACGAAGCAAAATTCAATTTTTTGTTTATTATTTTTCCCAAATTGTTTAAAAAATTAATTAAACTATTGAATATACAGGGTGACCCAATTTAAACGGGCACCGGTAATAACTCGTTAGGGACAGCCTTAATCGAAAAAATGGTAGAGATTAAAGTTGTAGGATATCTAGGGAGAAGTCAGATGGTGACCTTGAATTTGACCTTGAGATCGATTTTGAAGGTCATTTGAAGGTCAACTTTGATTTTTGAAATATGAATCCTATTTTTTTATTGCGGGAATGCAAAGAGCGAAAAATTTTACGTTCAAAATGGTATTTTTGGTTGCGGTACCGAAGGTCATCTCAAGGTCATGCGGCCAGTTCAACAAGATCCACCTGCATAATTCTTCTGGCAACGCCAGAATCCAAAAAATGGTAGAGACATAAATTGTACGATATCGAGGGGGTGCGTAACTGCGACCTCGAATTTGACCTGTCCTTAAAGGTCATTTCAAGGTCAAATTTATTTTTTCTTTTTTCAAAGAGTTCCCATATTTTTGACTCCGGATTCTGAAAGCCTGTGAAATTTTGCGTTTTAAACAAAGTCGTCTACTTAACATCAAAGAAAGGAATTTTAACATCTAGCGTACCATATCCTGCATTTCGTCATCATTATAAAACTTGATGTCCACGTCTAGGACCCACATTGAGTAAATTCGTGTAAATTAAATATTTTTTTCGGGTTTTCAAAGTTTTGTCTTCTTAATTATTTTTAATACATTTTTATTTTAATAAACTAAGAATGCAAAAATACTATTTTCTTACATTTTTTTGGAATATTTTACATTTCATTATACTTTGTTATATTTTCTTACATTCTTTTTTTTACACTTATAAAGTGAAACTTGCGGGCTATCCTTGCTCGCTTGGCTAATTATTTTAAAATTTGCCATTCTTTTTAAAATAAATATAAACATTTTATTTAAAATTGTCAAAACTAGACAGTTGTAAATAATATGTTAAAATATTATTACCTTAAGAAGTGTTAAATAATTTTATTCTCTAAGAGATAAAATCGATTTTATGCTTAGAGACTAAAATTATTTAACACCTCTTAAAAAAATAGTTGGTAAAGGATAATAAACTCACATCTAAATAGTAATATTACCTACCTATAAATTGAAACTAGCGGGCTATCCTCGCTCGCTTGGATTATTATATTTTTAAGTAGGTAATATTATTTGAGCATATTATTTATAATTGTCTAGTTTTGACAATTATAAATAAAATTTTTTAATTTATTTTATATATATTAATTATCTGTATCAAAGTAATAATTTGTATTGTTTTTTTAAATGATGATGTTGTTTTCCATTTAATTTACTTATAAATTATTATTGCTTTAAGTATACGTATAGTTATATGTTTGTATACATATGCTATACACACACATACATGTATACACGCACGTTTAGAATACATATGTATAAGCAGAATTACAAATTTTGTAATACATAATGTATTACACAGATAATATTACTGGCAAAAGTTAATATAATTATATTGTTTAGTGATAATTCAACTGTATATTTATTATCATACAATTATATCAGAAATATCTTTGGAGCAGAAATCGGTAGGTACTACAATTTTTTGTACTTCTCCATTAGTTAAATAATAAGAAACAACAAACGATACCACTCATAAAAAATGTTTATTCATTATATATATAAATATGTTAATAAAAACTTGAAAATTAAAAAAGTTTAAAATATTGGTCGTAAACCTTGTACAATATGTAAGCTAAAATATTGTGTTTAACACAATAATAATTTATCGATAACGGACCTATTAATAAAAAATATTGCATCGAAAATTATGTTAGTGTAATGAAATTTCTATCTAATGTTACAGAATATTTATTTTTGTTAACAAATCAAGAATATACTTTTTACATAATTTCATTTAACATTTAAAATAATATGAATATACATTTTCTATTAAAAAGTTTGTATAAATGTCTTGTATAAAAAAGTTCTGCAATACCTAGTAAAGATATTCCTTTAAAATTAAATTTACTTATAATTAAAAAATGTTTGGTATAAGTTTAAGTCACAGCAATTATTCTAATATTGTTTAAGAGCTAATATTTCAATTCATTGCCCAGATTTTAAATATACGTTTGATTGAACTTCGTAATATTTAATAGGTTAAAATAAATCTTTTACTAAAATACGAAATCTATTTTACTAAAATACAATTTTAACTGTTTTATAACTTTATTTATTAAAATGTACTTTTAACACTTTTGGAATTATAAAATATTTATTTAATATCTATAACATAAAACTTTACTTATCAACAAATCATTTTGTAATAAAAAATTCATAATTACTATATGCATTTAAATAATTGTTAAAGTAGTTCTTTATTTACATTTTTTTATAGAAAACAGTATAAGTTCTGGTAACGAAGAAGAATTTTTTATTTTATCTACACACCTATAGACTTCAAATACTAATTTGATAAATAAGAATATGTGATATGAGTCATTTTTCTATTATTTTTTTAATATTTATAATGTGAGTAAATATGCCGGACTATAACCGAAGCAAAATTGTGGATATTTTATTGATTTTAGGAGAGTGTGAAAGAAATTATAATATAGCAGCACAATTATATCGGAGGCGTTTCCCCAACAGAATTCACCATCCATCTCGAAGTACGATTCAGAGGATTGAACAGCGAAAGAGGCGAGGACCTCCAAGACCACGACAACGTCGTAGAGTTATAACGATCGAGAGAAATGATCCACGAGTCCTGGTAGTGCTTGCTATGATTCATTTAGATCTTCACATTTCAATTAGACAAATAGAAGTACGATCTGGCATTCCGAGGGAAACGGTGAGAAGAATAACAAGACTCTATCGTTTCCATCCATTTCATATTACTTTGACGCAGGAGCTAACAGAGCGTGATTTTGTGAGTAGATTCCGATTTTGCCAATGGGCACAGGAAAGATTACAGAACGATCCACATTTTTTCATTTTTTCATTTCAACCGTCGACAAATAATTGCGAGTACTTTTTGATTGTCGAAAATCACTAGGAGCAATTTTTAATGGTCAAGAAACACTTGTGAATACTTTTCAATCGACGACGCGGTTTCCCGAAGAAGATCGCATAACTTGCATGTAGCAGACGACGCACTAACCTCGAGTCACAACAGTACGGAAGTGCGTCGCATGCCGCCATCTTTGGTTGCCCGGCTATATTTTTCCTCTTTGGAAATCGATTTCCAAAATTGATTTAAAATTGAATACACACAATAGTAATCGTATAATCGCTGTTTTAAGCATTATTTACCACGGCCTATCGAATGAAAGGGCTTAGAGCACCTTACCTAACTTTTTTTATGCATCGTTGCATTATACCTATTGCCGTAAAAACCTTACGACTTGGGGAAAAAAGGGTACGGTAACTTTGTAGAGCGTGATTTGACCTTTAATTATCCCCGCTAGATTTATTTGCGCTCACGCTATTTTGTTCTGAATCACCAAAAAATACATGTGTCCGCTTTGTCTGCGACATAGTGTATATAGGACTTTAAGAGTATTTTTATTCAAACATTCAGGAAATTTTACAAAAAAAAAGTATTATGGTAAAATAGGCAAAAATGCAAAATTTCTTGAAATTCCAACTTTGACCATCTTTAACTCTAAACTGAAACGATATGTTTTTAGTTAAATAGATAATTTATAATAAACTAGTTAGAAATAGCAGCTAGGTTATAATAATAATAATATCAGGTTTAAATAATAATAGAATAGTATAATAAAGTTTGAAATTTAAAAATATTAAGTTATAATAGAAAGGACCTCCCGACAAAGGCATGAAAAGTTTTTTGAAGTGCCACAGTAATTGTGAAGCTACCACGGTGATCTGTATAGTTTGTGACGGTGCTTTCCACCAGAGTTGTGCTCGACAAAAAAACCTGGTATTTATAAGTGATAGATTGGTGATTTGCCAAGATCATCCCAAGTTAACCTCAAAAGTTGATGAAAGTCTACTAAGCGATTCGGCCAGATTTTTGATTGCTACCATTAAACTGAAACAATCTGAAGAAATAAAGAGGGATATACTAGCTGAACTATCAAATAAGTCTCATGAACTAAATGCTTCAATTAGAGATTTTGAAGGCGAATGTGAACATATTAATAAAGAAAATGAGCTTTTAAGGCTGCTGAACAGCGAATTGGAAGATAAGAACGCTATGTTGCGAGATTCTCTAAACTAGGATATTTTTAAACAGTCAAATCGACAAACTAACTCTAAAACCTATGCTGAGATTGCAAGTAGCACCAAGCCGCAACAAAAGCGCATCCCTAAAATTATCATTAAACCTAACAGTGATTGTACAAAAATGGAAATCAAAGAGTGCATGACCAAGTGTTTAATTAAAGAAAAAAGCATTCAAACGAATGATGTCTACTGTCTAAAAAAACGTAACGAGATAATGGTGAAGTGTATCAATGTTGAAAGTGTAAACAAGACTGAAAAACTGCTGAAAACCAAGTTAAGTGACTTATGTGAAATAAAACTTGAACAATTAAACAACCCAAAAATCAAAATTGTTGGAATAGAAAACTGTTCAAATCTGGACATCAAAAGCATTGAAGGTGACATCAATATCAGAAACTTTCCTGATTTTGACTCTAAATTAAATGTTTTACACATGTATACGAATAGCAAAACTAACCTCACTAGTGTACTAGCTGAAGTTACCTCTGAAGTATACAAATATATCAGAGAAAGTAAAAACAAAATCTTTGTCGGATGGCAATCTTGCAGAGTATTCGACCTAATAAACATCAAACCATGTCTGAAATGTGGGAGATTTGGACATAGTACTGTTAAATGTACTAATCAATCTACTTGTCTCAGATGTTCACAGAAGCATAAAACAATTAGTTGCACCAGTACCACGCTTGCCTGTCCTAATTGTAGTTTCAGCAACTCCAAGTTTGAAACCAATTACAATACCAATCATGATGCTACGGATTATAATATGTGTATTATATTAAAAAACAAAATTAAGAAATACATTGAGACAACTGATTATCCGGTGCTACCTAAGTTACCGACGGTTAAACCAATTACCATATGGAGATCAACAATCAACTTGATAATATCTCGAACGCAAGTGATCTACACAGTGACCATGATCAATCCACTGAAGCAAACCTACGCATTCAACAAGTTACTGACAAACAGCCTATAAGGAATCAACATCAATATGCTGAACAAAATCTACAAAAACCTAGGAATCAACTACCGACTCGTAACCAACAAAATTCATCCAAGACTAAAACGACTGCAAAATCTGGTAAGACTAGGTAAAGTTTTATCTCTTCCCAGTAACTGGTCTCAAATTTAAATTAATTGAATTATGGATTTTGAAATTTTGGATAAAATAAACAACGATTCTATTATCATGGAAAGAGTTTTCGAAACGACATCTAGTCTTAACAAAGCGCTGAACAACAAATCAGATTTCATAATGCATGTAAATATTCGTAGTATGTTAGCTAACTTTGATAAACTGAAAATTTTATTTAATAGCTTAACTATTAAACCATCGATTTTAATATGTACAGAAACTTTTGTTCAAATTAATTACAAGATGAGTTAGATGGATACAAAAGTTACTACAATGACAGCCATCTTAATCAAAATGATGGAGTTATAGTCTTTGTTGATAGCAATATTGTCCATGAGACCAAAATTATTGAGTGTGGTAGGGCAAAGTTGATCAACGTTCATATTAGGTTAAGTAATAATAAAGGAATTTATATATCCTCTATTTATAGATCTCATGGAATTCCTAAGAGTGAATTTATCTTAGCTCTTAATAATTTCTTAAACAAAAAAAGAAATGTTAAAAATCATCTACTAGTGGGGGATTTTAATATCAATTTACTTGATACAGAAAAGGATAGCCAGGAGTTTCTCTGTAACTTCCTGGACAAAGGATACATACCAGGCTTTCTAGGTATTACCAGGCCATCGATTGGAAGTAGCAAAGGATCATGCATTGACAACATTTTCATAAAAACAGATAATCTAAAAACTGCTACACAAACTTAAACACTCTCTAACTGATCACTATCCAATATTTATTACTCTCGAAAAAATGAGAACTAAAAATTTTGAGCCCATCAAATTTATTGATTATAAGAAATTAACTAATGTTGCTAAGACTATAAATTTGAATATAATTATGTCAATCCATGATCCTAATAAAGCATCCGATAAACTGATAAATGATATCAAATTCTGTATTGAACATGTTACAATTATAAAAAGAAATGTGAATCATAAGCCCAGAAAGACCTGGATAACTAATGCTATTATGCAATCATGTGCCACTAAAGAATTTTTGTATAACATATGGCGTAAAGACATTAATAACAAACAGCTCAAGCTTGAGTATCTTACTTATAACAAAGTTCTGAATAGGGTAATAAATCTGGCCAAACGCATTGAAAAACGCGGAGATAATTCCTGTACATAAGTCAGGAGAAAGGCATAATATATCTAACTACAGGCCTATATCTTTAATCTCCAACTTGGCAAAGATCCTGGAAAAAATTGTATATATTAGAATTATAGATTTTATTGAAAAACACAATTTGATATCTGATCAGCAGTTTGGCTTTAGGAAGAATACTGATACTAAAAATGCCCTAAATTATTTGGTGAATATTCTCTATAATAATCTCGATGCGAGTACTCCTACCATTGTTACCTTCTTGGATCTTGCTAAAGCTTTTGATACTGTTGATCATGATCTTTTAATTGAGAAACTTTACCACGTTGGAGTTAGAGGTCAGGCACTTGATTTGCTGCGAAGTTACCTCAATGATAGACTGCAAAAAATTAGAGTAGGTAATTACGAGAGTGCTAGCAAGCTAATAACAATTGGAGTTCCCCAAAGTACTATCCTTGGTCCTCTCCTATTCCTGATATACATAAATGACCTTTTAAAAGTAATCCCTTCCAAAGCCATTTCATCGTATGCTGATGATACTGTCATAGTATCCTCTGGGACTTCATGGAAAGATGCCCAGGATAATATGAACAGTTATCTACTAAAAGTAGATGCTTGGTTAGCGAGTAATAGATTACCCCTGAATGTTGATAAGACTGTCTATATGACTTTTGGAAATTACTGTGATAGCGTGCCTATACAGTCTTGTGTCAAAATAAGAGATAAAAAACTAAGTAGAGTCGAGAGCTGCAAATACCTAGGGATTATTTTCGATTATAACCTAAGATGAGATAAACACATACATAATGTCATCAATAAAACCAAGTACCTAATTTACATCTTCTACAAGATCTCTCAGTACATGTCAACAGAAACATTGATGTTGATATATTATGCTTTTTTTCATAGCATATTCTCTTACGGAATTATTGCTTGGGGAGGTGCATATAAGTCTACTAGTTACCTACTTCAAAATTTGCAGTTTAGGATATTAAAGATTGTAAATAAAAATAAGTTTGTACAAAAAAATCCTATGGATATAGCTAAATTATTCGCATATGAATCGCTACTACTACACTACTGTGATCTTAGAACTAAATATATTAACTCTATTAGCATTACTAGAAATAAGAACTTAACTATACCCAAATTTAATAAAAGGGTTAGCAACAAAATGAGCTATCTTAAGGCTATATCTGTATTCAATGATCTCCCGAATGAACTAAAAACTGTTAATATTGTAAATAATTGGCAAAAAAAAAACTAAAAAATTGGATACTCTTAAACTACACGTAATATAGTAATTTTGTGTCAGTTATCTTTTGAATTTATCTCAAATATTTTATATATTTTCACCGTGATACAGCTTTATTTACTGGAGGCCTCACTTTATATTTTTGTTATAATACTTATGTAAAATTTTAGTTTTAAGGGTATTAAGTTTCTAAATTTTGTAAAATGCCAGTCCTGCCCACAGGTACCTATGTGTACCTCTGCAGGTTTTTGCAGATGTTACTTAGATGTAAATACTCTGTAAATACTTTTCTGGTCAATAAATAAATAAATAAATAAAATAAGCAAATATTGTAAAATTTAGAAATAATTAGAATTAAACTTAGGATAGGAAAATAGCGTGGGTGGGACCGAAGGTGGAGCGGAAGAAGATCGTAAGAGGCGGTAGCCAAGCGGAAAGCAGCGATGCTATAGGTCGATGACCGATATAGAGGGCGCAGATGCGGACCCAAACGGATGGGCCTATGGAAAAGATGCGAAGCGGGGGCGAAGGGAAGAAAAGCGTACGTAGAAAAGTTCAGTCTGAATGAGAGTCGGGTAGAGGAGTTCAGCCTAGGTGGCTGCTCTCCAGCTACATATAAGTTTTAAAATTTTGTATTGCAAAGCCGTGGTGGCTGTGTTCCGAAAAAGAATTTGTCTAAGTTTTTTTTTAAATAAACAGAATATTGAAGAGCAAATAAATCAAAAGAATAAAGTTCCATTCATTTTAACCAAAGTTCAAGTCCAATAAGAAGGAAGGAATTCACAATCCAGTAATTCTGAATTTACTGCAATCTTCAAAAAGAAAAGTAAGTAAAAATGATATAAGTTAATAAATAAATATTTAAAGGTTTGAGAATTTGTAAAGTAAGCAGGCTTTGAACGCTGCCGCTTATTTCACAAATATATTTTGGGAGAACTTGTTGAGTTGCCTGGTGGGTTGACTGGACTTCGCTTGTCGGAGGCTTCTTGACCTACAGTTCAACGAGACCTGTTCGTTAGTTTGGGAAGGGATTTGAATACATTCACGCGGAATATTAAAATAAATAAGGGAGCGACTTCATCCCGAGTTCAGCGAAAGCTATTTCAAAACGGAGAATATTAATCGAATCTACCGAAAAACAAATTGCGCCTCCCTGTAAACGATCTCCAAGTGTCAAAGAAAAGTCGATAATAAAAGTGCTAAGTCACGATTTCGATCACCGGAGAATCTCAAAAATAAGTTATCTATATTTAATTTGATTTTTTTATAAATGTAGAAGCAACTTTTGAAAGTTTTTTTCAGAACAATGTCAAGGAGTATGTAGTCAAGAAAGGGGATCCAAAATAGCTTAACATAATTGTAAGAAGATATACATTATTAAAAGGCAAAGTTGAAGAACACATTAGAAACATCGAATTAATATTATGTAGATTTCCAAGTATAAGTCCTCTGACAGTTTGCCATAGGGAAATGCAGTTTCAACATCGAGTAGTTCGATTCTATTCTTATATTTATTTTCTATTGAAATAAAAGCTCTGATTAATGATATTCTCGATTCTGGAGCAAAGATTTTTCTTGAGTCGTAATTATTCTTATCTTTTAATCTCCGACTAACTAGTTTACCATCGTTTTGATTGATCCTTCCTCATCTATTCTTTTCCTTAAAAACCCATTTTAGGTCTTTAATGCTTGGTTTCTTACTGTACATTGATATTCTTGATCTATCTACAGATGTATACATTTGTTTATTCTTTAATGTATTCAATCCAGTATTTATTATCTTAAACCAGTGTTCTCTATCGGGCGAGTTCATTGCCTCTCTATAGGTTTGCGGATCTCCTTGAATCATTGCCAGTAACGCATGATATTTAAAGGGGTCGAACCTGGGTTAAGACCTGTAAATTATTGTCATTATAAAATTATTTTGTTTTACAATGTATCTCCACGAAATTTTTGTTTGCATTAATTATACGTAATTATTTTTACCGATAAGTATTATATAAATATCATATTTTACCTTGCATACAAGTTTACTGGTAAAAATTGCTGTTTTCTGTCTTTTTATTGACTTGCTGCAAGAAAGGAATAATTTTGATAAACTAAATTTCAAAGTTACTTGAAATATTCCTTTCACAATATTTTCACAACAAATATCCCCTTCCGCAATATTACAATTCAAAAATTTTTATTTTATACATTTTTTTATTTTAAAATCGTAGTTTATGAATTTTGAATGTTTAATCTTTATCCTTCCTAATTTTTATTTTTGAAATATGTACCCTCATCTGTTTGTAACAGTTTTTTACAAAGATCTTCGGGATTTTCATTCTACAAGAAATCTTCTGTAAAAACAAGCTTTTGAATTCATCCACTTAATAATTTTAACAGCTGGTGAGTTGTAACCCAGTCTTTACCCATTGAATAACATAATTCACCATCGAATTCATAGTCAACAGTCTCCGGTGTCTCGCATAACAAAAACGTGATCTTTGCCTATTTTTTGGCCTAGCTCTTTTTCTCTAAGTGTTGGATAAATTTTCAAGTATCAATTTTCAAGTCTGTACTAAGTGGTATCTTTACATGAGAATCAAGTCCAAAACGCTTTACCTGTCTTATGCATTCTGATCGATTTATTAATAATTCGCTCGAAGGTTCTTTTATACCTATCGACTTATAAAGTGTTATATTGTAAATAAAAACTGCTGCCAACAGCCAAGTCCAAATAAGCGTTTGGCAATCCTAAATCTAACATCATTTTTCTGACTCTATTCTCAAGTGTTTTATTAAACCTCCCGGCAACACTGTTGTAATGTAAGGTATCCCGGCATGCTAATTGCATTTCTGCTCCGTACTTACTCAAGGTTTCTAAGGTTGTGTTGCTATTGAATTCTGTACCTTGATCGCATCTAAAATAACAAAACTTCTCTTTGGAATCTACCAATTATATATATATATATATATATATATATATATATATATATATATATATGTGTGTGTGTGTGTGTGTGTTCAACATGTTATACCTTATACAAAAAATTTCAGTGCGATTCCTTCACTTGGCTTCGAGTTATAGTTGGTCACAGTTGGGATTTCAAGTAACTTTTGCATTTTTTTTCCTATTTTTAATGATTTGTAGCTCATGAGTGATGCATTTTTAACTAAAACAACCCAGATACTTTTTTTGTGAAATTGTCTGAATTTTGTAATAGAAATATTTGTAATGCCCTATATATATATATATGTTAAGTGTACCTCATTTGCATTTTAAACCTTAAAATGTGAAAATCTGAATGTTCGATCCGAGAACCTCAATACAGTATAAAGATACTTCTTTATAGTAAAAAAGTAGCTGTAAAGTTTCAGAATGGGTCTGACCTTCTACTAGAAGTTATGTAGAAAACAAAAATGATATAATGACTAATAAGTGGTTTTATATGCAAATTTGACACTTATAACCTAGTACATTTCATGTCTATCAATACCAACAAAGTTACGCAGCTACCTAGCTTTAAGTACCAGTAGAAAAGCAGTACACAACAAGTATTTTACCACTACCAAAGTTGGGCTTGGCTCGTAGCAACATATCGTGATATAATTTTAATTAAAAAGTGATGAAATTGAATATTCAACTTTTATACCTATGCCTATGAATTGGATTGTTATATCCAATTACTATAAAAATATTCATAGAGATGGCTACTAAAACTAGAAAAGTATCTACTTAATTTTCAATATGGCAGGGGACATACGTCTGTTGTAAAAAATTAGAATATCAATTGGTAAATTATGGATACGCAATAATCTTGTATTGATATTTAAACTTTCAAGTCATCATAAATGTGTAAACTCTAAATACTATCTTGCAGCACGAAAAATTATTGTTTTATACTTAAAAAAACAATTGGAGGCAAAAATATTGAAGTTTGTACTGATTTTGTTATGTACTGATATTATATCATAATATATTGCTACGGGCTAAGCCCAGCTCTTAAAGTTATAACTTCTTGTTGCTTACTGCTCTTTTACTACTTAAACTTAGCCGTGTAACTTTGTCTGTATCGATAGACTTAGAATTTACTGAGTTATATGTGTCAAATTTGCGTATAAAACCACTTATCAGCCATTATATCATGTTTGTTTACTACTACTACTACTACTACTACTACTACAGACACACACACACACACATATATATATATATATATATATATATATATATATATATATATATATATATATATATATATATATATAATGCTTTAAAAGTATTTTTATTAAAAAAATACTGCTGCCAATTCATAAGCACGTAGAGTAGAGTAACTGTACCGTTACGAGCGTATATGTAAGAGAGCGGTAAGAGAGCTGTATGCGTGTGGATGCTGGTGGTGACGTCAGCGGCCCGACGTTTTAATGATAACACCGAGATGCTGGCCGCGAGATTGTAAGAGAGCGGTGGTAAGAGAGCAGTGGTAAGAGAGCGGTGAGGAGCGTTGACGTCATCAACGTTGGCGTTGTCGACCGCGAGATCCCCGATCGATATATGTTGCGTTTCGATGCTGTCGGTGACGTCAACGGCTCGATGTTACCTTCTGTTGTTAATACTATGCAGGGATTTGAACCGGGAACCTTGCGGTCACCGGCCGAGCGTTTTACCGACTTACCCGTTACGAGAGGGATGACTAATATTCAATCAATTTAGCTTGCTAATTAAATCTCTTATAACCCTCTTTTTCAGGCATAGAATAAGTATTTGTGGAAAACTTTTGTGAATACTGTTTCCAATCAGAAGATTTTTCCTTCTTTTCTTGCTTCTTATCATTTTTCGAATCAGGAAGAGGCTTATAACCTGCACTATTAGGTGGTGAACCCATGATGTACGAATGAGCATGATGTGGAAGTTTTCTCGTATTTATAGGTGATGGGAGCCCCAAACATCGCTCTCACCTGTGAGGTTCAACCATGTAACTTAACCTCTTCATAAGTATTTTTTTATTCCCACTCCATTGATGAATCTTTTCTCTCCAATTGCTTACATTGCTCTCGCATGTATTTCTTCATAAGTCGTACATTGTGAAGAGCACAGCTGGCTTTATAGGCGCCATTATGATGAGGACAAACCGTTACGAGGTTGATATTGTCTAGAGGTGGATATCCCATTTCCAAGATGTCAATTACGTTGAATTTGAAACGTTCCAACCACTTCTTCTTCAAGGATCCCATTACCATTACGGCAGTAGAGTCATGCAAGGTTTCCTGAAGAATTTTACCGATTTCTACATATTCGATTTCTCCAGATGACCATGGTATACCATGATAATGATATTCCAACCATGTATTCTCTTGCTTGTACTTTTCTGTGAGTCGACGCCATGGAAAAGGCTGTTTGAAAAGTAGTGCAACAGATTCGATATCATCTCTTAAAGAAACTATAGATAACTCCTTGAGGATGAAGTCTTGCATGTCCACTAAGTACTCCATCTCGGAATGACTCTGACTAGCAGCAAGCTTTTCTTTATATCATATCCCCACCACTACTACCATCCCCACCACAAGTAGCGCAAGAAAGGAGACTTGAATGCGCGCGCATAGTAGTGCAAGAGTGGGAAGATGAAAGCGCTCTACTCAGGAGAGCATTGGAATGCAAGTTTCAAATCTCTCCAAGAAATCAATTTTTGTTATGTTACAATGAGTGTTATTAAATAAATCAAACGAGTTTTTTCACAACGCCATTTGCACAATTATACTGAACTATGCGATCATGTATAATTAAACAATATGCAGAGGTTCCTGCGGGAAAATTATCTTTGAATTCAAATTCTAGCCGAACAACTGACACGTTTTTCAAAGCTTCGTTTTGCTTTGAACAATCGATGACTATAAGAGGTAGATAGTTGATGAAGTGTTGCTTTTTCAGCATAGGCTCAATACTCTTGTCACAATATGCATGTTGAAAGTTGGCATACATATCGTAGAGCATAGCATACTGATTACGTTCAATATCTAAATTTAGATTTCCATAAGGATAGTATTGTGAATTTAAGAAGAGTTTAACATTACTGATATTGCAGTGATCGAAACGACTAGAATTTACTTCTCTCATTCCTTTTCGATTCGTCTGGAAGCCCAGAATAACGAAGCGGGGCTTTTCTAACTGATTAGATGTTTTAACTGTCCAAACATGTTTGGGTGTAGTAGGAAGCAGTGGATATTCGTACAGCTTCCAACTACGAAAACTCATATCAATCGATTTACCCTTCTGAATATGACTAAGCATCCGGATTTTATGCTGATTAGATAATACTACATATGGCATGAGCCACTCAACTTTCATCAACTCAATCTTGAAATTCTCGTACTCTGCTGCAGTAGTAGCAGTTGCGACTTTCGTAGGTGTCTGTATTACGGAATTCAGATCATTTCTCGATCTATTGAGAATGAGTTCATGCTTCACGTTAACGACTACCTTGCGATAGTCTTCAGTAAAGCCTAGGATCATACTTAGAGGTATAGATATATCAAAGTATCTCATATCGTATTTCTTCAAACATATGGCAGACGGCGTTGTTTACCAACTTTGTATTTTTCACGAGAGTACCAGCAGCTTTGGTTAGCCTACCACATACATGAAGCGAACTAGCTGACGGCAAAATACACAAGTCTTGATGTTGCACCGAGATGCGAATTTCAACACTATTATTGTAAGATGAAACGTTGTAAGGTTGATGAGCGTGAATCTCATAATGAGATATTGACTCATCGAATGTCACGGGTGACTGTATATTTAGAATTTCTTCCATTTTGACAGTAGAAGAATATACACGTTATTTTCCATCAATTCTTAAGCTGAGGCTTTTTAGAAACTGAATGTTTTGCCGTGTTAGCGTTCTCAACGTTCGCGGACAACTGATGACTTTTCGACATTTTCGATTTCTTATATACCCGCGACCGTAAACGATGCCCATTATACTTGTTTCAGATGTAATCTCACTGTTATTACTTCAATGCGAAAATTAACCAAGTGTCCGTCTTGATCGACTATACAAATTTGAATATGATCTAAGCTTTTCACAGTGATTGGAAGGTAAATAACTTGAGATGGAACTTCGATAATCTTGTAGCCTGGTGTTACTGTTGGGAAGAATTCGTGTATAGTATGCACTTTTTTTTCCATTTATGTAGGCACCAGTGGTAATGTTGCACTCAATTCGTAGAGCGTTGACCTTGAGTATGGATACAGGTAGATCAGAGCTATGAGAGACGTTTGATGAAATAAGTCGTTGTGTGAAGCCTAGCAATTGGCCTATCGAATCTTTTGGACGAAAATCAATTGTATGACTGCACTCTATTACACTACGAAGAGTGTTGTTGTTTGGTTTGAGACTGATAAGTATGTCTCTTGCAGCCAATGCTTCGCGAAGATAGTTGTCTATGTCTTCGATCTCATAACTTCCAGTAGGTAGGGAGATTACTTCATCATCAACGTAAAACTTGTTGTTATCTATGTCAATATTCGGAATCGAATTAAAGGTTAAAAGTTCAACCAATCCAAGAACGTAGTCCTTATGCGTTGAGAGTTCAATCGGTGGGAAGAATTGAGCGTCAAGTGTAGAAGATGTGCCTGAAAAACTCAATGTCAATGTATCATTCATGATAGTTGAAATGATAATGTAGCGATAATCACTTCTCTGCTCCTTTATATAGCCTGGAGCTTAAGAAATCAAGACAAAGATGACCGCAATTGAATGTATCATAGTCCTGATATCGTTCAGCGTTGTACTTTATTCGATCAACACCCAAATACAACAACAAATCTAGAGGTGGTTGAAGGTCGCCGAAGCTATCAAAATATACAACATCGCTACCTCTCTTTCGATATGCTACCCAATGTGTGCCAGGACCAGTAGCATCATCCAAATTAACAATAGCAGATTCGCGATAATGAGGTCCATTAATAGGAAGAGCATTACGCATAAAGACACCGCGGAAGTATGGTATTTTTAAGATTTTAGCATACTTTAAGAGATCAATTGGAGGTGCTCTCTGAGGTAACCTTACTTCGTCGATCTTTTTTTTTCCTCAATCCATTTCCAGGCTTAAGACGAAGACCGAGCCCTGTTTTATGCGGTTTCAAATAGAGCCCTTTACCAAGAGCTATATCTTCCATTTTTCTATTATGCCTGACTTTCTTCAAGAGCCTGTTTTGCTGATTTAGCATCATTAACAGCTTTCGCTATTCCAGCAGCTCCTCCTGCGATAGCACCAGTCGCACTTAAAACTTTCCGGTAGTAAACTTTGATACTATTGCAGAGCCGGAGAAGAAAAACAAACGACATGGTGATTTACTTCCAGATAGTATTCGAGCAGTATTTTGTGGACCCTCTAATTGTGGTAAAACAAACAGTTTGCTAGCTCTCATAACACATCCAAATGGAGTTAGGTTTGAAAATGTTTACGTCTACTCCAAATCGCTTAATCAGTCAAGTACAAATTTTTAAAAGAACTTCTCGAACTATTGAATGGTATACAGTACTTTACATTCAGTGAAAACGATGATGTCATAGCTCCTGAGAATGCACTTCCGAATTCTATCATTATTTTCGATGATATAGCCTGCGAAAAACAAAACAATGTTAGAGCATACTACTGTATGGGAAGACATAAGGAAATTGATTGTTTCTATCTATGCCAGTCTTATGCACAAGTTCCGAAACATCTTGTGAAAGATAACGTCAATCTCTTGGTAGTTTTCCGACAAGATGACATGAATTTCAAACACTTATACAACGATCATGTCAACTCGGACATGTCGTATTCGCAGTTTCGAGAATTATGCTCAAAATGTTGGATGGATGACAAACATGGATTTTTACTAATTGATAAAGATAGTGCTATTAACAATGGTAGATATCGAAAGAGTTTTGACACTTTTGCTGTAAATATAAGACACACTTAGTCGACATTCATTAGTCTATTTTTGACTGTTAAAGTATCAACATGACTGATATTCAGAGACAAAAGAATATACTTCATCAGCTTGTGAAAGCGCGAAATGCTGTAAAACGCAAGTATAGCCTGTTGAAATTTAGAAAAGATAAATTTGAACAGTCAATATGAGAAACTTTTAAACCTATTGTTGATCCTCTCGAGAAACTAGTTAAGACAGTTGAAAAATCTGAAGTATCTGAACGTAGTAGTAGAGCAATAAAGAAAGTTTAAGGATGAAATGGTCAAAAATGAAAGTTTTAATGACAGTTTTGATGATGATACAATTGAACCTTATCATGAATCTGATTTTGAAACTGCAGCTAGTGAGGATGATGAGGATGATTTAAATGATATGAAAATTCGTAGGGGAGTAATTCAAGAGCCCAGTAATGTAGCAGACATGTATATGACTATGTTGAAGCATCAGCAGGATAATGATAAAATTTATGGAGTTCGAAAAGAAGGTTCGGAATGGATGTTAGGTGACTCATCAATAGTGTTTGGAAATCGAAGCATTAAAGTAAAAGATGGAAGATATTCAAAAACAGCTGATTTTATGGAATTGCTCATTGCAAAACAACCCAAGATTTATGATCAAAGTGATTTGCAGAATTATCGAAGTATTCTGGAAGCGACAAATGCTCATAAAAAACCATATTTGAGCACACAACCAATTCGTGTTCATAATAGTAAAAAATATACTGACATTATCAATCCTATGTTTGCTCAAAAGAAAGATGGAAAAGGATTACCTCGTTATAAAATTGCTAGAAGAGATACTCGAATGGATTATGTGTACTGGGACGATCCAAATGAGCTAGTTGATCGTTTACGCTCACTTATAGCTGAACAATCAGCTGGCAATCCTAGTCATATCAACGAAATACACTCAATCATAGAAGAACTTCGCGAAGGAGGGTATATATACTGAGCTGTTTCATTTGCAAACATCATTATCAAAATGAGTGTCGACGTGTTCGGACGTAATTTGAAAAAGAGTGAGGGAAGTCGTGGCCCTCCTGGTTTTGGTTTCAAAATTACAACAGATGGCCAATACGATATGAATAAAAAGAGTTTATGCAACGTGGGAGATGCACAAAACTTAGATGAGGCTGTCAGTTTGTTTCAACTTCAAATGGAAAACCAAAAAATTCTAGATTTAATATCCCGACAAGAAAGAGACTTAAACAATTTAGATTCTCTTTTGGAAGCATACAGAGAGCAATTTGATTTAAAATTACTTACCTACAAGCTAGAAATTGATACTATAAAAGAGGCTGTGTCACAGATCATAAGTAACATTCATTCTGCAAACGTTTAATATGCAACAAAACAAGTAGTAGTTGAAGAACTCCATAAACCAGCTCGACGGAATTATCCTCGTCGCAGTTTTGATGTTCGAGGAATAGATGAGACTTGGCAAGCTGATTTAGTAGAGATGCAACCTTATGCTAAAGAAAATAAGAGTTTTAGATATATGTTAACAGTCATAGATGTTTTCTCCAAGTTTGCATGGGCTGTTCCTGTGAAGAAAAAGACTGGAGAAGAAGTTGCGGCAGCAATGAAGTCCATACTTCGTCAAGGTCGAGTACCTAAGAATCTACATATGGATAGAGGCACAGAGTTTTATAATACCAACTTTCAAACTCTCATGAAACGGTATAAGATCAATCTGTACTCAACGTATAATTTAAAAGCTTCTATATGTGAACGTTTTAATCGTACACTCAAGAACAAGATGTGGATTCAATTTAGTTTGCAAGGTAATTATATAATTATAAGTGGTTGAAAATCTTACATGATTTGATCACAAAGTACAATGATACTAAGCATCGAACTATTAGAATGAAACCCAACGAAGTGTCTACAGCAAATCAATCTCAGATTTTCAAAAGATTTACTTGTGAGAGTAGATTGACGAAGAAGCCTAAGTTTAAGATTGGTGATAAGGTACGATTGAGTAAAGTGAAGCAAGTTTTCGAGAAAGGCTATACACCTAACTGGTCAACTGAGATTTTCACAATAAGTAGAGTTGCAGCAACGAACCCAGTTACATATTCATCTGAAAGACTATCAAGATAATCCAATCACAGGTGGATTCTACGAACAGGAGCTCTTGAAGGCAAAGTATCCCGATGTTTATCTTGTAGAGAAAGTCTTGAAGAAGCGTGGAAATCAAGTATATGTTAAATGGCTAGGATTTGATAGTACGCACAACAGTTGGATTAATAAGACTGAAATATAATTTTATATATTATAAAAAGATTTCGCCGCCGCCGCCGTCGTAAGTTCTGCTCCCCTCTTTCTGCCCCCCCCCTTCCTACTCCCCTTTCTGCTCCCCTCTTTTCGGCCGTGGTTATAGGAATAGTGGCTTTACCCAGAAATTCGGTGTCTCTGCACTTCCTATACAATTATCGCCGAGACGAGAAGATAATATACAGCGACGCATCCCTTCTCGTCACCTTGATCGTTGCAGCTCAGCTCCTCTTCGCGGCGGATTTACTTTCGGCATTAGTTCTGTTATACACTTGATTTTCCGGCTGCTTCAATTATAGCGTGGAATACACCGATTCGCCGATGATTGAATTACGCAGGCGTGAGAAATCACGCTTTCTTATTTACAAATGAAAAACGTTGAAGTATATAGGAATTTAACTTTTATTGTATACACATTTAACAAATACTTCTTACTCATGTAAAGGGGATTTTGGGATAAAAACTATGTTTCGTGTTCGACGTTGTTGCAACAGACCGTAGCTTGTCGCGTAGCTGGATCACGCGCTCCAGTGACTTATTTTACAGTGCAGTCAACCTGTAAGCGCAAACGAATTTTATATATGCACACTTTAGTATTGGTAAAGTATACAGTTGCTCATTTCGTAAATTTTTTGAAGTGGTAAGTTTATTGTGTACCTTGCTCCTCGTTGGAATTGTAAACGAGGGCTTCTTTGGCAGGTATTGGATATAATTCATGAACATATGATTGTGCTTGTTGGGAAATTTCTGAAATAGTTTCTTTGTAGGATACGAATGAGTCAGACTTCTTAACGGCAATTCCTCAAGATTTTTCTAAACGGTCTTTGAGTATCCACAGCTATGTTTCGTATTCGCCGTCGTATATATGCATACTTGAGCATTTAGCATTATTGTTTTTGATTTAGTATTGGTAAAGTATACAGTTGCCCATTTTGTAAATTTTTTGAAGTGGCAAGTTTATTGTGTACCTTGCTTCTCGTTGGAGTCGAAAGCGAGAACTTCTCCGTTAGGCATTGGCTGCGATTTAAGGAACAAACGGTTGTGCTTGTTGGAAGATTTAGACGAATACATCTGATTGGATTTTCCCTAGATCAGACTTCTTAATGGGGTTTTCTTAAGATTTTTCCAAACAGCCCCTGAGGCTCCACAGCTATGTTTCGTGTCCGCCGCCGTTGCGACAGACCGTAGTTCGTCGCGTAACTGGATTACGGGTCTCAGGGACTCACTCGACAGTGCACCGAACCTGTAAGCGGAAACGCACTTTATATATGCATACTTTAGTATTTAGTATTATCGTTTTTGATTTAATATTGGTAAAGTATACAGTTGTTCATTTTATAACTTTTTAAAGTGGTAAGTTTAATGTATACCTTGCTCCTTGCTGCAGTCGAAAACAAGGGCTTCTCCGTAAGGTATTAACTGGGATTTTATGAACAAAAGGGAAGTGCTTGTTGGTAAATTTGAAGTCACACATATGGTTAGATTTTTCCGAAACAGTTTATTTGTAGGATATATGACTGTGTCAGACTTTTTATTGAGAATTCATACTTTCTATGTAAAATATTGTAATAAGTATTACTAGGAACTCTTTTAACATGTCGTCGAATTTCTAAATATAAAAAGTAATATTAATTAATACTTAATAATAGTAATAATTCAAGTATTTAATTTATTTAACATCAGAAATCGTATACCTTATGTTTCTTTTTGAAATGGACATTAAACTTGTCATTTCTGTATGTTTTATAATCACAGTAATAACAAATAAGTTTTTTATTCTTGTCATGCATGAGAAAGTGCCGTTTTAAATGACAAAACCTCTTAAATTGTGATTTACATTTTATACAACTAAATGTTCTTCGAATATATTCCTTTTTATGCCTTAAAAAAATTCTTTTACATTTAAATGTTGAAAAACACTTTTTACAAGTATTTATGGTAGAAGCCTGTTGTGTCCTTTCATGTTTTAATTTATTTTGTAAAGATTTGAATTGATTTTTGCAGTAATCACATTTGTAGGTCATTGTTGTTGGCTTTCTGTAATAGATATATAAAATATAAATAATGCCTAATTAGATGAGAAAAGAAGACTACACACAAGAAATAAATTTGTTACTTGAATACATCTGATGTTTTTTTTTCATCCATTTCTAATGAAATATTCGTCAATTGAGAATTTCTTTCCAAACTATATTCTGTATTATCTCTGGATTATCGCATCTATTTTCAATAAATAATTTTTCAGGGTTTCGACAACGTGAAAGAGCTACATATAATTGTCCATGTGAAAATAAAGGTCGACGAATATATATTCCTACAGATTCGAAACTTTGAACTTGAGATTTATTTATTGTCATAGCGAAAGCTAAAACAATGAGAAATTGTCGTCGACGAAGTATAAACGGTAAAGTTGTAAAATCTCCTGTATCTAGAATTATTTTTGGAATGAAAACTATGTTATTTTTTTTATCACCAGTTATAATTTTAGCTTTGATACTATATTTAAACAATTCAATGATTTGTAATCTTGTCCCATTGCAAAGACCATCACTAATGCTTAAATTTCTAATAAACATGACAATAGCTCCTACTTTTAATGATAATTTATGTACTGGAAATCCTGGAAATGTCAAAGAATGTAAATATTCAGTTGGGTATTTCAGTTCTGAATCTGTATAAGTCTGATCGGTTCCTTTATCTGATGCTGTATCTATACTGTAATATATGATTTCTTCACTTCTAATTTTTCGGAGAACCTTGTTATTTATTTTATATATGTCTTCATTGAATGGACAAAGAATTACACGATTTGAAAGATCATCGTCTTTTTTCATGGTAGTTCCAAAAATCTTATAACAAACATTTGAATTTTTCCATTTTTCAGGAATATGAACATTTTTAATAATACCATTACCAATTTGTAGTAATAATTTAGAAAATTCTTGATCTATTGATCGCATATTTATTGTCAAATGATATGTTTTGAAATTTGTCCATAAAGCAAAATTTTTAACTGTGCTTTCTAATATTGTATCTTTTGTTCCATACTTTACAACAGGGAGAGTTTGACGCCAATCTCCACCACATATGAACGTTTTGTTAGCAAAAGGTTCAGTACTTCTACATAAGTCACAAAGTGTATTATTAATAATTTCTATAGCTTCTTTGGGCATAGTAGGACTTTCATCTGAAATATATACTTTACACCGAATATGTTATTGTTTGTCAATTGAATTCAGATATCCTATTATTGCTTCTTTCAAATTAAATGGTAATCCGAAAGTTCTATGAGTTGTCATTCCTTTATAAAGTAGTACAGCTGCTATACCGGTCCATGCCATTGTTATAACTTCTATTCCTTTACTCAAAAAGTAGTAAATCGAGACGGTATACAAAAAAGTTTTACCTGTCCCACCTGGACCATCAATGTAAAATAAAAACTGTGTATCAAAATTTTATTATGTCATCGAAAATTTCTTTTTGATCTTTATTTAGTTGTAAATAAAGTTTGTTAAATAATAGTTTATTATTTTGACAATCCTCATTAGTTAAATTTTCAATAACTGTAGTATTTGGTTGTGGAAGTCCGAATTCTGAACATTTGTAATTTTCAAAGTCTAGAATTTTTTTAATTTCGCAAAGTGCAAAATTTTCAGAAGCAGACATTTTATGTCTATCACTTAGATTTTTATTGTCAAATTTTTTAATCAAATCTTCACAAAAATTGATTTTATATTTCTCCCAAATTGTTTTGGCAAGAGATAGTTTGTTTATCATTAAATACCATGCGAAATATGATCGTAATTGATAAGGGAACATAGTAAGACATGCTTCATCAAACGCACTGAAATTTTTTTTGTCATTTTCAATAAGACCCATTGCTATTGCTGTTCAGTATAAGTCGAATAAATAACTCCTTCAAATTTTTTCAAATCAGAAAATGATTTAGCACCTTTAACTCTATGTACAATTAATTTCAAATGAAATAGTTCTTGTTCTTTAGGCAATACGCATATTAACCTACCTAAAGTATTACTATGATTTTTACGTCTGATCCATTGTTTTTTGTTATTAAAAGTATAATACTCTGGGATATCAACGTACAATAAATTTTCCGCAAAAGTGTCCGTTTGATTTAATTTGAACCATGCAGTTAATGTTGTTTCTTTGTTTAAGTTGTCGATATCTATGTTATCATCTGAAAACACTACTTTATGTTGATTTTCTAAATGAAGTGCTAATTTGGTAACAGAATGGGATCTTCCACAAATTGGTAATTCTTGGATCCGCCATGCTGCTTCCATTGGACTGACATATCTACAATACTCTGATATTTCATCGTATATTAATGTGGTGGGATCTTTTTTACTCATTTTCATAGTGCTCTATCATGGACCTTATGTAAATATTTATATAAATATTTTATGCTTAGATGCGCAATACTCAACGTTAATATGACAGTTGTATTTTTTTAATAATTGTGAATTGTATGGAACTACCATAGAATTATCGACTCTAACTCGTTTACCTTCAATAGGTTTTGTTATAGCATTTTTTTTTTGGAATTATCAGATCTACGATATTTGGGAAAACCATTGTGTTGATACCGCTTCGTTTCTGAAAAAGATTTAGGAAAGTTTTTTGTACATGTGTTTGTACTAGGATCATAACACAATAATTTATCTGTATGCGGACCATGTAACATGTTTTAATACTAATTTTTTAGTATAAAATCATTTTCTGGAATTTCCGCAAAGATGTATTTGTCTATTTTCTCAGTATTATTTAATTTATCTTTAGGGTCTAATACAAACAACATGTGCGCATGTGGAAGACCGCGTTTTTGAAATTCAATGACATATACGTAAGCAATTATTTTACTGAATAATCCATTTAAAATGTCTGCCATTAAACTTTTGAATTTAGCGTAAAATAATCTTACAGTTAGTATCGCAATATCATTTGTCGTATATTCAGAAGGAAAATGTTTTAATAAAGTTTGTAATTCTGTCCATTTGGGGTTTGCAGTCATTGTGATAAATAAATCTAGAGTAGATAACTAATTTTCTAATAGCTGTCATTGAATGTAAAATAATTTTGATGCATATATCGAGGACTTCCAATATATGTGGAAGGTAAAATAAATAAATTACCCAATCGATTTTTATCTTCGAAATTATTTTTACAATTGGAAACACTTTGCATAACATGGTCTACTACACCTTGATAATATTCTATACGTAATTTCGTTTGATTAAATCTCAAATAATCCAATCTACTATTTTCAATGATGATATAAGCTTGGACAATGTATTGTTGGGTCAATCTATCACAAAATAAAATTTTACTAAAATTTGATTTCGGTCGATAAGCTAATCTATAAGCATAATATTGCAGAGGAGTTAAATTTTTTGTACTATTTCTGTTTTGTTTGAACATAGGATTCCAACCTAAATCTCCTTTAGGAAACATGATTGGAAAAATCATTGAATCAATATGGAATGAAAGTTTATTAATTATACACGTATTCGATTCATTAGGAGGTGGACTTTTTGGATAAATACAAAGATCGTAATTTAAAGGAATATCACCATCTTTTGAAGTTATCAGAGCAGCACATTCTCCTGTTGATGGTGTATTGTATCTACGTCTGTCTATACGAATGTTTCGTGTAAAATATAATTTATACTCTATCAAATTTTGAGTTTTCGATAATTCATGTAAAGTTTTATAGTTTTTTGTATATGGATTATTTTCTAACACTTATTTCAATAGCTTCCCAATCATCGTAGATATAAATTTGACCATTTCGTGGATTGTTATCTATAGGTGTTATTGTATTCGAAGATACATGACAAACTTGTCCTTGAATTTTTAAGTTATAAATGCCTGATTTAAATGTATGAATTTCTTTAGCCTTGAAAGAAGCAAAAGAAAAAATGTTATTGTAATAACGAATTAGATCTTTAAACTTTCTGTCATTAAAAATTAACTCTTTCAAACGATCATCAAAATCACTTAAAATTGGTAATTTAATTTTACCGTTATGACAACAACTTTTTTTCGAAAATTCTACCGACTAAAATGCGGCATTACAATGTGGACAAAAATAATGCATCTCTCCAAAATCAGAAATTTTAGTTATTGGCGTTAAATTTTTACGTAATTTGTCAATAATACGTCTTTTATTACTACGAATAAGGGTCATGTTTTCTACTCTATCTGTGTTCTGTTTGTTTTGTACATGATGGTCGTTCATATGTTCTATCTTTTACCCTTTTTTTCGCTATGCGATCTTCATTCATATTTTCCGTTTGATCGTTCTTCCTTTTTTTCCTATTCTTTTTTCGTTCATATTTCCTACTCTGTCTTTTGCCTTTTTCTTCTCTGCGCGATCTTCGTCCATATTTTTTACTCTGTCTTTCGCCTTTTTCTTCTCTACACGGTCTTCGTTCATGTTTTCAACTCTGTCTTTTGCCTTTTTCTTCTCTGCGCGGTCCTTGTCCATGTTGTTCACTCTGTCTTTCGCTTTTTTCTTCTCTACACGATTCTCGTCCATGTTTTCCAGTCTGTCTTTTGCTTTTTTCTTCTCTGCGCGATTTTCATTCATATGTTCTACTCTATCCCTTGCCTTTTTCTTCTCTGCGCTGTCTTTGTCCATATTTTCCACTCTGTCTTTCATTCTCTTTTTTTCTAAACGAATTACATTCATATAATCTACCTGATCTTTTTTTCTTTTATTTTGCAAACGTTTAACACTCATACTACTCTTCCTATCTTTATTCCTTTTCTTTTCTAATCTAATTAGATCTATATTTTTTATTAAATCATTCATTCTCTTCCTTTGAATTACATTCATGTTGTTTTTCTTATTCATATAATATTCTTTGGATTTCATATTTTTATAATCAATCAAGAAATTATTGTTTTTACTATTTAATAAAACATTATAATGGCCTTGTCAATAGAACCAGTAAGATGTAAATTCAATTCAAATTGTGTATTTAAATCTCTATTGTAATATATTGGTGGAAAATTGTCAGTGTATATAACAATACGTATAGGGTATATTTGACTAAATGATATTACTTCAACTTCTCCACCATATATTCCATTCTGAGACATATAAAATTTGTAAGAATTTTTATCGAGTATTTCTGGGTTATTCGGATCATTTAAAACGAAATGAGCGAAATATTCCCAATTTTTGAAAACATAATTCACGACATTCATTCTAATAGAATGGTGTAAGTTATCGTCATTGTAAAGAAAATAAGAAAAACACCTAAATAGACAATTACCGTCTCCCAATATTTCTTTCTCTAATTTAGATTCAGACATTATTTATAGCTCTTTCGTATTCATATATATCAAGATAAAGGAATATATTTTCTAAAGATTTGATAATATTCAGGATAAGACAGAATATACCTTCTTGTAATATGTTCTAATTTTTTGAAAATTTCAATTCTGAACATAAAATCTGGAAAATAACAAAAAGAAGCAAGCTGCAAAGCCTATAATTAATTTTTTAATACACCCAAGCGTAAAGTTCGTACTTGCCTTCAGATTATTTTTTTCTTTAAAGGCGGTGAGCAAATACTAACTCAACGGTGAGTATGTTAAAAAATCGTATATTGGCCCTCAAGAATAATGAAGGTTATCGGTGCTTCTCTCAAACGACAACTTACACACGAGCGCCAATAACAACCTTTATTCTGTTGGTGTATAATATACTATACTATTATTAAGCAGATATACATAAAATTGAATATGATTGAATCAAACCTGAACTAACTGTAATCACTTGTCAATACTTGATAAATAAATTTTCAAGTCATTTACTTTATTCTCAACTTTTCTTTTAATGTATCATTTTCGTATTCGAGATAGTATGCATAATCTTTTACTTCTTGTAATTCTGTATTATCGAAAATTAAAGTTGTATTGCTATATAAAATTCGTATATCTTCTACGGATGCAGGACTATTACATAGAGGACATATGTTCCTGTTTTCGCGCATGGAATGTAACCATTGAATAAAGCATGAGCGACCAAAAAGATGTCCACATTTCAATGAACAAAGTCTGTGGTTTCCATTGTTCATATATACATCCAAACATATGAGACACTTACGATTTATATCATTGTGTTATTTCGTAAAGGTGGTGAGATTCGAGTTGAGCACATCACAAGACAATGAATTCAAAACTGGCAGGAGACGTATTGTTGGCGCGTAATTGTCAGGTTTACGCCGGCAGATAGGTCACGTTCACACGAGGTGCTTTAATGAAAAAAAATTCTATTTTTAACCTCGAACAACACAGAATAATGTTGATCCACCCCACGACGTTATTAAAGAATAATTCAAAACCACTAACTCTTCTGCGCTTGAGTTTGCCCTGTAGAAGGAATCCCAAATCACAATGATATTCGATAGTGCTGTGTATGAAGTAATCGTAAGTGCCTGTCGTGGCATAACTTCTTTTCAAAATCTTTGGTTCGTCGCAACATATCACTGAAATCAGTTCACGAATCAACTCTTGTGTATACATTTCGATTATAGTACAATAATAAATAGTGGTGAAATTACTGTAACACTGAGGCTTCTCTCTATAGCTCCACTTTCCATCGATAATGCACTCTTGACTGGCGTCGCTTGAAATTTCAAAATCCTCGTCGCAGCTGTACTCGATACACTACTACTTCCGACTGTGGTCGTTACGTTGATGAGCTTCACTAAACTTCAAATACTTCCGTTTAATTTAAAACTTAACTTCCGTCGTATATATGCCGAATCAATTGACGCGATGCACTTAACGTTTTGTACGAAACTGAATAACATAAACAAAAGTCAATTATACAACCAAAAACATTGTTACACGAACATTGCTACATATAAAAATCGAACGTATTTATCAATGTCAATATTCCAGCAATGTTCTCCTCCTCGTCGCTTGAATTCTCTGTGCTTTGTACTGGAAAAGCCAAGTATAAAAATATCGCAAGTGTAGTAGGAATACAATGAATAACGAGCAGTTACAACTGCAGTTACACGCCCGAAAAGCACTCGGTACTCTACGAGACAGACTGCAGAGTCAATCAATAGATATGCTGAAAGATAGACTTCTGTTTCTTTTATTTCATAACGCATACTACCTATTACCTAAAGCTCTCGAGGCTCGTTCGAGTGCGTCGAACGTTACATAACTCTATATACACAGGCTTTTGCTTGTCTCGAGTATTCGACGTATTCCATTCTGGAGTCACGGAACTAACAGAATGTTTGAAACTGTTCTTGAAACCGGGATGTACATCACTATTGCTTTCACGATATATATTTTTCTGGGAAAACTTTATTACTTGCAAGCTCGGATCTCGAAATAAAGGTTTATTCAATACCGTCGTATATTGATCATGTGTACGCCATTAGTAAAGTTTGAAAGTATGCCTATATGCTATACTATCCGTGTAAAATGAATCACGTTACAATAAAATAAAATAAAATATAAAAATTTTCAACTACATTGTGCACGACTCCAAATGCACGATTACCTATGCTACTTTCATGCATAAAAATGGGTCCTTTCATGCTCTTGTTGAGAAAAATACGGTCTGGTACATGAGGAGAAAAGCGATTTCAGACTCGGGTGAGGTCTTTTCTCCCCTTGTCGCACAATGTGCTATTTTCGAAAAATGAAAATAGCGATTATGTTCACAATATATATTTTTTTTTAATGTTACACATGCTCGAGAACGGAGAGTCGCTCAAGGCCAAGGTCGAGGAGGCTATTGCCGTACTGCAAGCTCACCAAGCCAAGCAGGCCGTAAAGAAGGAGTAAGCGCAATGAAGAACATCAACGCCAGCAGCCCTTCTACTTTATTTCTTCATTATTTCTTCTGTACGCGCCTACGCGGTCGGTCTCGCGCCGTATTACTTTATTTGGTTATGTTTTCATTAGTTTTTTTCTTCTTTACTTTGGTGTATCGATTATGCTAATACTCGTGCGTTTTACCATCTTATATACGTATCGTTCTTATCGTACTACGTTATCACATTATGTGCGCGCCGTCGCGCGCGCGGTTGGTCCGGATGTCACGAAATTTCGTTGTACAGGGGCTTTTTATGCGAGTTGTACATGTTAGTTTTCCTTTAAGATTTTAAACCTTACTGTTTTAAGTCAACTTATACTTCTGCCACAGCATTGATGAACAATATTATTACGAAGGTGATATTGATGATGTTTTGAGACATGTATCGCTACTTTCTCTATTATAGGTGATAAATTTTTAGATAGTAGCTTGCTACTTGACCATGAGTCCATAGTCACTTTCTGTAGTTTCTTTTAGCACAAAGAATTCAACGACCAGTTGCGGTTGCTTGAATTGTTAAGTGATTTCCATTAGTCTCTCGACACTAGGTCTGGCAGCAAATACGATGACAATAGTATATCGTAAAATATTTATGTGCATAATGTCGTTAAGATCATTCTTGTATCTTTGAAGAAACTTCATTCAAATCTTACGATTACGAATTAGAGAATAAGGACAGTTTTTACGCGAAAGTCGGGGGTGGAGAGATCGACGTGTGCGTTTGACTACATGCGTCACGAATGCGCCACAAGAGGGCGTGAAATGCTAGACGGAGAGATTAGAATCGATGGGTATCGTTTATTTTGGAATGATTGTATGTATTCCAACTGTTGCGAGTGGCGTAAACGTATAAATATAAGATTTATTTTTCTGATAGATTTTTCTTATGGCTTTTATTTATTTCTCGGAATTGCGCTTTTGTTTGAAAAATTCAAAGATATATACTAATTCGATTTTTATATAATTGACTTTAGTTTATGTTATTCAGTTTCGTACAAAACGTTAAGTGTATCGCGTCAATTGATTAGGGTTATATTTTCGGCATATATAAGACGGAAGTTAAGTTTATTTCGTACAAAACGTTAACTGCATCGCGTCAATTGATTCGGCTTATATTTTCGGCATATATACGACGGAAGTTAAGTTTTAAATTAAATGGAAGTGTGTACAGTTTAGTGAAACAGAAAATCACTAAATATCTCACAGAACGGTGAAGCTCATCAACGGAACGACCACAATCGGAAGTAGCATCGAGTACAGCTGCGATAAATCAAAATGTCGAAAAGATTATCTCAACAAGAAAATAATTCTCCGAATAAAAAAAGGGAAGAACTGCCTATGACGAGTACACATTTTTTGAAGACAAAACTCAAATACGGAGATAAATCAGCGTAAATTTAAAAACATATAATGTATGCGTAAAATATTTACTTTTTTAATATTTAAATCGTATTTTTCTTTATAGAAGTGTGGTAGGATTTATACAGGAAATAATTCCTGAAAAAATTTACACAAATAGAGTGAAAAATGAAGACTTTCGAGTGATGAAATTTATATTGAATAACAATGACGGCTGTAAACTTCAATGTAACATTTACTATGAAAATATCGATAAATTTCAATCTCAATTGAAATTAAAAGAGGTAAGAAGCACGTAACTCATTGTTTTTTTTTAATTTTCTCTTTCGCGCTTTATACATTAACTAAATTTTATATTTAAAAAAAAAGAAAGTTTTATTAGAAAGAATTCGTGTCTATGGAAAAAATCGATATTCAAAAGGAAATGCAGACGTAGAATTAACATTGGTACATTATTCAAGTATTACTCATTTAGGCGAATTCAAATCTGATATAAAAGTAAAAAATATTACTTTCGAAGATATACCATCAAGAAGAGGAGCAATAGGTAAGTAAAAATTAACACACAGATAAAATAAATACTCTTGTTTGTTTATATTTTTCATTTTTAGAAATTCAAGGTTATTTGAAAAATGAATTCGTACAAAAATCTAAGAATGATACGACAACTTATTTCGGTACTATTACGGATTTAACTTATAAATTAGACGTATTATTGAAGAAATATCCAGAAGATACTTTGAATTATGAACTGGGATCTAAATTACAGTTGATCGGTGATTTACAAAAAGATGGCGAGTTAAAATAATATAAAATCAAATATTCAATTTATATTGTTTTATTTAATGTTTTATTTAAATTTACAGATACATCTTATGTTTTGGAAGTATCTAAAGTAGATAATATTCAAATTTTGAACGATCAAAAAGTTGTAGGAGATTTACAATTCGGTGCAGAAATATTTATAATAGAAGAAGTAAGATAGAAATAATAAACAAAATATTCTTAATACAATGTTTATGTATTCATAAATATTTTCTCATTTCAGAATAAAGAGGACAATTGAGAAAATTATTTGAGAAAATTTATTGAGGAAAGAGCGAGAACAATAAATTGATTCATCTTTTATGAAGAGACGGTGTAGACGTCGTTGTGTCACATCGATAATAAAAAAAGCGCAAACAGCGATAAACTTTCGAACAAACAATGTATCGTGGCCTTTAGCGCTCTTTTTATGCGCTTCAGCTGTTGAACTACGAACTTAAACAAGAAAAAACGATACAGCAACAGTTTCGTTTACTTTTCAGAAGAATTTCAAAAACGGTTTTTCTCATTTTTTCATGTAAAAATTTTCAAAATAGAGAGAAATAAACGTTTTAAAATGGCGAAACAATCATCACAACAAGAAAAATTGGAAGAACTGCCCATGACAGATACAAATTTCGTGAATATAAAAGTCAACAAAGGAGATAAATCAGCGTAAATTTAAAAACATATTAAACTAACCCTAATGAAAATAAGTAAAAAAAAGCCAACCTCATATTAATTGATTGTACTTCGGATATTGATTGTAGATATATAAATACAATGGAAAAAGCATACTAGAACAAGGAATTAAGAGTAAAATACGGAAGATCTCATTCGGTTACTAAATTAGCAATTCATTTAGTTAATCCAATGGATAAAGTATGCCAAATTGAAGAATTAACAGTTTGTGGAAGATCCCATTCGGTTACCAAATTGGCAATTCATTTAAAAATTCAAAATAAGATAGTGTTTTCAGAAGATAACATAAATATCGATTTAAATTAAGAAACATCTGTAACATGGTTAAATAATATGGGAAGTTTAAATTCTTGGAATATATTTCAACATAAAAACAAAAGTAAGAAAACGTTAGCACATTTATTTTATACCCGCTCCAATAGAAAAATATACATTAACGTTCGTAGGTGGGGGTTGGCGCGCGAAGCGCGCAGGGGGGCTTGCCCCCCTTGTATTAATTATAAATGATTATAACATACCTAATATAATCAGACTCTCTTCGCAGATGGCCCATCTTCCTCGATAAGCTGATATCCATCAATCATGTAATGACCCCACGGTAGAGTATCCGTCTGACCGGGGATGAGGTATCGCTTATCGTCAAGTGGACTCAGAGCAATCTTATGCTCCTTCTCGGTCCTGATAACGTGGAGACGGCTGCGGATGTTCTTTTGTTGTCGGGAGATCGTTGCCTTGTCTCGAAGACAGTGGATGTAGTCGTCAAACTCAATGGTTGACTTGACGACTAACGACTTTACACCCTTTGCCTTCTTGATAGACTGCTGTCCTTGCACTTTGACCGAGTACATCTTGCTACGGAGGCCAACAAACTCCGTCATAATGTTGCCATTGCACTCGTCCTTCATGAGTCAGACTATCTTCTTATTGACCAGAGGAATGTTGAATTGATTATCGACCGGATAATCAGAAGTGTCGAACTCATGAAGGTCAGTCTTCATCACAGCGTATATATCTACATCGCTTACTTCATAGATGAGACTGTCTGTGTCTGTGTAGAGGAGCTTGGCCTTGTCTCCCACCCGTTTCTGCATGTACTCGTATTGGAAGCGGTAAACAAGACTCTTTGACAAGTCTGAGATCTCGGTTCGGGCAAGCTGGACGGCCACGAGATTCTCATCGAAAATCGCACAGCTGTGGAAGTTGGGCTGAGCAATATATGCCTCACAGCCGTAGCGACCTTCCCACTTATTTACCAGCTTCACGTTGACTCTCTTGCGCTCATTTTCCATAGTCTTACCATACACTGCGTTATTGAAGAGTTTGAAGAGCATCTTCTCAAACTCATTCTTCGCATTCTTCCTCATCTCGCTGTTCAGGTCAATATATATGTCAATATATGGCTTCAACCATGGCTTCTGGTTGAACTGGAGAACACGACGGATATGCTTCAATCGAAGCCAGTACTTGAGAGCTTGCTTGAGTGCGACGTAATGCAGGACATACCGCTCCTTATTATTTAGAGTGGTTAGCAACTTTTCTTGGTTTGAACCTGGAGGTGCAGCATGCTCTGGACAGAGTGGAAGATCCTTGTGAGCATCATGGAGACTTTATTAGTATATCATGATTAATATCATTATTTCAATATGAACTTACCATCCGTAAAGGTTATTGACATCATAGTACATCAGATACTTTGACTTTTCATCCTCGTTGTATCCAGACTCCATGTATCTATTATTGGCCTTCGCATACCTATTGTAGCATTGGCTGATACCATCCCGGATGCCTCGCTCGACAAAGAGCAGCATGTCTATGTCAGTTAACAACTGAAGCTTAATCTCAGTATACTTTAATATTGCATCCCATATAAATCCGGGGGTGGTATAGTAATGAGCAGGATCTAGCTCATAGGTATGGAGACACTTGGATCTGAAGTCTTCGAACACATTGGCAAGGAGAAGTACGTCTGTCTTCAGATAGAGGTCTGAGTACTGACCAAGAGTTTTGATATTAAAAGCATTCCAACCCGTCTGAGCATGCTTGTAGTCCTCGTCTGATATTTCACTATCATAGAGGCTGCTGTAGAAACTCTCCTTGTCTGGAAGCGAGGTCTCGTTCATGTTGTCAAAAGATTTGATGTGATCGTACGGGAACACACCCTTTCTTCTGAGCAACTCAATTTGAATATCAGTGAACTCCTTCTTGAATTCTTTGTCGACTATTTCCAACTTGTCCAAGTAAGAAGCGAGTTTATCAAGCGAAGATGGCATGAATCAGAAGGAGTCAATGATCTTGAAGTTGATATCACTTCCATTAATATGCTTGGTGACGGAGATGTACTTTTCCTTGTTCTGCGGTATGATTGAGACACGACCTTTGAAGGTATTGGCAAGCTCCTTTATGAACAAGTGCGAATCATATTCACTCAAGTTGTGGAAGATAACTGGTATACATCTGGAGTCATTATAATTAAGGTTACAGCTATTGTGAGCCGCTCCACGATACCTGTAAAAATGAATAATGATTAGATAAAGAATAAACATAATAATAATAATAAATAACTTACATTCCTGTAAGATGACAATGGTCTCGAACTTTGACATTCTTCTCGTTGAATAGTCTACCGCAGATGTGACAAGTAGTAGCAGAATCAAACGATCTTTGGTCCACATTCTTCTTTGGTAAGGGATTCTCGTGTATGATGGTAAGTTCTTCAGCTAGTATGCAGAGTTGTGAAACGAACCATTTCACAGGGTCTTCGTCCTGTTCTGTTTCTCTTCTGTAGCTCATGTACTTGCACTTGGTTTTATCGTAACTATACTGAACATAGCAGCCAACGCTAAAGGGTTCATGCCCTTGGTAGGTATGATTATCATCAACAGGTTTGAGTATGCATTCGAAGTCTGCATATACAACTATTGGAACTCTCTCTTTGTTGTTGACGTTTCTGAATTCCAAAACACATCTTTCTCTTGAGTCAGTATCACTTTGCAGTTCACTTGTGAACAGTCAACTTCATGAGTTTTTAATTTAACCTCATCGTGAAAATAGTGAAGACGGCGATCACAGAGATATTTTTTATGCGAATCCTTTGATAATGTAAGTTTATTAAACGAGATAAGTCTTTAATCAACACATAATGAAATTGTGGAACTCTCAAATTTCCTTGTTGTTCCTCTTCATTCTCATCAATGTAGATGTCTTGTACGAGCAACAGGTTTACATGTTTCTCTTTCTTTGAAGCTGTCAAATGACATGGCGAGACATTAAATACGCTACCCTTCTTCTTGATTATGAAGAGATTTATAGAGACATCATTCTGCTTCTCAAACTTGGGTATTTGTTTTACAGACACTGGGAATTCAATATCTTTAAAGTTGAACTCGTTCGTATAAGCTTGATACTTTGAAACTCGTTGCGCATCTTTTGTAGCAGGATGTAGAGCTGATAGAATTGCCCAAACTTTCTTGCTCCCTCACACTCATGGATTCTGTTGCGTATGAATCGAGAGGTGGTAGTGGACCTTCGTAGGACCGATTTTCCGCCGTATCCAATAGGTGTGGAAAAACACCTTTCTCCATATCGGGTAATCCAAAGGCTTTGGACAAACTGCCTAAAGACATATGAAAGTAATTCAAGCTGTTGATAAATTTTTCCTGTAGTTCCTCCATAAGAATTATTTTTGATCCATTCATCACTACCGATGATACCACACGACCTGCATTGAACGTCTCCACAATATTGAATATATTTGAATATAAACTGTGCATTAAATTCTTGTGATTTATGTGCTATCTATATAACTTGTTGGAATTGTTCCCTTGGAGCTATTGCAAGCTCGATGAATTGTTTCACTGGCTCGTCATCAAACCCATATTCACGAATGCACATTTTCCACACCTTATTGATTTGTCTTTAATCTCTATGCAAAGTGTACAGGCCTGTTGTACAATACACAAATTTGGAACATGTACCTTCTTCTCTTTATCACCTAGCACAGGTAGCGATTGCTGCGTTTCAAAATAGTAAAACAAAAACAGGGCTAAATTTGTGGAATTCAACTTTTGATCGGCTGTACATGATATAAGTGTCTAGTGTCTAATTAACGAGGTAAACCTTTTGTATTACCCTCACCGAGTCCTGCATAAAGTATTTATCCCGCTAATTGATCTAAACAGATTTTTAGGAATTTTTTCATTTTTCTCGAAAACTATCCGTTGGATCAATGCTCGCGATAAGCCTTTTGTATCGCCCTTACTGAGTCCTACAAAAATTCTTATTCCGCGGAGAGAGAGAGAGAGAGAGAGAGAGAGAGCGCTCACGGGAGAGAAAGAGAGAGCGCCGGTCCCCCTACCGAAGCATGACGTCACTCCTTGCTGTGGCGCCAGACATTCATATCTCCACCGCCTCTGGGTATAGTACTGTCGTAGATACGAAACGCTTCTCGGACCGATGCTTAGGAACGTAGGTAATTGAGTTGAACCTTGACTTCCTCACCTGATGCAGTGAAACGTAGATGTCAGGGATAAGTCTGTCCAGAGTATGATAGGAAGATACTGCACGAAGTAGACAACCGGACGATACAGAATGAAGAAGACGAGTTTGATCCTGAATTCCTAATCACCTTGATCGATGAGGGATACACGGAAATGTCAAACTTCAAAAGAGAAGCCAACTAGGCTAATAACCAGTCTCTACGGAAGTATTATTTAACAATGTTGCTTATGTAGAACCAGTGTCGGAGGGCTACTTGCGCAGAGCTTGCTTTGCTTACACCACATAAAAACACACACACACACATATACACCTTTATACTTTTTTTATAAAAAGACTTGCTGCAGGTAGTACTAATTTGGCATTGGACCGTGTACTCGCTTACTTCTTAACGCACTAGTTCTTATATTCGCACACATACACGCCCTCACGAGAGGGAGTCTGTACCCTGATGTATCTTCAGGTGGCAAATAAAGGAGTGCTAGATGAAGGCATACAGTGCTACGTACGTGGTGCTGCCTGCAGAGGGTAGAAGACAAAATTTCCGCGAACCAAAAGCCTAAGGAAGACCTATTATAACCTACCACATAAAACGAGGCTGGATCTTTAGAGCAAGGCCGAGCAGACGCTCGCCGCTTCCCGCAGTGTGAGTTAACTCTGACTGCAGAGGGGAAAGAATGCGAAATAAAGTAATTTGACACTCTTAGGCTGCCTGTAAATACAGGGGCCCAGGGCTGTTTAGCTTACCTGCTCTGGCTGCCCTATCTACCAGTAAAATTCCTAATGGCTATAGCAGTGCCGGGAACAGAAAAGGGGCCTCACTACTTGCGACGTTGCACGTCGTAGCCGCACAAAGCGCAATTGTCGCAGTTTACGCGGCAAAGTTTCCTCGGTGCCAAAAAGCTTATCGGTTCTGGCGAGGCCCGCGTTTTCTCGGACACGAGCTGTATCCCGAGAATTCGTGGAAGTCGCCAGCCGTTGCGAGCTCGCGGAAGGAGCTCGCCTGTCAGGGCTGACGCGAGATTAGCAGCCAATCAGCTTATCTTCGTTGATCGGGTCCTGACGGTCGGGAGAGGGACGTCGAGCGCGCGAGTTAAGTGTACGTGTTGCCGTGCGTACGTGAGTTCGCAGGTAAGTAATGAAATTGGGTATGAATTTCAATCACGTTTATTTAATACGTCTTTACAGCTTGGAGTCCCGACAGAGACTAGCTCGTTGCCGGTGCAAGAGCCTTTTTAGATCAGTAATTTGCTTGTTTCATTTCTCCTTCTATTGTTCTTCATGCATGCTCCGCTGTACATGCCAACAACCGAAAGCATAAACATCCTATTGTTGCAGGCTTCGAGAAGCTTAAATGCAATCAATACGGCATGTGAAAGGCGGTCGATAACAGGTGACGGCTATTACGGTTTACATAATTCCTCCATGCTCAAGTTGAATGACATCCTCGTCAGTCCTTATTTCGGTATGCTGTGGTCTCTTGCCTTTTCATTTATATTTATATTTAATAAAAATTGTTCCAATTATTAGAATTACCATGACAATAACAAATGATGTTATTGACGTGTGGAACTCTATACCAAATTTTGTGAATACCGGTGTCTCCATCGTAGGTATAGCCTGTGTCTTCAATGGCTCAAATTTCCGGTGATGACTTTCAATTATTAGAGGTTGAAGTTCCGGCGTCTTGAATTTTTAGATATTGTCATCCACCCAAATTTTCGTTCCGTAGAACATGACTCTGTTTTTATTACTATCAATTTTTATTCGATAGTTACTGGATATTAGTGTTAAGTTATTCGAAAGTGGATATGCCAATGCCAGAGGTGCATTCGTTGAAATTATAATTACTTTAGAGTCTTCTGCGAGGATCTGATGAGTTGAAATCTGATAGAAGTTCTAATAGATGAGTTTTTATACTTGATATTTGTTCGTGGGTTAATTGTTCTAAATTAAACCTTTTGACGGTAAAAACGAATAATCTTTTTATAATTCCTAATAAATTTAGAAAGTGTTGTTCTTTCACAATAAGAGTTACAACCATTTCAAATGATTCAAATCCCGTATTTTGGTCATTAAGAGTTGTCATAATATTTTGTAAATTTTTGTTAATTATTTCGATATTTCCATTTATTATTTTACTAATTTGGTTCATACAACTTATTGATTTGTTTAAAACCGCAATATCTTCATTTTGTTGTTTTTTTTATATTTTCCAAATAATTGTTAATCTTGTCCAAATCATCAGAGTCTGAATGATCGAATATATATTTAATCATTTTTCCAACTCCATTTATAAATCCACTTTTCCTTCTTCCGCCAAATGGTGCTATTTCTTGCAAATCCTGATAAATTTCTTTACATAATAATTTGGCTTCCATTAATAGGCTTGAGTTTTCAAGTTCTTTCCTTGAAGATAGTACAGTGTAGTCAGTCAGAATTCTGCCATAGGTATACTTAAGTGATGACGTGTTTATATGAAAATGTACAAAGTGATAATTTTCTATAATTTTTGCAACTCCTCGCTTGTAATCATAACATGTTGCATCGGGATTAATCTCCTCGCTTCTTACGAGTATTGTCGAAACTATTGCGATTACTGCCGTCCTCAGGACCGTCATCTTCTTCCTGCACAGAAGTTTTTTTTAATCTTGTTACACTTCTTAGATCGTAACGACGTGGCTGTCCGTGTATATAACACTCTAATGTCTTTTTGGTTTGCAACTACTAATTTTTGGTAATGGGGTGCAATTTTATTCCGTTGTTGTTGATGGGTTTTAACATATATTTCTTTACTTTCTAATTCATTGTTTAAATCATTAGGTAATTTTTGTTTTTGTTTCTGTCTTTTATATAACTCATCGTAAAAGCGTAAAATTTTCTTTTTCCGTATTTCATTATATTCCTCAGTTATATCTGCTCAAGGTTCGATGACATGTTTGTGTAGTTCTTCATACGGTCCATATAGTAAGGTAAATGGTGCAAAACCTTTCGATGAATGAATACTTTGATTATATATTAAGATTGCTGTTGTTATACGATTCTTCATTGTTTCCCGGGGATTTTCGGCGACTAGAAATCTTAGTTTTTCCTTTAAAGTTGAATATATTTTCTCTATTTGCTTATTTGATGTATGTCTATTGATTGTAGTTTGATGATATTCGATCTTGTGTATTTGACAATAGTATATTGTGTACGAAGGGCGTAAAATGGGCTGTAGAGAGAAGCCCACTTAGCCCTTGGTGCACACCATATTTTATGCAACGCGCGGACGTATTTTCGCGTTTTTTCGTACGTATTAAGAGGGACTGATGTGACTATTTTTTGACACGGCAATCGTGCTCTTGTTTTGTTCAAACATTATATAAAATAAATAAATAATGCAAATTTATCAAAATCAACTTTTTTTTTAAATTACAAAAAAAAAATTTTCGGACAATAAAGACTTTTTAGCAGGCAATAAAGGCCATTATTGCCCACTGTTTGAATATGCGGGCAATAAAGGTTTTTATTGCCCGCTAAAATAACTTTTTTGCCCGACGGTCAAAAAAGAGTCACTTTAGTCCCTATTAATAGGTACGAAAAACGTGAAAATCGTTCGCGTGTTACATAAAATTCCTTAAATGCTGCAGAATTAAATTCGCTTTCATTATCCGTAGTAATTTCATCTAGAAAATTATCATGCGATGCAAAATGCCTCAATTTGTTTAATACTGTTATAGCGTTTCCATCTGGTACATGATAAGCTTAAGCGTATTTTGAAAATATGTCAATAATTGTTAAAAAACTTTCCTTTCCAACATGAAAAATATCCATATGAATATTATTACCGATTATAAATAGTCTATTGGCGATAGTAGGTCCATATTATTCTGTTTTGTAAGGCTTTCTTTCATATTTGTGTTATAAGCACAATTCACATTGGTTAATATAGTTTTGTATAACTCTATCCATGTTTAGTATATACAACTCCCTTTTAAAATGAGCTATTGTTTTCTGAATTCCGTTATGGGTTCTATTATGATACTCCTAAAGTTTTTAAGAAAATTATTTTTGTCCATCAAGGGTGTATAAGTATTTGTTTTAATTAACTTTAGTTTTTTATTAAAATGTTTTAGTAGTACTTGGTAAGCGATAATTTCTAAATCCTTATTTGTGAAGTAAATATCCTATTGTTTATTTGGTTTGATATTTTCATTTAGAAATTTTAACAATTGTGTTTCGGCTTCATTCTTATTTATCTTTACTATATATATTGAATCTTGAGCTTATCTTTAATTATTTTTACACCGTAATACCTTCCTGATTTTATTATAATACTGTAATTAAATGCATGAATATTTTTGTCTGTTATAGGCAATGAAAATACTCGATCTTCCTCAGTAGTGTGGACCGTTTCCAGATCGTCGCTGGGGTCTTCGTCTACTTCCTTAATTCGGTGTGCTGTTATATCTGAGGCTTGGGGAACCATTGAAAGTGAGTTGTAATCCTCTTCTTGATTATTAATTTCAATTCTGCTTAGGGCGCCAGCCATATAAATTTGACATCCTTTTTTGTATTTAATATCGTAGTCATATTCTTCTAATTTTATTCTCCATCGAATCAAACATGAATTTGGTGTTTTTAAAGACCAGAGCCAAGTAAGCGGCTTATGATCTGTTTTAATTGTAAATTTTTTCCTGTATATGTATGGCCTAAAATGTCGACATGCTTTGACTATTGCTAGTAGTGCTTTTTCGATGGTCAAATAGTTTTGTTAGGCTGAATTTAGGGTTCATAAAAAACATGATATGAGATGTTTATCTTGTGATAAAACAGCGCCGATTGCGACATTTGACGCATCTGGGGCCTTATTCACTAAGGTATATCGCCACGATATAGAGTCTTATGGTGTCAATAATGCTTCCTGATTGGTCAAAACAGGTATATCTACGTATATCGTCCTCGATAAACGTTAGTGAATAAAGCCCCTGTTGTAATAGTGTATGACAGTGCACACGCCCACATCGAAAGCAGCGTGCGCACAGTACATACAAGCGCGTATGCGACGCTTACGCATACACATACACTACACGACACGCGCCTACGAGACGCTTGCCGAGGCAACAGGAGTCGCCCGCGAAGCATAAACATAGGGTAAGCGAGGTAGGTGCAAGAAAGAGACACAGAGAAAAAGTATAGCGCGACACGAGAGCCAGCGCTATACCTGAAACGGCGCCTAGTCGCCGAGTGAACAGACATCAGCTCATCTTGAAGGGCCAAGAGAGGGGAGCCGAAATACCAGGCAATGAAACCGAGCCTGGACACTCTTACGATAGCTGCGATAGCACGTTACTCCCGATCGACCAGGGCAAGCATCAGCCCGATCGGCAAAAGAGGCGCAGCCATAGGCAAAATCACGGCGTAACCAGCTCGACGGATTCCCGGAGCAACGTACGGCTTACTTCGAAAGACGCAGCGGAGACCGACAGTGCATCGAATACTCTGTAAGTGTCGGCGCGTAGCGCACCTGTTACTCTCTCTCTCTCTCTCTCTCTCTCTCTCTCTCTCTCTCTCTCTCTC